>VZTD01004775.1:2351328-2415610 GCA_013397725.1 Rhagologus leucostigma
CCCATCCCCTCATGATCCTCGGGCGGATGCGCGGGGCGGGGATCGCCCGGGCGGGTGAGCGGGGATGGGGCCCGGGGCTCACGCCCTCACGGGGACCGCAGGCTGAGGGGCACAGCCGGCCACGGCGTGCCGAGACCTCACAAGGGCCATGGACAGCCCGAGGAGCTCCGTCACTCGCGGGGGTCCTCGGCTGAGGGACCTCGGAGGGCGTTCAGCCCCTCACGGGGGCCTGGAATGAGGGGTCCTGGCCGGCTCCGGGGTCCTCAGGGCCTCACAAGGGCCTTTGGCCAAGGGGGCCCAGCCTGCCCTGGGGTGCCGAGCTCATTCCTCTGCTGAGGGGTCCCGGGGTGCTCAGCCTTTCTTGGGGGCCCTGGAATGAGCAGTCGTGGCTGGCCCTGAGATGCTCAGGCCCTCACAAAGGCCTTGGGCTGAGGAGGTCCAGCAAGCCCCAGGATGCTCAGCTGCGCACAGAGGTCCTGGACTGCGGGCCCTCAGTCCCTCGTGGGAGCCCTGAGCTGAGGGGTCCCAGCTGGGCCCAGGCTGCTGAGTGCCTCCTGGGGGTCCTCAGTCCCTCGGCTGAGGGGGGCCGGGGCACTGAGGTGCCGACTTGGGGGTGCTGATCCCTCACAGGACCCCCTGGATGAGGGGGCTGACACCCAGCGCCGGGGAAGCTGAGCTTCCCCGCCTTGTCCTCTGAGTCCTGCATGTGCCCTGTTATCCATGTGGGATGGCTGAGGGGGGTGGGACAAGTCGCAGCCCCACAGGGCTGTCTCCAGGCTGGCTGTGTCGCCTTGCCTCCATCTACACCCCGTGCCCGTCACTGAGCTGCTCCAGGGTGGCTCCAAGCTGTCCCTGTCCCCGGTTAGATAAGCCAAACAGGGATGTGCTTGTGGAATCAGATGGGGTTTGCGGGTGATACGATGAGGTAAGAGGGGTTTAGGGATAAGCATCCCTCAGGTATCCTTAAACAAAGCGCTCTGTGGTGAAACACGTGTGGGGAAGTGGATGGTAAAACCACACCTGTGTGAGCTTCACCTCTGTAGAGGTTTTCCCGGGTGGGTAAACTGGTTTCGTCCTACTGGTGGGTTAAGCTGGTCTGGTTTATAGCAGGACATGGTCTTGGAATAACCAGTTTGGACCTCCCTGGTTTCTACAGTGACCTTGAGCAAGTGGTTCATGTCCCCTCTGCAGCATCGCTGCTCCCTGCAAGCCAGGAGTGCAGCCAGTGGGGGGGGCTAATTAGTGCTTTTTAGGTAATTATTTCCAGGCAAAAGGTGCCTGAGTTCCAGCTCCGTACTGCTGTGGGATGCTCTGCTGCCCACAGAATCACAGGATGGGTGAAGCTGGAAGGCTGGGACCTCCGTGTTCCAGTGCTGCAGATAATTCCCTGTCTGTCACAGCAGGAGCTCTCTCCCCTTTTGGAACCTGTCCCAAATTTTAGAAAGGTGGGGCTGTGGCACCTTTATAACAAACCTGCTAAAAATAGGGGGTGGGATTATAATCCTAATCTAGGAGGCCTTTCTCAAGGCTCCAGGGAAACTGGGCTTTAATCTTCTTTTCTTCTTCATAAGGGGGCTTTGCCTTCCTCGTAAAGCCTCTCTGCTAATCAGTTTTAATTTGTTTAACTCTTGTGATGTCTGTCCTTTGCTTCCCTGGTTATGTTGCCACCTACGAGGTAAAATCCAGGGCGAATTTAGCAGCACAGGCAGATAAGGAAACATTCCTTCCCTTGGGACAACCTTCTGCATCCTCCTTCAGTGATCACCTCGTTTTTTTGCAGCCCAGAGGGGTTGATGTGGCTGTTTGTCCTCCGTCCCAGGTGTGGCAGATAATTAATACTGTTAATTAGTTGGGCTGTTCTCTTGCTGATGGACTCTGCAGTGGTTTTGGTGGGTTAGCCTGGATCCCAGCCCATTTTTAGGAAACTCCGTGCTGGATATTTGCAGATTGGCTGCTCTGAAAATGCCAGAATCTGACAAAACGGGAAAAATTGAGCTTCTGCCTAAAATAACTACATCTTTGTGATGTTCCTGCTGCAGCCAGCTTGGAATTGTGATGCACTGATGCATTCCTGGGCTGGGAACCAAGCAGGAGAGACAAAAAGGCCCATATCCGCCAGATCTGGGGTTTTGGGGCTTCTTTTGTTGCTTCACCTGTGGGTTTTGAGGGCTGTGGGTTGGTGTGGGGAGGAGCTGTTTGGCAGGGATGGGGCAGCAGGGAATGAGGGCAGGGACATCGTGGGATTGCCCTGGGAAGTTGCGGCTGCTCCATCCCTGGCAGTGCCCAAGGCCAGGCTGGACAGGGCTTGGAGCAACCTGGGATAGTGGGAAGTGTCCCTGCCCATGGCAGGGGGTGGCACTGGATGAGCTTTAAGGTCACTTCCAACCAAACTGGGATTCTATGAAATGCCCAGTTTGCCATCTTTCCTCCCGTGAGGGCCCAGCCCCATCATCTGGGAGTGGAAATGGCTTTTGTTCCCTCTCAGTTTTCATCTGCAGATCTCCAGCAAGAGAAGGGATTCACGAGGGAGGCAGGAGGAAGCACCTGCAAGTCTTTAGGTTTATTTTTAGTCCAGTTTTGAAGGAAGTGAGACATGACCACAACCCAGGTGTCTTTTCTCTTAGTTATGAGCATTTTGGGGAAAGAAAAGGGGGTAAACTAAAGGAGAGGGTCCCACTGTGGAAGTGGTAGGACATGGTTTGGATCTGTGAGCAGGAGAAGGAGTTTTCCTCTCGCCTTCGTGGTCGTGGACCTGAGGTGAAGCAGTGGTGAAGCTGTGTGGATTTGGTCCAAAGGAGGAGGAGCATTGCCTGCAGAAGGAAAGTGCCTGGAAGTATTCCAGGTTGGACAGGGCTTGGAGCAGCCTGGTCTGGTGGAAATTGTCCTTGCCCCTGGCAGGGGTTTGCAATGAGATGGTCTGGAAGGTCCCTTCCAACCCAAACCATTCCAGGATTCTACCCGGACGAAATCCGTGTGCCTTCGGTGACTGCAGGGACAGTTTTGCTGTTTTCCACAGTCCCAGGCCAGCAAGGGCTGGCACCCCTCAGCCTTTTTGGGGGCGTTGGATGCAGCTCTGCCAGGCAGGAGAGCAGGGAGCGGAGGAGGAACCGGGAGGGGAGATTAAAGCCCAGCGGGATTGTTCTCATTGGCCGTCTTAAAACTGCAGCTCATTAATTAAGGCTTTAGGAGCTCACAAATAGCCCAGCTCTGTCCCCAGGAGCCTGTGCTGCTGCCAGGGGCTGGGCTGCTTTCCTTGGCTGGAAGGGAGGACAAGGAAGAGGTAAGGATGCGTTGGAGCCTGCTCCCAGCCCATTCCTCTGCCTCCCTTCCCAGTTTGTCTGGGGTGGAATGAAATGCTTGGAAGTGCTTTGGGCAGCTTTAAATTCCTGGTTTTCTACTGGTGTTTGCTAAGGGGGAGATGAAATTTTGAGGGAGGAGAGGGGAAAGCTCTTTTCCTTCTGGCTGGGATGTAGGACTGGGATCTGTGCATCCAGAGCAGTTCTCATTGGCACAGCTGGATCATGGAAGGGTTTGTCCGGGAACACCTGGACAAATCCGTGCTGGGATCCCAGTGTCACGTGTGGGGCTTTGGGGGTGCTTGTGGAAGCTGGTGTGTGATGAAGGAACAATGTTTGAGAGCAGACGTGGTGTGAAGCCACAGGAACGTCTGAAGGGTGATGAATTTGTGTGGAGTGTTTTCCAAGGAATGCTTAGGGCTCGCCTGATTGAGTTATGTGGGAGAGAAGAACTGTGAGGGACAGGAGAGAGGGAAGTGCTTTGGGTAACTCCTCAGGGACTGCTCTGCTTCCTTGCTCCAAGCACTGAGTAGCATCTCCCTGGTGCTTTCTTCTGGTGTGGAATATTTAGGCAAAACCCGTGTTATTTGGAAATTACGGAAGTTTAAGGACTAAAGGAATGGTAGGAAGGTCCCCAAAGGGCTTCCTAGAGTTTGTTCAGCCTTCAGTTTTTGGGATGTTGGAGCCTAATCCGGCAGTGTGGTGATGGAACTGGTCCTCCAAGGCCTCATCTGTTGGCTCTCTGGGGCTGCAGCACCTGGAGGGCGCTAAGCAGAAGAAAAGAGGGAATAAAGGAATTTCCTTATGGATGATTATTGACCGTGGGTGGTGCTACCGCCCACGCTGCCGCTGTTGGCGCCTCCTTAGCCTTTGTGTATTAATATCCCGTCCCTTCGCACAGCCTGGGATGAACTCTGGTCAGACGAGTATCCTCAGGGAGCAGAGGGAAAAGTTGTGTAATTCTCCGGCTGTCGCGCTGCCTGAGGGAGGGATTTAGGGCTGAGGAGGTGTCCCGCTGCCTGAGGGAGGGATTTAGGGCTGAGGAGGTGTCCCGCTGCCTGAGGGAGGGATTTAGGGCTGAGGAGGTGTCCCGCTCACGCAGGCTGGGTCAGGGAGCGAGCCCGGCTGGATTAGCCCGCGGCTGCTCTGGCGAGACAGCGTTCGGCTTAAGGCTGTTTGAAAAGTGATGTGTAAGGTCAGGGAGACATTGCTATGAGCTAATTTAAAATGGAAAGGCATTATCTGCCTCTTGGCTGGTGCCTCGCCAGGCCACACCCAGCCCAGGAGGCTAAAAAAATGCTTTTCCAGGGATTTTACTGCTTGCTGAAAGTAGTTGTTTTTAAATAGGAAGAACTCGTTTGATTTGTCCCGCTCTCACCATCATTTCTGGTTTGGAAGCTGCTGATGAATGAGGGTCCCCTGTACCCTTAAACAGCATTTTCTTCTTTTTCCCGTGTGGTTAATTAACCTTTCTTCCTCCCCAGAGATGCAGGAACATGAAAACACATTTTTTTTTATTTCTTTCTGGCTGAAGAAAACAGCAAGTTCTGTGTGGCCCCAGGCTGCCTTTTTTTCACTTGTACCAGGAACTGAACCTTTCCCTCTTGCCATGAGACACCTCCAGATGGAGTTGGTGCTCCAGGAAATATGGGAGTAAACCCCAGAGCGTGTTCATGGCAGTGATTACACCTGAGTTCAGATTCTGTTGTAAGAGTTTGGGGGTTGGTGATGGAGAACTCCAAAGTCTTACCCTGCAAACTCTCCTTGAAACTCTTCTTTCCCTGTAAGAGGGAAGGGGCTGGGACTGTACCTCTGTGCCATGATTCTGATGCCACCAGGCACAAATAGGATTTTGTTCCTGTTAGAGAGAGTTTTCCTTAGGTTTTAGGTCCCGGTGAGACCCACCCATGGTGATGGAAAACAGCTGGCTTGAATCATCCCAGTTTAGTGGCAGCTGGAACTCAGTTTCCTCCTCCTTTGGGTTACATCCTATGAGTTTAACCTCAGTCTCTTAAGAACTGTTCCTGTACTCCCAGTACTTTTTATCAGCTCTAGGCTTGTGGTTTTGCATCATTTCAGATTTTCCTGCAGAAATTTGTACCCAAGGGTAAGGGATTGGTGCTGTTTTGAGGGGAATCCACAGCTGTGTTTCCATGTGTGTTTCTAACCAGACACATTTTTCTGTCTCTCCCCAGTCATGCAGGGACCAAGGCCAGTGGTTCTGAGTGGCCCATCGGGTGCAGGGAAAAGCACTTTGTTAAAGAAATTGCTCAAAGATTATGAGAACATCTTCGGCTTCAGCGTCTCCCGTGAGTATCCAGGGATGGGCTGCGGAGGAGTTCAGGAGTGCCAGCTCAGAGCCTGTCTCTGGAGCTCTATTTATACCCCAAATTATGGTTTCTCTGTGTTTGATTTTCTGGTTTTCTAATCTGTCTGTGGGCTCCCGGGGATGTTTAAATAATTCAGGACACTTTTTACTCCTGGTAGTGAGTGGCAAGTCTAAGATTGGTCGGGAGTAGCACCTTTCCATGCCTGGTGACTCCCCACATCTCTGAACACAACTCGGAGAGGAAACAGGATTCTTCTGAGTGATTCTGGACTCTGGAAGTAACAAAATCCCCCCACATTTCTGCTTCACGAGCCATTTGATTTTTCCATGGAGCTCTGCAAGGTGTTTTTAAGTCCATTACCAAATTGTGTTTTAATGTCTCAACACTTTCTGTACTGCAAGTAAAATCTGTGCTTTGAGATCTGGATTCACTCCACCATGAAAGAGCAAATACTGGATCTTTAAAAATATAATGTTACGGGAGGAGAAAAAAACCTTAAAGTTATCTATTTTGTGTGTGTGTGTGTGTGATCTATGCTCTTGATTCAGCTGAATCTCTCATCTCACTTCAAACTAAACCATATTTTTCCTAAATTGCCTCTTGGTAGAGATTTTTTTCCTAGAGATCCGTGTGCCAGTTAGACCTTGGCATTTCTTTGGTCCTGCACCACCCCTGCGTGATGTACAGAACTTACAAGGCTGGTTTTTCTTTTTTTTTTTTCCATTCTTTTCCCTGCAGATACCACAAGGCAGCCAAGACCTGGAGAAGTGAATGGCAAAGGTGAGCCTGTTGCACTCGGTTCTGTCTCATTGGACTCTCCAAATAATTCGGGTTTTCAAAGCTGGGCTCTCATTTTAGGTACCCTGCTCTGAACTTGGGTGTTGGGTGATTTGACTTTCCAAAGTTCCAGGTAGTTCTGGGGAGATACCTCCCATGGCCACTGCTTTGGGAAGTGCAGCTGCTTAATGAGAAGGTTTTTGCTGTATTAATAGCTTGTGCCCAGCTGTTTTATTTCATTTATTTGCATATTTAAGAAACAATCAAATTAGGTTTGTTCTTAATTTCCAATGGCAGTTTTCCCTCTGAAATAAAGAGAGAAATTTCAACAGAAGATGAAGAAATACTCCTTTTTAGTTAGTTTGGTTTTGATGTTCCCTTTTATCTCCCTCTCTCTCATCTCATTCTGGTCTTTAATTATAAATCCTTTCAAATTAAAGGCCTTGCCAGCCCTCCTGTAATGTGTCCCACACCTGTAGGCAAGAGGGGAGAGGTTCCCACTGTCCCAAGAGTGAGAAAGGATATAAAATATGGGGTAGGGGAACATTTTTGGCCACACAGAAAACTCCAGAATGTTTTGAGCAGGATTTTGGACAGCTGGTGTGAAAGTAGGAAGTGAATCTCTGCAGTCTGTCTGCGTTGTCTGAAGCAGATTTTAAATGTCTCCTCCCCCAAAAACCCATGGGTGTCGTTTTGACCATGAACTTCACCTTCAAGACTAATTAACTAGTTAATTTCTGTCTGTTTTCCTCATTTTCCCTTCTCCAGATTATCACTTCGTGACCAGAGAGGAAATGCAGAAGGAGATTGATGCTGGTGAATTCATCGAGCACGCGGAGTTCTCCGGGAATATGTACGGGACAAGGTAGGTCAGGTGTCTCTGCCTGTGCCAGAGGGGCTGGAATTGGATGGTCTTGAAGATCCTTTCCAATCCAAAATATTCTGGGATTCTAGAAATTTGGGATCAGAAGCCGTACCTGTGTTGTCTGTTATGTGCTACTGTGGTAAAGTGTTGGATTATGAGCAGATAAAGCTCATGGCACCCCTGACCGGGATTAAAGAGTTGGCTGGGTTCTAAAATAGCTTTGCCCTCGGCGATGGGGCTGATGATCAATAAAACATGAGGTGGAATGTTAATTAGGAGTCAGGTGTCTTAGATAATTATTGTGAGAAAACTGTGGTGCTTTAGTAGAGGACCTGCTGAGGAGGGAGGTTAAATGTTTCTTGATGCATTTAATTACTGGCATTAAAGAAATTTGCCTGCTTTTCAAGAAGGCTTGAGGAGGTGAGCGTGTGTTTTTGAGGAATTTTTGGAGGTGGCAAAGCTTCCTTTTGAGTTAAGGAATTCTTTACTGTGAGGGTGATGAGGCACAGGGTGCCCAGAGAAGCTGTGGCTGCCCCTGGATCCCTGGAAGTGTCCAAGGCCAGGTTGGATGGGGCTTGGAGCAACCTGGGATAGTGGGAGGTGTCCTGGCCTATGGCAGGAGGTTGGAATGAGATGATCCTTAGGGTCTCTTCCAACCCAAAACATTCCATGATTCCAGGATAGTTTCCTTGTGGGAGTTGCCAGCATAAGGCCCCCAGACTGAACGTGCTGCAGGCCCTGGCCTTGAAAGGTTTGGCAAGAAAAGTCAACCTGAGAGCTGAAAGCTCTTCTCCCACGTACCCAGCTCCAAGGAGAAATGGAGTTCAGGCTCCTTAATCCCTGGCTTCATCTTGTGTAGTCCAGGCTTCCTTCCACCTTGTGAGCCCTGCCTAATCCAGGAGATGGCTGCTCCCTGATGCCTGGGGTGTGCGTGGAGTTGATTTTGGTGCCTTTTTCTTGGGCTGGATGCTGAGAAGACATCTCTCCTCAGCCTATTTCCCTGAAATATGCAGGAATTTGGTACTTTACCAAATTAAATGGTGTGCTTGGGTTTGTTTGGGTCCCCTGTGTATGTCCACACTGCCTGTGGTGGTGGCCATGCAGTGTGAGAGGCTGAAATAAACCCCAAAATCCTCAGCAATAAAGACCAGTTTGGAAACAAAATAAATACAAAATCTCTCCAAGCCTCTTTCCTCTCCAAGTCCCTGAGGATGTTCCTGATCAGATGTGGGATAAAATGGAGAGTCCCTCATGCTTGGAAGAATAACTGAAGTTCTCACCAATTCTTTCTGCTCCCCAAATCTCATCAGTGAATAATAATAAATGATTAAAAAGCTTGAGGCAATTCCCCGTGTTGGGAAGAGAGATTGCCTTTAACAGCATATAAAGGCCACCGCTTGAAAGATTAAGTGGAGAATTAAGTGCACCTTGTGACCCAGATGGAGCACCCATGTCCATCCAGCATCCTTCAGGAGAGCGTGTGGAGTCAGTGGATTCTGGAGAAGGGGAGTTCTCAGTGGTTTTGCTCTTTGGTGAAGGTTGTTTCCGTGCTTGTGACAGAATCCCAGGCTGGTTTGGGTTGGAAAGGACCTAAAAGATCATCGAGTTCCAACCCCCTGCCATGGGCAGGGAAGTTTCCTCTAGGAGGTGGAGCTCTGCCAAGGCAGTTTACAGACATCCCACCCATCCTGTGGGATAGTCACACATGATCCATTTCCACACCTTCCAGCATGGCTTTGCCAGCCTTTTCAGCTGGAGACAGCAGCGCCCTGCTCCACCCAGAGCGAAACTCCTTTTCAAGAGCAGAGCAGGCTCTGTCCTCTCCTGCCACAGCCTGGCCGCAGGGGAGCCCTGCGAGGTTCACCCACTGCTGGAGAGGGACACCCCAACCCCCCCTGGGCGCTCTGACCCCTTCCCTGTGTGCTGCGTCCCCAGTAAAGGAGCTGTGCAGGCCGTGCAGGCCCAGAACCAGATCTGCGTCCTCGACATCGACATCCAGGGCGTGAAGAACATCAAGAAGACCGACCTGAACCCCATCTACATCTCGGTGCAGCCGCCGTCCATTGAGATCCTGGTGAGCGCCCGCCTTGCTTTGCCGTTAGCAGTTAGAGGTAATCAGCGTCTGGCTCTGCAGCCACGGGGCTCCCCCTTCCCTCAGCCACCTCTGTGTTCTCAGGCCCCTGTGCTAGGTGGGGAGGACATTCCCAAGCGTTTCTCTGCCCAGTGCAGCTCCCCAGCCTCTGGCTCTCAGGGATAAATCTTCCTGTGTTGTATTTTCTGAGTCCTTCCTGGATGTTCTCCACGCCTTGGTTACGGACTCCATCGCAGCGTGGCCGGTCTTTAAATGCGTTAATTGTGCTCCATGCTGGGGAGAGAAGGATTTTGTGCTGGGATTTGCTTCCACTGTTAAAATTAAACCCAGGGAGGCTGGTTCTGTGCAGCACCATAAATTCTATGCCACTCTGGTCTTACCCTCTGTAAGTGGTTGCAGTGGGACTCTTGCAGAAGTGGAATCACTCTCGTGGTTCAGAGAGGGATGAGGCCACATGAGGACAACTCCTGACTCTCCCCTCTTGCTCTCAGTACATCAGGCAGTCTCTGTTTCTCGTTGAGTTTGTGGAGGAGGAAGCCAGCAGCACCAGATGCCAGAGCCCACCAGAGAGATCTCATTTCCAGCAGTACCTGGAAAAATAAATAAATGAGAGGGAGGTAAAAGAAACCTGGGACCCTGAACTCTGGGTAGGAGATCTCAAGCCCACTTTGGCCGCTGGTTTGCGCTGGGCTGTGAGTGAGGCCCCTCACCCTTTGCAGGGTGTTCTCACGTGCCCGTGGTCACAGACAGCACCAGCCTGAGGGGTGGGGGGTGGTTTCTGGCTGCAGCTTTGAGAACACTCATTCCTTTAATGACTTTGTCCTTGGGTTTAGGAGAAAAGACTACGGGACCGAAAGACTGAGACAGAAGAGAGTTTACTGAAGCGTTTGACTGCAGCCCGCGTGGACCTGGAGCTCAGTAAGTCCTTGGAATGGTGTGTGCGGGGAGAGGGCATGCCTGGGTGATTTGGGAGCTGGTTTTTGTGGGAACATCTGATTTGTGCTCTCCAGCAGTGCTGGCAGGGCTTGGCATGAGCCGAGTT
This sequence comes from Rhagologus leucostigma, assembly GCA_013397725.1. Lineage (NCBI taxonomy): Eukaryota > Metazoa > Chordata > Aves > Passeriformes > Rhagologus > Rhagologus leucostigma. Next base: position 2,361,731 of record VZTD01004775.1, read on the forward strand.
GGATCGAAGCACTGCTGCATTTCCCACTGCAGTTCCTTGGGGGTGGTTGGCAGAGCAGCTCATTAGCAGCAGCTGAAATAATAATAATAATACTAAAAAATAATATTAAAATGCCATGGGACTTTGTACACAAGGGGTGCCACAGGGAAGAAACATTCTCCTCTAACTCTGTCCTCATCTCCTTCCCCAGGTAAAGAGCCTGGGCTGTTCGACCTGGTCATCATTAACGATGATTTAGAAAAGGCCTATTCCGAATTGAAGGAGGTGCTGCTGGAGGTGAGTCCTTGGGGCTTTTTTCCACCTCATTCCTGGGCCAGGCAGGTGAGGATCTGTTCTCAGGCAGCCACAGAAATGTCACCTCATCCCACGCTTGGTCTGCTTTGAGCTGCTGAGGGACAGGTTGAGTACAAGTGATGATGGATCAGTAGCCTAAGAGTGGGAAATGAATCCAACGCAATCCTGAGTTGAGGCAAAGTAAACATTCATCCCTGGGTGGCAGAGAATGGGGATTCCTGTTTCTGGAGCTTCCAAGTCAAAGCTTGCCTTGTCCCTAAAGGTGAACTCAGAGCTTAGTCCTGTGATGTGGTGGAGCTGGTCTGAGTTGTTGGTCGCTCCTGGTCTCCTCAGCTGTGAAACCAAGAGTTGTTCCCAAAGAGTGGCAGATTCTCAGTCTCTTTCCTGATCTTGCAGGAAATCAAGAAGACCGAAGAATCCAGGAAGTCCTGAGCTGACCCTGCTTGGGCGTTTTAATTTTGCACATCATTCCCGAAGCACGTTGCACCATTTTATTCTAAAAGACATTCCCTTTAGGCTGCCCCTACTCCCACCTTGCCCTAGGATGTTTATATTAAAAGGAAAGAAAAGGAAACCTGGTCATGCTTGTGTTTCTGTTCACTGCATGCTCAGCACGTGCTCCCCCAGGTTTGTATCTCCAGATTGTTTGGGAGCTGCCAAAGGGACCAAAAAAGCTTTCCTTTTGGAAGGCTGCAGAGGAGCTGCACCTGCAGCTCCAGCACGTGGCTTGGGATCCCACTGCTGGATTTGTGGAGGAACACGCTGTGCCAGTGGATGCCACTCTGTTTTATCATCTATCCACTGCCTGTTCTTCTGAGGGAAAAAATCCTCTGAACTTCCCTGGTATTCCACCAGCTGTCGTGGAATTCATGCGTTGTTCCACTTGAGTTCAGGTGCAGGTAGATTTTTTGATGCTTTTATGCCTACAAGTTGGGGAAGAAAAGATTTCCCTCCTAAGCTTTGCAGCCTTTCGGGCTGATGTGCTTGAAGGCAGCAATAAATGCCTTTTCCTAGGGGGAATCCATTGCATCCAGTAACTGTTGCTTGTACAGGTCTCTGTTCTGAGACCTAGAGAGCTTCACACTTCACTTCCCCAGTTTTCTGTATCCTTAACATTGATGTTTTCACGAAACTGCCAAGCCCTTTGGTGCCTCCAGCAGGTCATATCCTGAGGATCCTTGGAGGGGTTGAGTTTCTCACGCTGTGAAAACTATGGAGCCAGGCTGGAAGAGCTGGGGGTGTTCACCTGGAAAAGAGAAGGCCCTGGGGAGACCTCAGAGCCCCTTCCAGGGCCTAAAGGGGCTCCAGGAGAGCTGGAGAGGGACTGGGGACAAGGCATGGAGGGACAGGACACAGGGAATGGCTTTAAACTGAAAGGGGGCAAGGGTTAGGTGGGATATTGGGAAGGAATTCCTGGCTGTGAGGGCGGTGAGGCCCTGGCACAGGGTGCCCAGAGAAGCTGTGGCTGCCCCTGGATCCATGGCAGTGTCCAAGGCCAGGCTGGACAGGGCTTGGAGCAGCCTGGGACAGTGGAAGGTGTCCCTGCCCATGGCAGGGGGTGGCACTGGATGATCTTTAAGGTCCCTTCCCACCCAAACCATTCTGGGATTCCATTTTATGGAATAACCAGTCCCTCAGAGCTCCCAGCCTACAGGTGATGACTTCCAGCTGTTTTCCCCCCAAACCACAGAGCCCATGAGCAGCTGGGCCCTGCAGTGCCGGGCTGGGCCATCTTCTCACCCAAACCACATCTTACCAGAGCAGCTTTGTACCTAAACACTCCTTTTTTGGGTTTCATCCTCTTCACATCCCATCCCTCCAGTTTATCCAGCTGCTCTGCAGTACCTCTCGATCCAGGTCATCCCCAAACCTCCCTCCTCCGCCTTATGGAGAGAACAAGCAGAAACCCCCCTTGGGCCACTCTTTTAGTACCTTGCAGTCACAGCCATGATTTGATGATTATTTCGATCATTTGCCTCTCTTGGACTGGTTTGATACACATTTCCTAGATTTCCTAGAAAATATCCCTTCCTTTTTCCGTGGGTTTCCCACTGCTTGGTTCTGGAATTGGCCAAACGAGCAGGAAAATCCTGTGTGGATTCATGGCTTGAACCGCTGCATCCAGGCTCTTCCTGCGCCATCAAGTGATGGGCTCTGATTATTTTTCCTTCTGAACCGTGGGATTTTGTTGCAATTTGAGGGACACGTTTGCAGTGGGAAAAGGTCCCCTCTAGATGGCAGGAACGGCACCGGGAACGCGCCGGAGTCACGGAGCAGCCGAGCAGGAGGCGCAGGACACGGCGCCCGCCTCGGTCCGGGGCTCTGCGGCCACCGCGTGGCACCTGCGGGGCTGTCACCAGATGGAAGTGCCCAGCTGCTCCCTGCGGATCCCTCCTGCCAGCGCCCCCAGCCCGGCCTCGGCACATCCCTGCGGGAGAGGTGAGCGCACCCGGGAACGGGAATGAAGCTCCAGCTGCTTGGCAGCGCTTGGAAAACGGGAAAAACGAATCATTTGGATGGTTTGTGTCCCCCTTGCCTGGTGAAGGGGAGGGAGAGGGGAGTGCGAAATATCCCGCTCTGGTGGGGTGCCCTGCTGTGGCTGCTGTGTGAGACGGAGCAGACGGAGAACGCCTGGAATGCCGGCGCTAACGCGAGGTGACGGGATGGCCGTCGGGATGGCGATGGGAAGCGGAGGGAGCGGGAGCAGGTGGTGGAGCCAGGCTGGTCCCCAAGCGGGTGACACGGCTGTGGAGTATCTCCAGGGGGTCATTTTGGGTGCTGTCAGCAGTGCCCCTCTCCAAATTTGGTGTTTTGGTGCTGAGCATCAAATCCCAGGGCTGGGTGGCTGAAGGCACTTGTTGAAGTGAGTTTAATTCCTACACCCTCAAAAATGGGATGCCTTTGCAATTTTGTTAATTGCTTTTGCAGCCATAAATACGTTTCTGGATCCGTGGGTTTGGTCCTGGCTCGTTGGGGTATTCCATTCCCACATCCCTGGGGCAGGCAAGCACCACGCTGAGCATGGCAGGTGTCGAATGCTGGGTTCTCCACATCTGCAAACATCTGCTCCCAGAGCTCAGTGTGGGGCTGGGATCGAGGGATCAGACTGGCAGAGTGAGGGTACAGGAGCCTTCCGGCCCAGGGGTTGTCTGTGATTAAAGATGCTCCTCCTGGAGGACCCCTTTTTCCCACCTAGGAGATCTTCCAGGCAGGAAGGTGCTGTTCCCATCTCGGGGTACACTGAGTGAAGGAACAGGCCTGCTCCTGGGTTGCTTCCAGAAATGTCAGAAATAGGGGTTTTATATAACTATATATTCACTGTTCCATCAGCCTGAGATAAATCTGGGCAGACTTCAGCTTTTTTCAGCTGAGATGCTTTGGGAAACGTGGCAGCACCTACATCCCTGCAGGAGGAGGATGCTGGGGGAGGAAGAGGAGTGCAGGGGATGGTAAAAGCTGGGATAAAACCTGCCCTGGGAGCTCTCCTGTCTGAGGCTGAGGATATTTTGGAGCCAATGCCAAAAAAATAACAACCCCCTGTAGCACTTTTGCTTCAAAGCTGTTGCTTTGCAGCCATCGCATTGTTTTTTGCTGAATCCAGGCTGACAACGCTGCTTTTGGGGCAGGAGCTCATTATTTTCCCCCCATTTTTCATTTTTCCTGCCTACCCAAGCTCTTTGGCAAAAGAAATACCCCTTCAAGGAGTGAATGTGGGGTGTGGACACAGAGGTCACCTCTGCTCTGACCCAACGGCACGGACGTTGTGCAGGGATGCAGGAGGGCAGGCAGTCCCTAAAGCCCAAATCATCCAAAAAAAAAGCTGCAGCCACACTCCAGGACAACTTGAAGCAGCCAAAATTAGCCCAACGCCCATCCTGATGAGCCCACGGTCCAGAGACTTGTCCTTGCCGTGGTCTTCCTTGGCCTCTCACTGCCGTTGGAGGCAGCTCTGATTTTCAGGCTTCCTTCCATGCCACTGCAGAAAGGCACCGCGGGGCAGAGCCGGCCTGGGAAATAATTGGGCAGCTGGCGTAGAAAATGAGCAACGAGAGGGAAAAGGAGTAGGAATAACCCCGATTTTCCGGCTTGTCCATCAGTGTCTGGCTCGCTCCGCGCGCGTTTCCCACGGCAGCGCTGGGACTGAGCATCCCAGGTACGGAAGTGTGATGGGATGAGCTCGTGCTGGGGCACGGGGAGGGTGTGTCACGGGTGTCCTGAGTGCTGTCAGCAGTTATCCTGGGAGGAAGAACTCCTGGGATCTTCTGGAGAGGGTGTTCAGCTCTCGATGGTGGGGGCCACTAATTCCCACCTTTTTTGGCAAAGACAGCTTTCCTGCTCTATCCAGTATGATGGAAACATCTTCTAGGAAATCCTCCAGCAGCCTGCATGGCTTCTAACAGGAGAGCAGGGAATCATCCCTCCTCAGTGGGGCCACCTGCCCGTGTTCCCAAATCCGCCAGAGTGCAAAAACCTCTGGCAGCTCCCAGCTGCTCCAAAGTGGATAAAGAGCACTGGAACCTGTGGGAGCAGAGGGAGGTGGGCTTGGGATGGCTTTCCCCAGCTGAGAATTCCACGTGGATCACGGGCTTTTTTTCAGGGGGTTGCAGCCGGGATGGGTGATGTGATCCATGCCGGGGTATCCTGACGTCCCTTGTGCTCTCCCGCAGGACAGGGAGGTGACCACCACGCTCCAGCTGCTGCCGCCTCGCGCTGACTCCGACCAGCACCACCAACGCTGACCACAGGCAGGTCCCATTATCCCACACCAGCCAATAACCCTCCCTGGGATAACTGATCCAGGTGGGACTCAAATGGATCCGTGCCAGCATCCATTGCTCCTCCAGGGCTTTTCTCTGGCTGTGCTGCTGCTGCTGGAAAGGAAGTTGTGTGGGAGGATGGAATTTTCTGTCGAGCATCCCGTGGCTCTGGATGCTCCAGGGTGCTCGTAGGAGTTCTGCCATCCCCATCAGCTCCACGAGGCTGAGAGTGGCCCTGGCAGCTGGATCAGGGGCTGGGCTGTGCCTGCCTGGCCGGGCGCTGTATTTGGGTCAGCCACATCGACTGGATGTGCAACTGTGTCATCCCTGGAGAGCGCGGGACGCCGATCCATAACCGCGGCTCCGGCCGGGATGGCACACGCAGCCCGGCATCCTCACCCTGCTCCCCGCTTATCCAGCCCGGCCCCACTCCCAGCCTCCAAAACTCGGGAATCCAGCACAGCCTCGGCTTCTTCCAGCAGCAGCAGCTGTGACTCTGCTTGTCCCGGACATGACTCCAGCCCTGTGAATAACCAGAAGCCATCCGCAATTCCCATTGTGCCGTGGCAACTGGTACAGCCACCGGAACAACCGGATGCTTGTGGAATCGGGGGTGCATCCCCCTCCTGACGCCTGATTCCTCTCTGTCCGGCCACAAAAAGAAGGGAGAACAGGATGTTTTTCTGGATTTTACTTTCCCCATCTCTGGGGAATGCAAGGAGGGGATAAAAAGAAGGGAGGCAGAAAAGGCAAAATTCCAGCATCCAGGTGGAGATGGGCAAATACAGATAAATATTCCTCAATTTCCACGTAGAGGGGATTATTTTATTGAAGCCATGTGGGAGTAAGACCCCTGGGAGCTGGATCTAGTGGGCACAGGGAAAGACTGGGCAGCTGTGCCCCCTCAGTGCCCAAGTTGTAAGCCCAGCATTAATTTGCAGATATTCCCTGAAGGATCAGGGGTTGCTGTTCCTGTTTGTACCAAGGCTTGACGGAAAACCAAGTGCCCGTGTGGTGGGCATTGAACTTTAGGGATGGCCTGGCTCCCTAATGTGGAGTCAGCATGGAGGTGATGGAAAAAAACCCTCGAAAAGCCAGGAGCAATGCTCCCGTCACCACCAATGTGCTGACCTGGGTATGCTGGGTATAGGATGAGAAAATAGAGATTTATGGTTTTCCCTAGCTGGAAGTGCAGGATACATGAGCAGCATCCCTTGCTTTGAACATGGTTGAAATCCTGTGGTGCCTCCTGGATATGGGGACGTGGACTGGAGGGAGAAAACAGCACCCCAGTTTGGGTGGAGAGGGGAGACTGGTGCCACAGCCCACAGCAGAGGGATAATTCCCTCCCTGGAGTGGTGTCCGTGGGGTGAGTGCCTGTCAGACTGTCCCCCTGAGCAAGGAGGATGATCTCACGTGTTCCATCGATTTGGGATCCGACGGCTCCTTCCTGCAGCAGCCTGACCCGCGGAGCCCGGCGAGCCCAACGCCCACGGTCATCCCGGCCTCAGACCTGGGAACGTCCCTCTGCTCCCTCCTCCGAGCACTGCCTGCGCTCCCTGCCCCTGCCAGCATCCCCGGGAGCAGCCTGGCTCCATCAGCCAGCATTTCCACGTTTAATTTGCCTTTTTATATATATATGTGTTTTTAATACATGATGTTTTCTTCACCCTGTCTGCCTTCCCAAGCACAGATGCTGCTGCTCCTTGGGGTCATCCCACTGCAGCTTCATCCCACAGCCTTGCTGTGGTGGCATCTCTGGGCTCTTTACTGGTTTTACTGCTGAAATCCAACCTGATTCCCCTCGTCCTATAGGGAGGACATTTCACTGGTGTTCTTGCAGCAGCTCCTGGTGTTCCCAAAGGCAGGCAGGATCTCCCCTTGTGCGTTCCCACCACTGTGGCTGCCACAGATGTGCTGCCTGTCCGGGCCTCTGAGAATATCTTGGCTCTGTTTTCTCACCACTTTCCCATTTAAGAGTTGTGTTTATCAATGAAGTCTCCCTGCTGAGCCTGCCCTTGTGCACTCCATCCCCCAGCCCTGACCATGCTCCCTCCATTGCCCCGAGCAGCTGTGGCTGCCCCATCCTTGAGAGTGTCCAAGGCCAGGCTGGACAGGGCTTGGAGCAGCCTGGGGATAGTGGAAGGTGTCCCTGCTCATGGCAGGGGGTGCAGCTGGGTGGGCTTTACTCTTCCAACCCAAACCATTCTGGGATTCCAAGATTTCTCCAGCTCCTCAGTGTGCTCTTCCCCTGGATGCAGCATCCAGAGGCAAACTCCTGCAAGGATCCCAACAAAATCCCCCTGGGAGCATCCCTCTGTTCTATCAGTGAGCTGTGAACTCCCGTTCTCATCCCAATCCACCCATCCCCTTTTTACCCCTGATTCATTTCATCCAAGACCTTACTTCCTCCCTCTCTTGGAGGAACCTCACCCCACTGCTGCTGGCAAGGCAAAACTGGGATCCCAAACCAAGCCTCTGCTCCTCTGCAGTGGTGGGACAAAGCCTTTTAGGAGCTCTCTGAGGAGCAGAAGCTTCTCCCTGTGCCACCACCCGCAGGAGCCGCGGCTCCGGAGGGGACAATGGTGCCATTGAGCAGGGACACTGACACGCTGCCGTATTGTGCCTGGCAGAGAGATGCCCGGGAATAATCGCCTCCTCCTTGGCTTTGTTGCAGGGCTGTGCTGCTGCTGCTGCTGCAGGGCTTCTCCCCTCCCAGGGCTCTGGTTATGCGGTGAAGATCCGCAGCTCCACGGGCACCTTTTTTCCTGGCTGTGAAAGGTATGGCTCAGTCGTCACCTCCTAAGCAGGATGGGGCTCTGGGGGTGGGCACTGATGGGGAGGGATTGTGGATTTGGGAGCAAAAAGGTGTTCCTCACCCCAGGAGGCCGTGTCACTGTTTCGTTGACCCTTGTAATATATTGTGTGTTTATTATATTTTATATATTATAGTGTGTTTTTTATGTATCACACATATAAAGGCAGCATTGAGAGCCATGAAAATTATAATTTCTTCCTAAGCCTGCAAAATGTTTTGCATTAAAGATTTGCATTAAAGATTTGCATAAGATATAGAAATCCAGCCCCACTTGGGGTCTGGACAATCCCTTAAAGTTTGGATCCAGGATTTTGCTCACAACTATTTTAAATGAGGCTGAATTAAATTTTACTCTGAGACTGACGCAGAGCAGGGCTGAGATTTTTTAGGAGCATATTTAAGGTTGTTTTCAAGCTGTGTGATTCCAAAAGGAATTTCCCTACACATTTTCTGGTGCGGGTGTTTTCCTTGCCCAAAATCTCCTTGAAATCCTCGAATTTGGGCTGAGCTTTGGGCTTGTGACTGTGTCAAGGGCGGCAGCAGCTGCAGGAGCAAGTGCTGTGGCGATGCCTCTCTTCTCCCTCCTCCTCCATCCCTGGAGCATCCTAGGAGCTGATTTCCTCTGGAAAACTCCTTCTGGGAACACAGACCCCCTGCACGGTCAGCCAGGCTGTTCCCAGCTTGTTCCTCCCCTAAAGCAGCTGGAGAGCAGAAACCCACTTGAGAAATTAAATAAGAGGATGAAAACTTGGCTGCCCCGTCCCAGCTGTGCTGAGGAGCAAGGACATCTCTTGAAATTCCCTTCAAACCAAGAAAAACAAGTTATTTTGAGGAGTTTCACATGGTGGGAGCTGCTTAAGGCATGCTGGGGGTCATGTAAGTTTATGAGATGAAGAGCCATCAGATTTTAAAGGTTTAGGGCCTTCTCCATTTGCCAAATTTGTTCAGTTTTGGGGTTGTCTTTAACTGCAGCGAGTAAAATCTCGCTGATTTGGACTCCTGAAAGCCAAATCTCTCTTCACAACACGGGGCCTTTAAGGAAAACATCAATTTTTGGGAGGTCAGCCATAAAATCATGCGAGTTGGCAATGGGAAGGAACAGATGATGACGTGCCAAAGGTTGTGGCCTCTGGATGGGGCAATTATTTAATCCCTGCTTGTGAGTTTGGGTGAGGGGCAGCATCCACCCCTCTGCAGCCAGAGACGTGCTCAGGGGAAAAATCCTTGTGGCAGAGAGCAGGAGGGGATGGGGGAGGAGGAAAATGTCCCCTCTGTCCCCTTCCAGCTGTTTTCCCTTCCAGCTGTTCTCCTCAGAGCAGGGAGATGCTTCCAGCTGTTCCCCCAAATGGGGTTGGGAAGGGAGAACAGGGATGAAGAGGGGCTGGGATAGGACCTCTGGTCAACATAAAACACTAAAAATACAGAATTTCAGCAACAGGCGCTGCTTTGGACAGAAAGATTGGGAGGAAAATGAAGTTTTTTGGTGGTGCTGCAGTGTTTCACTGTAGCTGTAAGGACAGGGGGGAGTTTGCAGTCGACTTTCCACCAAGTTTCAAAAAGGAAAAGAAATCCTAAACAAGAAGGAAACATTTCTTACCCTGCTGCAGCACCTCCGCTTCCCGCCTCCCTCTCCTGCTCCAAGGAGCTCTTTTTTGCTATTTTTAGCCCTTAACCCTTCGACTCTTTGAATTATTTGATTTCTTTTCCATACGCGCCGCTCTTGGCTCTGGAGTTATTCACCACCATCTCCTTTTTTATGGAGTTTTTTTATGCGTGCTTGGAAGGAAAAATCCGAAAAATAAAGGGAAACTAAAGGAATCCTTGCCGGGTCTGCAGTCTCAGGTTCAGAAGAGCTTTCCATTCTCCACGTCAGAGCGCGGCTTTAGCGGGGTGGGAGGGAGGAAAGCGGCGCTGGGAGTGGCACCGGACAGAGATCCAGGGATCCACGGCTGCACAGGATGGGACAGTTTTGGGAAGGACCGAGCCCGGCGCTTCTCCGTATGTTACTTTCGGGTTTGTTTTGTTTCGTTCTCCCTCCACATCGTGTTGATGTTTTGCTGGTGGTTTTTATCTCGGCTGGTTCCCAGCACTTCGCAGATCCCCTCCCTGTGCTGCAACCCCCCCTCTGCTCCCGCCCTGCTTTTCCCTGCTCTTCATTTTCTGCCCTTTCCCAGTTTTTTGGGTGGGAAATGTGTTTGCTGAGGCTGAACGTTCATGTGCTGCCTTTCCTGCTGGGGTGAGAGGCACAACATCCCTATTTGGCATCAGTTTGTGCACACTTTGCTGGCATAAATCATCCCCCGGCACGCAGGGCAGTGCAAATCCATCTCTGGGGAGTTTGGGATTAAACCAGCAGTGGTTTAGCTTTTTCCTCATGGAAAAAGGAAGAAATTATTCCCTGGGAGGGCGGGGAGGCCCTGGCACAGGGTGCCCAGGGAAGCTGTGGCTGCCCCTGGATCCCTGGAAGTGTCCAAGGCCAGGCTGGACGGGGCTTGGAGCAACCCAGTCCAGTGAAGGTGTCCTTGCCCACGGCAGGAGGTGGAATGAGATGTTAAAGTTTCTTCCAACCCAATTCATTCTGGGATTCTATGAAACCCCTCTGTGCTCTGAGACCTCCTGGCCAGTCCCTATCCCAAACCTCCTCTTATCCCAGACCACCAGAGTTGGGGGGAGGAAAACCAGGCTCTGGTTTTCCTCCTGATCCTGTGGTTCCTGCAAATTTTGGGACTTGCATCCTCCTGGCTTTGGGACCATCAGCTTAGGTCCCCATGCTCCTGCATCATGAGCTGGGCTTTGACAACAGGCACAGCTGGAGAGCAGCACCCAGAGGGGCTCGTCCCAGCAGGAGATGTGGATTTGCAGCTGGTGTCTCTAATCCATGATAAATTAATCTTCTCTGTAAGGTGCTTTCGGATTGTTTTTAAAATAAGATCCAAGGCTGCGAGCGCACTTCTCTTCCTCACATCCCAAACACCTTGCAAAGGCTGTGTTCTCTCCTGTGCAGCTGGGGAAACTGAGGCACGGGGAGCCTGGCAGCATCACCACCAGTGGGAGCTGAACCTGCTCCTTGGTGGCCTCATCTTCTTGGCCAACCTTCCTTGAGAGAAAACTCTCCTTTGGCTCCCAAACACCCGGGATGCTCCTCTGGGGTGAGATCTGCAATGTGGATCCCCCATCCCCACCTCAAGGTCCTGAGATGAGCCTCATGTGGAGACGCTGCTGCATTTTCACAGCTTTTAATTGTCCCGTCCTTATAAATCCTTAAGATCTTCCCCATGGCTGATGGATGACCCTGAGTTACGCCCCTTCTACCTCCAGACCTCTGCAGATTTATTTGCAACCAGCGTTAGCCCTAAGGATTTCCTGGAGAGAGGAGCTGGAAGGAACTCCTGAGCCTTCCCTGCTCATGAGGTGGCCTGGGAAGGCATTCCTCTCTTCATCTCCCATCCCAAAACACCCTTCCCATCTATCCCAAGCACAGGAGCTTGGCTTAGTGAATTTATTTAAGCTCTGCTTGATGGCAGAGAGCCGTGTCCTCTCCTGGTGGGAGGTGAGCGAACGTTCCCACATCCCCAAAGGGAAACAGAGTCCCTTAAATCCTAGGAGGCCACAGGTGCCTTCTCCTTTCACCCCAATTACCTTGGAATGCCACAGGAGGGCAACCTGTCCTGTGTCCAAAGCTTCCTCGGAAAGTCAGAGGGAGGAAATCCCAACATAACCCAGCTCCAGACAGGTGGGAAAAGGAAAAGGGCCATGAGGCAGATGGGGAATCTGCACCTTGTGCTCCTGCCACAAGCTGGGAGAGCCATTTCCGAGACAATCCTTGGGTCTTGTCCAAGAGCAGAATCCCAGGAGGGCTTTTTTTGGTGTGTGTCATCAGGAAACCCCTCCTTCCCCAGCTTTCTGATAGGGTGTGCACCATATTCCTGCAGGATCCCAGTGCTGGGGAGGGCTCTCTTCTCCTGTAATTCATGGCCTGGTTGGAGTTCTTCCACCCAGTGTTCATCCCAGCATCCCAAGGGTCAGTTTTAAGGCTGCACAGCTCCCTTTGACCCGGTCTGTCCCTTGGAGATCGTGGTGGCCAAAAATGAAAATCCACGTGGTTTCTGCTCCTCGCTGCCAGGAGAAGGGAAAATACAGGAGTTTTTGTGGGATTTCTGCACATCACTGTTGCGACCTGGAGCTGGAGCTGGAGCTGTGGAAGACAGGGAAAATGGATAGAGAAGGAGGAGCCCCATCCTATAAATTAATTAAGGCACATGAGGATAAACTTTGCTGGAGCAATTCGTTTATCTCCCTGCCCCTCCCGTTTTTTGGTGCTGTGGGTTGTCCCACTGTTTTTCTGGCTGCATCCTCAGAAGGTGAGGATCCCATGTCCCACCCTCAGGTATCCTGAGCTGTCCCCAAGGAATGAGGTGACTTTATAAGGACAAGCCAAGTCCTCGAGCAGGTCAGAATTGCTCCTCTGAGAGCTGCACACTCTTCTGCAGTTTGACTTTTTGCCCCTTTTCCATCCTCCTGGGGAGGATTCCAACTTTTCCTGGCCACCAGTGGGTGTGGGAATGCTGAGCAAGGTGGGGATCTGAGGGTGAGCTGTGCAATCACGGGACAGCAGAGGCTGAAGGTCCTTCGGGAGGTGCAGATCCCACCAGCTCCCCGTTCCAGTGTTTGTCAGGGGCACTTTTATTTCCTATCCACTTGAAATTTTTCTGGCTGCATCTTGTCCTTCCTTGGTGTATTTTTGGGATGTCTGTGAGGACCCCAGCAGAGCAGCACTGCTCCCCCTAACTGGGTCTGACCCTAAACTCAGTCCCATCACCCTGATCATTAATGACACCCAACAGCCTCGTCCCTGGCAGATGCCACCACCAGCTGAGACCTGTCAGCATCGCGGGGGTGACAGGGTGGCACCAGCTGCTCCACAGGAGCCAGGACGGTGGGGAGGTCACAAGACCCTATTTTCTGAGGGGTTTACACCCAGCATCCCCATTTCCTCAGAGATTTCGGCAGAGCAAGGATTGAGGCAGCTCGGCACCTCCCGAGGCTGCGTTTCTGCTTTGCTTTGTTATTTCCGACCCTTTTTAACACCCTCTTTAAGCTGGCTTGGCCCGGAGCTGTGCAAGTGTCTGCTTGGTGTGAAGCAAACACAGGGCGGGGGCCAGCGAGGCAGCGAGCCCCTGACGGCACCACCAGTGCGGTGTAAATGGGCAAAATCACGGGAAAACAGCCCAGAAATGGGGCTCGTCCCCCACTGGGGCGAGGCAGCGCTTCCAGCCCAGCCTTGAGCATCTTTGGGTGCTTCCATCCCTTCTCTGCGTCACCCTCCGGATCGAGGCAGAGTTAATCCAACCCACGACCCCAAATACTGTTCCCCACGGGTTCCAGCCCCACAGAACACCCACCGCGCATCCGGAAGCCTCTGCTTCGGAAACCTGAAGCCGCTTCAAACATGAACCCGAGCCAAATTCCTCCAGGCACGTTTTTATCATCCTCGTTTTGTTTGGTTTTTTTTTTTCCCTTGTCGGGGACAATGGATTTGCTCAGGGCTCTGCCCAGCCCTTTCCTCTGCGCTGCCAGACAGAAATAGTTAACCAGGTTCGCTAAGAAATGAATGTCCCCGTTTCCTTTCCAGGACAGGCGGCTCCCCCTGCCTCCCCCTGCCCGTGTCTCCGCTCGGAGCCCCGGGGAGGAGCCGCTCTCCAGTGACACGATGCGAGAGCAGGCGCTCTCTCCCCGGCTCGGGCTGCGTTTGGTGACCCGGTGGCCTGTGCCAGCACTGCCAGGTCCCCCGGGGGGTTTCTGCAGCTCGAGAGCAGCCCTCTGCTCGCTCTGCTCTTGCGATCGGTGCGGTGCGAGCACCTCGTGGCTCGGGGGAGACGGGAACCAGCGCCGGCTCCGCAGAGTTCCAAGTCAAAACAGATCAAGCTAGTAATGAAAAGCGGTGCTGGAGAAGGGGAGGGAGGAGAGAGAGGGAGAAAAGATGAGGCCACGGGCGCTGCAAAGCCATCCCTGCTGTGGGCACAACCTCGTTTGATAGCGCGGCTTCTCCTGGGAGTTGTGGTTGGATCCCCCAGGAAAGGGGAGACCACCAGGGCCAGGACCCTGTGCTGACCCCAGAGCCCACGGGCTGTGTCAGGGACACCCCGGGCTGGTTCGGGTAGGTGTTTAGGGTCATCCCAGGTGCCACAACCCATGAGTCCTGCCGGGGCTGCGGGGAGGGCTGATGGCTCCCGGGATGCTCCGGCTGCCGGAGCTGCGATGCTGCGCTCGGGAGGAGCCGCTCGCCGCTCCTGCCGCCTCTTCTCCGAGGGCATCCAGAGGAAGGCCGCCTCTCACGGGGCTTTGCTGCATGCTTGGCTTGGCTTGGTGGGAGGTGGTCGCTCTCGGGCTTGCAGAATCCCCGGACAAAGCATTTTCCACGCTGCGGGGCCGCAGGGAGACGGGTGAGATCAGCCGTAGCTTCAGCGCCTGCTTGAATGGAGCCAGAGGTTTGCAGAGGATGGAGGCGGCGTGCGCTGGGGAGCGCTGGCCTGGTGGAGCATGAGGCATCCCCCTGCCCGGGGCATGGAGACCCGCCCGGCATCCCGGTGTGAGTGCAGAGGTGAGGAGCTGCAGCCGGGGAGCAAAGCTCTGCCGGGAACCCCCAGGGCGGGCAGATGGACCGCGTGCCGCCGGGATTTTGGGAGAAGGGAGAACTTCTGTGCCCTCTCCTTCGGCCCCAGCCTGGGAGACGACCTGGGGCTGGTCTTTCTGAGGGTGGGACCCGCAGCAAAACGAGCAGAGCTGGGGCTGGTCCCTGCCTGGGGCCTGCTCCAGACCTGCCCCTGCTCGGCTCCCGGGGCTGCCGTAGGGTTTGGCCAAGGCTGTTTCTGCCTGGAGATCAGGGAAAACTGGTGGCAAATGTGGGGTTTGATCTCCTGTGTCCGTCCCCAAGCTCAGCGTGAGCTGTGGGGGCGGCTGAGGCTGCTGTGTGGGACAACCTCGCTCCTGGTTGTTACAGCAGAGAGGGATGCCCTGGAAAACAGGAGAGGGATGTGGCCAGCTCAGAGGAGCAGCTTCCTGCAAGAAATTCTGTGTCTAAGGGCAAACACGCGCGAGGTTTCGTGTGCTGGCCAGGACACGTGTGGGCGTGGAGCTCCTTTATTTATTCCTCCATGAGCGGAGCTCTCCCGGAGATCCCGAGGTGGGAGGATGAGGAGGAAGCTCTGCTCCGGGCAGCCGCTTTCTCGCAAGCTTTCGCCCTGCTTGTCTCCCTGCCTCCCGGATTCCGCGGCTGCAGAGCCTCCAGGCAGCCCCGCGGCACTTTTTTAGCCATTCCGGAGAATTTGAATAGTTCTAGCGAGGGCGAGCTCTGATTTATAGGGAGTGTTTTTATGGTGTTTATGTTGGCAGGCTGGAGTTTATGTACGGTTTGAAATGTTCGCTGGAGCCTTTTATCGCCGGAGCTGAAAAACAACAGAGCGCTGATGAAAGTCCTGTGCTAATTGGAGAGGGGTTTGATTTAGGGCTGGGGCTGCAAAATGCCTGGCTCCTGCTTGGCTCCGAGGGGCTGCTGCTGCCTGCGGTCCCCATGGGGAAGGAGAGATGATTTAATCCGTCAGCAGGGTGGGATCCATCCAGGTTGAGCTGCTTTGCCAGTGAGGGTCACATCTGGCACTGAGAGGGACAGATCGTGGTGCCTCGGGCTCCTGTCCCTGCTCACAGCCCGGCAGAACAAGATGATCAGCAGATGCAAGAGGCTTCAGCTTGGGAAAACAAGCAGTTGCTTAAATGTGGGGTTTTTATAACCCAAAGCACACTCAGGTGTGGGGCAATACCTTGTGCTGGCGTTGGAAACGCAGCTCGCTTCCATCCCCTTGCTCCTCTCCCCGTGTCTTTGTAGGATCTCAGTGTCCCAGCCCAGGTTTTAGTGAAATCAGTGACTTGGTGAGATCCCATCGTCATCTGTGGGATTTGGAGTGATTGAACCTCACGAGCACCTCACAAGAAACACCCTCCTGCTCCTCATTTTCTGCTGGATTATCCCTCTCCCATGAGTCCTGCAGAATTAGTCTGAGAGTAGGAAACTTTTTCAGGTGCCAGCAATGGATCATCTTGGAGCATAGGGAAGGAATTTATCCATCCTACAATCGGCTCCTGATCCCTCCAGCCTTGTCCACCTTCTCTTCTCCAGCATCACAGGTGCTGAGGAGAAGTGGGTGATCCACGGGGTGCAAGCAGCACCTTGGTGTGGGATGGGAACTTTTATGGGCAGTTCAAAATGTGAAATAGCAGGAAAGAGTTGCAGGGGGATACCAGGCCTTGGGCAGGGTGTGCTTCGGGTCTTCTGGTTCCTGAGAGCAGGTGGTGAAATTTAGAGGAGTGGAGAGGAGAGCTGGAAACTGAGACGAGTCCCAGAGCAGTCCTTGGATGTCAGGCAGGTCACAGAATCCCAGAATGGTTTGGGTTGGAAGGGACCTTGTTGTTCCACCCCCCTGCCACAGGCAGGGACGCCTTCCACTATCCCAGGGTGCTCCAAGCCCTGTCCAGCCTGGCCTTGGACACTTCCAGGGATCCAGGGGCAGCCACAGCTTCTCTGGGAACTTGTGCCAGGGCCTCCCCACCCTCACAGGGAAGATGTTGAGCTCAGCTCCAAGGAGGGTTGACCACGCAAGTTTAGGCAATGAAATCCCACCCAAGTGCCTTAAAACCAGTCTTGGAGGAGGCCACAGAGATTTTATCCTTTTGAGGAGTCCGTGGCACACGGTCCTGCCTCCACATCACCCCACAGTTGCTCCATACCCCTGCAACCCTTTTCCCAGAAACATCTACTGGGACTCCCCTGCCAGGCAAAAGGGCATTTTATTCCAGGCCAGTCGTTTAGGAGAAGTCCTGGCTGGCATGAGGCACCTCAGCAGATGTGTCCTGCTGGATGTATCCTAACAAGAAGGGAGGGAGAGAAAGGCACAGCATTACAAGCACATCTACGTGCCTCTAGTCTAGTCACACGTACAAGAAAATTCAAGGAGTTTGGTTCAAAGTGGTTTAGTGAAGCAGAGAACCTTCTATTTTAAGAGATTTCTGATATCTCTCAGCCTGCACTGAACCACACAGATTCTAAAAGAGAAAAAAAAACCCCACAAAACCAACAAATCCCCCACTTCTGCTACTGGCAGTAAAATTTTGGCTGACACACATGAGCCTCCATTAACCCGTGGCCCTGCGAACGTGCTGGTCAGGCACAAACCTTACAGTAGGAGAGTCCATCCTGCTGTTATTCCTTGTAATGGGAAGCTTCCAAAAAACCAGCCAAAACAAATATTTGGAGGAAAGGCAGGGGCTGCCTGGAGGGAGCGACTGGGCAGGAATGCTCCTGCCACGGGCAGGAGGTGACATCATCCGGATTCCTTCGCTGAGGAATGCAGGATTTGGTCTTCCCTACCAGTAATTGCTTTTCAAAAACAGACCTGCCCAGGGAAGCAGATTTCACCCAGCCCCTTCCATTGCACGGCAGAGAGGCTGAATCTTCCCAAATCCCCTTTTTTTCCCTAGCTTAACACGGACATTGTATGGACAGGCAGGGTA
Source organism: Rhagologus leucostigma (assembly GCA_013397725.1). Lineage (NCBI taxonomy): Eukaryota > Metazoa > Chordata > Aves > Passeriformes > Rhagologus > Rhagologus leucostigma. The sequence continues at coordinate 2,379,164 of VZTD01004775.1, forward strand.
CAACTGGTCATTCCCCAAACTGCAAGTGAAAGCACCCAAAATTCCAAAAGTGGGAGCTGGACAGAAATCTGGGCACGGAGAGCTGGTGGGGGAGCAATGACTCCTTGGGGCTGGCCAGGGTGGGGCAGGTGATGGGCTGAGTGTGTGTGCGGACTTCTGTGCTGGGCAGACTTTGCTGAGAGCTGCGGGAGGAGCCCACGGTGACCTCCACGGTGACCTCCACGGTGACCTCCACGGTGACCTCCACGGTGACCCCATTTCTTGGTCCTACGAAGCCCAGTGACCACATCAGGTGTTTTTGAATGTAGAACTTCAGCGGTGACCGGAGAGAGTTGGACTTGATGGTCCTTGTATCCCTTCCGATCTGGATGTTCTCTGGTTCTATGGCTGGAACAGATGCTGATGTGCAGAGCATTCTGACCAACCCGCTGACACCTGGTGTGATCCAGGGCAGGGACTGTCCCCCTGTGCTGGCACTGCTGGGACACCTTGAATTCTGTGTCCACGTTTGGGCTCCTCACAACAAGAAGGACATTGAGGGGCTGGAGCGTGTCCAGAGAAGGAGCTGGGAAGGGGCTGGAGTCCCAGGAGCGGCTGAGGGAGCTGGGAAAGGGGCTCAGCCTGGAGAAAAGGAGGCTCAGGGGGGACCTTGTGGCTCTGCACAACTCCCTGACAGGAGGGGGCAGCCGCGGGGGTCGGGCTCTGCTCCCAGGGAACAGGGACAGGAGGAGAGGGAACGGCCTCAGGCTGTGCTGGGTGAGGTGTAGATTGGATATCAGGGAAAATTTCTTCCCTGAAAAGGGTGGTCAGGCACTGGAAGAGGCTGCCCAGGGCAGTGGTGGAGTCACCATCCCTGGGAGGGTTCAAACACACGTTGATGTGGCACCTGGGGACAGGGTTTGAGGTGAACACGGCAGTGCTGGGTCGATGGTTGGACATGATGATCTTAGAGCTCATTTTCAACCTTAACGACCCTTAACGATTAGTCTGCCAGGGCTAATTCCTCAGCAAGGCCACAATTCCCCTTCCATGCAGCTTTTGGCTTCTCCTTTGGGTTGAACATCCCACATCCCACCTCCAGTCCCCTGAGCTTGCGGCCCTCTGCCCCTGGCTCTGCTCTGGCTCCAAGCTCCACAAACACCTCTGGAAATGGATGTCATCGGCACTTCCAGCGGCAGCAGCGGGGTCAGTTCCTGTGGGATGGTGGCCGCTGCCCTCATTTCAATAGGTGGAACTAGGTGTAGTTCAGCTGCCCCCATTACCAGTCCAACGGGGTGATTTAGTGCCTGGAAAGGCCCGAAATATTTTGCTCTCAGTGCCTGACAGAGGATGGCTGGCAGGAAACGAACGCACCGCGCTCCAAGGCAGGGCAGGTTTTGCTGGTTCTCTAATTTTCCACCAGGTTTTGGAAATTCTTGGCAATTAAATGGAGAGCAGAAAAGAAGGGCTTCAGCCAAAGGAGAAATCCCACTTGGTCAGCGGGATTTTTTGGACGGGGTGGAGTGAGGAGCTCTGAATGGGCAGCAGCAGGACAAGGTCGGGATCTGCTCTCCTGAGGGTGCTGGGATGTGGTGTCAGGTGTGCCAGGAGAAGGCCTGCTCAGTCTTGGTGTCAGCAACGTAAGTAAAAACAGTGGGGACGGACACAAAGCAGGGTCTGGGGTCATGGCAGGACGATGACATTTTGTCACGGCAGAAGAGGCACATCCACGCAGGAGGCACCGATGCAGCTGGTTGGGATCAGGCCCCACATGGGACAGGGTGGCAATGCCATGGGAGAGACGCTCTGTGGGACATCCTGGGCTTGGTTTGGATGTTGTCCCCCCCCAGGCCAGTCCCTTCCCTCATCCTATCTCAGCCACTCTCCATCCCAGGGCTGTGTCTGGTGCTGACAATCCCGGTTTGCAGGACTCTAACTGTTAAAGAGAAGACAAAAACCCTATTTTTGTTGTCTTTGGGAAAGAGGGAAATCACAGAATCCTAGAATGGCTTGGGTTGGAAGGGACCTTAAGGAACATCTGGTTCCCAAAAGGAGAATGCAGGCACCAATCCCACTACGTCGCACACGCTGAGCAAGCACTCCGCCTTTGGAGCTGATTCCCTGTGTGACACAGGGGTGGAATAGGGAATAAAGGGCATGAAATAGGGATCCCCTGCTCGTTTCTGCCTGGAGTCACCCTAGAGGCAGCACAGAGTTGGCCGAGCAGCACTGACATGAGCTGCAGAGGATTAAGGTGGAGGCTCCAAGGCTTTGAGGTCAGTAGGGACCGAAAAAGCAGCCAGGAAAAAAGATGGCAATGGATGCAGATCTGATTTTAAATGACACAAGGAAGCTCAGAGGCTCCGTATTTATCACAGCTCTGTGAGTCAGATGCCACCAGTCAGGTGTGGGACTGCTCCTCTGGCTCCAGCCCCCCAGCAGAACATGGTTTGGGGGTTTGGTTCATGCCCTTTAAGTTGTTTTTTCTTCAAGCTTCTCAGAAACACAGATGGTGGTGTGGTTTCTTAATTATTTCTGTCTGGAGGCTGAAGGGAGGATGGCTTGGAGAGGAAGGGAGGGAGAGAACCAGAGATGGAAAGAGTGAATTTTCAAGAAGAGCCTCCCACCACTTCATCTTCTTTCCTCAGCTTCTGGTAATGGCCAGGGTCACTGATTGCAGCTTTTCACTCCAGAAAATTCTCAGGGGGTTTCCTGGAATACCAAAATGTGGTGGGCTGGGTGCCCAGCCAGTGACCACCCCAGCAAAGAGGATGGACCTCAGATGAGCAGCAACAGAGACATGTCCCAAAAGCTGCCTGGAGGTCAGAGACCCTGGAGTGGCATTTTTAAGGTCTATTTATCACTAAGTGGAGGAGAATCGGGGTTTTTTTTCCTTAAATACCCTCTTTCCACAGCATTTTCCGTGCTGTTTGCCTCTCTAAACTTAGCAGAGGAGGCTGACTCGGCCCTGGGCTGGCAGAAAGTGTGGAAGAAATGTGAGCACCAGATTGGGAGCCTGGGAAGGGGCTTCCTGCACGTCATGGGGGGATTTTAGTATTATTGTGAATTAAACCATGACTGCAACATCCTCCGTGTCCCATCCCCAGCCTCACAGTGGAGCTTCAGGCATCCCTGCCTGGGAAACAGCCAAATTCACCAGGGTACCTGCCCTGCCAGCAAGAGCCACCCACATCCCAGGGGTGGTGGAGGGTTTGGTGTGAGCAGGGCAGCCTCACCTGAGCTAAACCTGCACCCATGGGCCTGGTGCTCTCTTGGGAAGATCTCTGCATTCAGGGGCAACCTGAAAACAAAGACAGAAACCTCATCTTGCTGCCCCCTTGTCTCAGGTTGTGGATCAGCCCTGAGCACTGGAGCGTTGTTGGATCAGGCCCACGGCCACGAGCTGCAGAGTTTCCCCTGTATCAGGCATGGAAGGGCTGTCCACCTCCTCCTCCTCCTCCATCTTCCTGCCTTCCCCTTCCGCCTCAACGTGCTCATTCATGAAAAATTCCCAGTTGGATGGACGTGGGGAGAGGAATTGATGTTGGCACGTTTTTTCCCGCGCGTCGGCCAAGGGAGGTCGTAGGCTCAGAGGGGTTTAGTCTTTGTTTTCGCAGCTGGATTCCATATTATCCTTTCTTCTCTCCAGCTTTTTATTGCTGCTCGTTCCCCGGAGCAACCTGTTGGGAAGCAGAGTGTGTGCTCACGTGGAGCACAACCTGCTGTGGCTGCCTGAGGGGCAGCGAGTGGGGCTGTCCTCCCCAGGACCGGTGACCTCTCCAGGGGTGCCCAGGACAGGATGAGGAGCAACGGCCACAAACAAAAACCACAACGGGTTCCACCTCACCATGAGGAAGAACTTCTTTCCATGGGGGGTGGCAGAGCTCTGGAACAGCTGCCCAGGGAGGGCGTGGGGTCTCCGTCTCTGGAGACATCTCAAACACACCTGGATGAGTTCCTGTGTCACCTGCTCCAGGTGACCCTGCCTTGTCAGGGGGGTTGGACTGGGTGATCTCCAGAGGTCCCTTCCAACCCAAACAGTTCTGGGGTTCTGTGATTCCATGACCTGCACAGCCCCACGTGCTCATTAAGGATGGAGGCTGTAAGGGATTACTTTCCCCTGCAGTGGGGCCACGCAACGCATCCTGTCTGGGGAGGGAGGAAGGTGCCATCCCATAATGGTCCCCTGAGGACACCTGGCTGCAGCCCAGATCTTCTGGCTCCTTTTACCCTGGCACAGTGTGAGGTGAAGGCAACTGGATAGCAGGGACCAGCTTGGTCCATCCTTTGGTAGGAGAGGGCGGGGGAGGAATGCTGGGAGCGTCTGCCTTGGCCTGGAGCATGATGGGACCACGGCAAACCCTTGGGACCACGGTCCCAACCTGGGCACACCATGAGTTTGGGGGATGCTCTAGGATTTGGTGAAGGTGGGCTATGGATTGGTGGTGTGATGTAGGGTTTGGTGGTGTTGGAGTAGGTTTGGGGGTGTTGGGCAGTTTTTTCATGGTGCTGGTGTAGGTTTGGTGGTGCTGGTGTAGGTTTGGGGGTTTTGGGTAGCTTTGCATGGTGCTAGTGTGGGTTTGGTGGTGCCGTTGTAGGGTTTGGGGATGCTGGTATAGTTTTCGTGGTGCCAGTGTAGGTTTGGTGGTGCTGGTGTAGGGTGTGGGGATGCTGGTGTAGAGCTGGTGCTGCCAGTGTAGGCTTGGTGGTGTAGAATAGATTTTTGTGGTGCTGATGTAGGGCTTGGTGGTGCGGTGTAGGTTTTTGTGGTGCTGGTGTAGATTTGGTGGTGCTGGTGCAGGGTTTGGTGCTGCTGGTGTAGGGTTGGCGGTGCCAGTGCAGGGTTTGGTGCTGTGGTGTAGGGTTTGGACAGCCTGGCAGACAGGCAGGTGTGGCTCATGCCCAGTGTGGAGGAGGGGGTGGAGAAGGTGCTGCCCGATGCCCAGAGGACTCCAGCACTGCAGATCTCAGAGCCAGCCTTTGCTTCGAGCAGCAGCGTGGCCCAGGTCCAGCTGGCACTGCCTCCATTCCCACCTGGATGCCAGCCTCGGGGCACCTTCTCCATGCCGCGGTCCCACTCCAGAGGGGATGGGGGGACTCTGATCCAACACCCCTCCAGTCCTGCGAGCTTTGGAGATGGACAGACACGTGGTGTCCCTTCTTGGCACGGGGGACCCGGAGCTGTCCAGATGTGAGGCAGGAGCCGCTGACCTCTGCGGCGTCAGCAGGTGGGGGCCACCTATGTAAACACATCCAGGAAGGTTCCCGTCCCTTTCCCACCCCGTGCTCGCCTTCGGATCAGACCCTCATCGGATCGGGACCGTCAGCCCTCGCCGATGCTCCATCCCGGAGCTCCGGGAAGGTACCGTGCTGCTCGCCCAGCCCTGGGCTCTCCTCTGGGTGTTTCTCTCTCATCCTCCTCTTCTCTGCACGTAAACCTGGCCGTGTAATTAAGTCTGTGTGTAATTACCTAAGGGGTTATTTAAATATTTGCTGGTGATATCGGTGTAATGAAATATCTCGGTGAGCAGAGTAGGAACCTGCCCCGGTCGTGCTGGGAACCCGGCCAGAAGGGTAGGAAAGCACTTGTGGAAATAATGTTTCCTTTTTTTTTCTTATTTTCTGTTTTGTCTGTTATCTAAGAACAGTTGGCAAGAGCACGTCCAAGCCATTTGCTGCCTTATTTTTCACGCTCGAGTCTCTGTCTTCCCTTTTAACTCTGTTTAGGTTTAATTAGTAATGGGGAAATGGGCCACCAAGTCACATCTAAAAGTATGGGACTTTTGCTTTGGCATTTTCATTCTTGTCTTCATAGAATCCCAGAATGGTTTGGGTTGGAAGGGACCTTAAAGATCATCTCATTCCACCCCCGTGCCACGGGCAGGGACACCTTCCACTATCCCAGGTTGCTCCAAACCCCATCCAGCTTGGTCTGGAACAGCTCCAGGGATGGGGGAGGCACAACCTCTCTGGGCAACTTCTTGTTGTCTTCAATACCCTTTTAAAGTTGATGTTTGATTTTGTTACCATAAAGATTTCATTACCATAAAGAAAATCTGGTGTCCAGGTGTCCAGGGCTGAGCTAGAGAAGACATTTTGGTGATTTGGGATGGCAAATCTGCAGCAGATTTATTTGGGGAGGGCACAGGGATGGGTTTATATGGTGGAGAGAAGGGTTTGACAGCTGTTCCCAGCCCTTGTTCCCATTTGCACAACACTTGGACCACGGAGCAGCCTCACTGTTACAGCTCTGTCTGACCTGGCAATTCAGAGGCTTCTCCAAAGCCAAAAGATTGGGAAATAGATAAAATAGATATGCCAGCAATGAGTGCTGGAATCTGTGCAGGAATTCCAGCACAATGAGTGCTGGAATCTGCAGAATCTGCTGGAATCTCATCTTCAGATGAGATTTTGTCTTATCTCACCAGTTCTGCTGCCTGAGCTTCACCTCAGCTCCTGCAAGCAGAACCCTTGTGCTGGGTGATGGGTTTGGGAGACCAGAGGAGGGTCACCAGGGTGACCTCAGGGATGGAGAACCTCTCCTATGGGGAAAGGCTGAGAGAATTGGGATTGTTCAGCCTGGAGAAGAGAAGGCTTCAGGGTGACCTTGGAGCCCTTTCTTGTGACTAAAGGGGCTCCAAGAGAGCTGGAGGGGGATTTTGGACAAGGCATGGAGGGACAGGACACAGGGAATGGCTTTAAATTGATAGAGAGTAGCTTTAGATGAGATATTAGGAATAAATTCTCCCCTGTGAGGGTGGGGAGGCCCTGGCACAGGGTGCCCAGAGAAGCTGTGGCTGCCCCTGGATCTCTGGAAGTGTCCAAGACCAGGTTGGATGGGGCTTGGAGCAAGCTGGGATAGTGGGAGGTGTCCCTGCCTGTGTCAGGGGTGGAACTGGATGAGCTTTAAGGTCCTTTCCAACCCAAACCATTCCGGGATTCTGTGATTGCATTCCTGGCAGAGCAGAGTGCAGAGCGTGACTCAGCACCCTGGGAAGGTGCCACACCGAAGCGGGACCTTGAAGCCGCTCCCAAGCACAGCGGCTCTTCCAAACGACCCACGCGTGGTCTTCAGCCGCGTTAGAGTTGTTAAGGTTGTTTAAAGAGTAACACATGAGCTCTGCCCCAAGGATGGTGTAGGACAGGGCAGTCCCCAGTGGTCCTGGGGTATGGCCAAGGCAGTACGAGGGAACATCCTGAGAACCAGGCAGAGCACGGACCTGACGCAGGGACCTGGGCTGGATGCCGTGGGTCCTGTTCCTGGACCAGTTTAGGGGGCACTTGCTCACTGCAAGCTCCTGACCTTGTTAGGGTTGAGAGGTTTCTTTAATATCAACTTTGGCTGGCAAATTACAGATATTTTGGGGTTGTAAAAAATGAGAATCATAGAATTGTTTAAGATTATCACCAGTCAACCCAGCAGCATCATAGCCACCCCTAAACCATGTCCCCAGGTGCCACATCCACACAGTTTTTTTAACACTTCCAGTGATGGTGACTCCACCACTGTCCCGGGCAGTCTGTTCCAGTGTTTCACAACTCTTTCTATGAAGAATTTTTCCCTAATATCCAATCTAAACCTTCCCTGGTGCGACTTGAGGCCATTTATTCTTGTCCTGTCACTTGTTATCTGAGGGAAGATAAAAACATGAAATAACTTTGGACCATTTCTCATGGCTGTCCTGGCTGGGTGTGAACAGGCCGTCCCATCTGTTGCAGTGGCTGTCCCCGTGTCTGACGCGGATGAGGTGTGTGATGACAGAAATGACACCATCATTTTTTCCACTGGAACTGCTGGAAAAAAAGAAATAGAGTCAAGCTGTCAGGGTCAGCAGCCTGACTGTGACATTGCAAAGCATTTTCCACACACAAAAAAACCTACGAGTATTGCAGGTGTTTGCAAGAGGAGAGTGGTGAGGAAAGCTGGAGGAGGTGTTGGGCATGTCCTGCTTTCACAGAACCGTGGAATCATGGAATGGTTTGGGTTGGAAGGGACCTTAAAGCTTATCCTGCTCCGAACCCTGCCATGGGCAGGGACACCTCCCACTGTCCCAGGCTGCTCCAAGCCCCAATGTCCAGCCTGGCCTTGGACACTTCCAGGGATCCAGGGGCAGCCACAGCTGCTCTGGGCACCCTGTGCCAGGACCTCCCCACCCTCCCAGCCAGGAATTCCTTCCCAATATCCCATCCATCCCTGCCCTCTGGGAGTGGGAAGCCATTCCCTGTGTCCTGTCCCTCCATGCCTTGTCCCCATCCCTCTCCAGCTCTCCTGGAGCCCCTTTAGGCTCTGGAAGGGGCTCTGAGCTCTCCCTGGAGCCTTCTTCTCTCCAGCTGAACATTCCCAGCTCTTCCAGCCTGGCTCCACAGCAGAGGGGCTCCAGTCCTGGGAGCATCTCTGTGACCTCCTCTGGACTTGCTCCAACAGCTCCTTGCTTTTCTTGTGCTTTGCTTTCGTGGATCCCAAGGACAGAACTGCTGCACCTCCACTTTTGGGGTTGCTGTCTTTACCCTCAAGATGTGTCTGTGGTGTTGCTCCTCCCATCCCTTTCCCTCTTCCCACACTGCCACTGGGAATGTGGCTTTTGTGCAACCGAAAAATCGGGCAAAATGTTCCTTTCATCCACTTGGCACCAGTCAGGGACCTCACCCAGCAGCTCTTGAATGGAGCTCAGAAGCCGTGGCTGAGCTTCCAACCTCTCCTGACCCCTTTTCCTGGGGCTCTTCCAAGCTCCCTCCTAACACTCCGTCTCTGCCCATCCACAGGTGTTAGGGAAAGAAAACACCAAACCCACACCTTTCTGCAGCAGCCAAAAATGTGTCCGTTCGCCTTTTTTTTCCCCAGCGTTCCCTAACCTTTCCCATACACCCTGACCCTTTTCCTCTGCCCCCACCTGCATTAAGGCACCGCTGTGGGGTGAGCTGTGGATGGAGGAACATCCACATGGACAACAGCGAGAGGAGGAGATGAGCCGTGAACTTTTGCACGGCCCGTTTCACCAGGGGATGGATTTCCTCTGATTTTAATTGAATTGTTTCAAGGTTTTTTTTCACTCTTTTGTACAAGTTCAGGAAGGTCTAGAGCAAGTCAAGCCTGGCTTGGCTTCACAGGGCTGGCAACACCGACTGGAAAGTTTATTGCTTCCTGTTATGAGAGCTCAGGGAGCCACGACGGGATTTCAGGAGAAACATGGGCAGCTCTAACTCCAGGGATGACCCCGACGGGTGGGGTTGGAGATGGCCTTTCATTCCCATTGCTCCTCCAGCTACTTCAGGAAAGGGAAGCAAATAGAGGAGGGAATAATGGCTCGATTTGGCCTCTGGCTATCGAGGCAGATGTTTTCTTTGGAGCAGGAATAGACGCCGCCGGGGAAAATGCTATAAAGGGCTCTGCTGAGCCACGACCCGGGGCTCCACCTGAGTCCCTTCTTGCCACCTCTCCCTTGTGTCATCTCATCACCTTGGACACTTCAGCAGAAAGGTTCCCCCCAGAAAAAATTAATCTGTTTTTTTTTCTCAACACTGAAATTTATCTCAAGAATGTGTCCATCGCAGCGAAATTTTCAGCTGGGAAGGGCTGGAATAAATCGCTTCTGCTCTCCAGCCCGAGTTTAAACATTTCCTCTGGGCTTTTGTACTTTGGAATTTAAATCTTATTGTTATCTAACCCTATCAGATTTGTTTTTAGGTCATTTTCAAAGCGAAGGGATTTTACCTTTCCGCAGTCATGAGCCAGCGATGTCTGAAGGAAACTTTTCCCTGTTTTTCAGCAGAAATGTTATTTATTCTGCTAACAGCACTGGCTTTTTGCTCCAGGCACAAACCAATGCAATCTTCACAGAAATTCCATTTTCTGACCTATCTTCTGTGCTAACTGAGGCAGAACTGTGGTCCAAATGTCATGGCAGCTCAGAGCCAGAGTTTACATTTTCCGAGTGCGTGAAGGAAAACATCCCTCACCTCGTTTTCAAACAGTCTTACATTATTCAGCCAAAATCCCCACGGGCTTTGCAAAAATGTGTAAGACCAGATTTTCTCTGTTTCATCCTTGCGAAGAGCCAGAGACCAAACACATAATTCTTTTCCAGATCAAAACCTTCTTGGGTTCATCCAACAAACAGAGCTGGATGCAGGATAAAAATCAACCCGATGATGAATAAGTAGAAATCTTGTCTTTCTGTCCTTCAAATGACACGTTTGCATTGGGGTTGTTGTCACCACTGCCCTGAAAAGTCCACACAGAGGTTTGTGATGAAGCAGATTTTAGCAACAGACCCTGGCACAGCTTTTTCTGCTGCTTGTAAATTGGTTTTTTTACAAGATTTAAGGTTCTGGCTGAGTTCTTAGGATGTGAGTCCTGATTAGCCCCAAATCTTGGAGAGCACCCAAAGCTCTGCGTGAAGGAGGGAAGAAGTTTGCACAACTGGGATGGTTTTGGTGTTAAGTCAGGGAGTGTGGTGGGACTGAAAGGGAGCCTGGAGGCCCTGGGCTGGCCTGGCTGAGTCGAGCAGCACTGGGGCCGTTCCCACCTGCTCCTTCCTGTCTCTGCTTCCCAGATCCTGAACGGCTCCCTGGGACATCCACGCTTGTCCCTGATCCCGTCACCCGTGAAATTGTTGGTTTGGTTTCTGTTTCATGAGGAAATGGGCTGTTTCTTGTCCCCAGGCGTGGCCTCTCCACCCCTGAACCCAAGTTCTATCCCAGTGTGTTGCTTCCATCCTTGCTGGGCGATGCTGGCCCGTCCCAAAGCACACAAGAGGTGTGGCCCAGCCCCAGCCCAGCCACCACCACGTCACCGAGGCAAGGACACAACTCGGGTCCTTGGGGACGCAACTTGGGGCCTGGGGTTGCTGCAGGCTCTGGAGGCTCCAGGCATGACGAAGGGTCTCCCATGGGAGCTGGTGGCCTCCGTCCCACCAGGAAATGCAAATGGAGATGTCCCAGTGGGACACACACTTGGACCTCTGGTCCAAGGAACGTGGTCCAGTGGAAGGTGTCCCCACCTGTGGCAAGGCAGGTGGAACTGGAGGATCTTTAAGGTTCCCTCCAACCCAAACCATTCTGGGATTCTGCACAGTGCTCCCTTTACCTGGTCCCATCAGCCAGGCACGTGCCGGTAGAAATGGCACATTTGCAGTGCCGGCTTGAACCAAACTGGTTGAAAATGAGCCCGAATCCTCTTCCAAACCCATGGATCCCCCCACACCTGTGTCCTCGTGGGACAGCAGCTCTGAAAGCAGAGGAGGGGGTGGAGGAAAGGAGGACACATGGAGGAAGGAGGCTGTCAATCCCTGAAGCCCATCTTGAAGGGGATAAAACCTCAGCGTGCCTCCCTTGTGACTCTGTCACTCACTGACCACGCTGGAAACCCCCAGATCCCTTTTTCTCCATAACTGCCGCCAAATTACTAGCTAATGAGAATAATAACACAGTTCTGTGGATTTCTAGTCTGTTCAAAAGGGGAAAGAATATTTTCCAAATCCCAGTATTGCTTTTTAGCAGTGCCTTTGCCACACTTTCCATCACAAATCCCTTTCAGAGTGGATGGCAGCCACAGCCACGGAAGGTGAGGATGAGTCCTGCATCCCACATCCAAAAGCCAGGGAAAAAAGCTTAGTGAAGTTAATCCAAGAGGAAAAAGATAAGAACGAAAACTGCTGCTTCACGTTTTGCTCTCACTTGTGGTGTTCAAACATTTTGGCGTCTCAGGTGGGAAATTCCATCGTCTCAAAAGCCCAAATCCAACCATAATCAATAAGGTAAAAAGCTGGCATTTTAAATTTATTTTAGTTTTGTCACATTTGTCTCAACACAGTGGGCCTTGTCTTAAAAGCAGGCTTATCATTTGCACCAAGATGCACATCTTCATTGCATTTGGTTTAAAAACTGACCAAATGAACATCCAAAAGAGGAAAATTAGAGAAGAAAATGACCTGTCAGCACAATCCAGCACAGAGCTTTGTAGGTTTGTGCTCGGAGAGGGTAATTATGGTCACTCCTCATCCCTGACGCAGCAGGCAGATGTTACACCAGGTCTCATTACCGTTGGTGACAGCACTTATTTATTTCAACAGGACATTTAAATAAAGATGTATAGATCACTGCTCTGAAACACAAACGGTGCCTGGGGGAGAGGCGGCTTGGAGAGGTGACTCCCAGCTGCAGCCAGAATTATACAAAGCTCCATCGCATCCTTTCCCCTCTGTCTCCTCTCTTTTATTCCCATTTCTCATCGCCGGGCACTGAACTGAGGACACGGGATGCTGCAGGCGTGGGGTCTCCCTGTACACTCGTTTAGGCTCTGCCTTCTGCCTTCTGCCTCCTTCCCTGGGTGATGGTTTGGTGATGGGAAGCCCTCAGTGCCTGCCAGTGTGATGGCTGGAGCTGCTGGGCACGAGGCTGGGGCAGGAGCAGATGTTGCCTGGCCTGCCTGAAGCACAGATGCCCCGAAAAGCTTCGCCCAGACGCGAGTGCCGTGTGTATAAATAACCCTCATGGTTAGAAAGCAAAGAGCCTGGAAAATCTGCCTGACCCACGGGACTGGGACCACGCTGAGCTGCCTTTGATCTCTGAGCTGCTGCTCGCAGTCCTGCAGAACCTGGGAGTTGTTCTCAGCTGGTTATTTTTAAATAACCAATAACGCTTCCCCGCAGCTCCATCCCACACTGGCGGCAGCGGGGGGGACTTTCACCACAGGTCTCGGGTGGGAATGAGCTCTTGGTGGCCATCGCTCAGCTCTGGTGGGTGTCACGGGGTGTGGCTTTCAGAAGGAGCAGGTGTGATGTGTGCTGGAGGGTCCCTGCTTGCAGAGGATGCACCCAAAGAACATTCAGTGGCGCCTTTGGAGTGACCACGAGGTGACCCGCTGCTGTCTCCAGAGTTGAAGGACCTTGAGGGGAAGGAGGTCACTGCCACAGCGTGCTGGAGGCCAAACCCAACCTCAGAAACATGCAGGGATAATGTGGCCTCAGCCTGCTGCATGTTCTCACCCTCTCAGTGGGAGATCTCCAGGGAGGCTGGGGTGGTTTTGGAGATCTCCAGCCCTGGTGCTCTCCTCTGGAACCTCCCCGTGTCCTTTGAGAGAGCAGCTTGTCGGTGTGCCATGTGCTCAGGTTGAAACACGAAGCCAAGGTTGTGATAATTTAACTTTTTTAGAGGTTTCTTCCCCAAAAATGCCTCCCAAACCCTGGTTTTCCTGGTGTGGCATATTCCTGTAAAGGTGTGTTCATCCCTACACCTCACTTAGCTGATAAGGCTTTTCCACCTGCCTATCTTAGGTGACTAATCCCAAACAGGGAATTAACTTATCAGTAACGATAAGTGAGTAATTAGTTTAAAACAGAAGACCTTGAGGAATGTTACTGCAGCAAAGTGCAGTGCAGATGCTGCTCCTTGCACGAGCATCCCCACAACAAGCTCCAGTGAGGAGGAACTGCCCTTCCACGTCCATTCAGGCTCTTTGGGAAACCAGAGGTGTGACAGCAGGGTGCATACCCTGCTTTGTCAGCACCAGGGATGAAGGTTCCTGATAAACCATATGGTTTCCAACCCCTTAATCCCAGTGCAGGTCTTCCCACGCTTTCTGCCCTCAGAGATCTGATCCTTTCCATGACCTGGCTGCTGCTGTTGCTTCCTTCTCCTCCTCGCTGGCCCTTGGGTGCCCTTCCTGCCTGGGCTCTCCATTTCCACCTCAGCAGACACCCAGAGTCCTGACTCTGCCGGAATGGCAATGCCAAAGCTCCCCGTGGATGGAGCAGGTGATCCTTGGACCATCGGGGTGGAGGTTTTCTTCTTGAAAACCACTTGCTTTAGGCTTCGTGTGCACCCCCATCCTACCAATTCCTTCTTGCAGCTGCAAAGAAGCCAGAAAGTCTTTGCTGGTGCTCAAACCCCCTTCCCCATCCTTCACCTGCTCCCTGCTGCCTCCACCAGCTTGGAGAGAGAGGAACCACCTCTTTCAGGGACAGCTTTTCCTGGGAGTGCAGCAAAGCAGGAGCTTCAGGGCAGTTTTTCCCACTAGTGAGCTTTCCCTCCTTTTTTATTATTTTTTTTCCCCCCAACAGCCAAGGAACCCTTGCCAAAATGTGTTTCCCACATGTTCCCTATTAGTCATGCTCTCAGCCTTACAAATCTGTTACCAGTGCCACAAGCCGATGCTGTTAATTTACTCCCGACCGACACAAGCAAAATTCCAGGCAGCGCTCCTAAAACCAGACCCGGCGGCTTGTTTGGATTTCAAACCAGTGCCCCTCTCTCGCCTGGTGTGTCTGTAGAGCACCTTCCCAGCTTCTCCCGAGGCTCGGCGAGGACAGGAGGGTCGGGACAGGCGGTGGGACCGGCCCGGGGGGTCGGGCAGGGGCTGCCCCGCAAAGGCGGGGTCTGACAGCGCCTTAAATACTTCCCTGGAGCTCCGCTTCCCAACCACTGGAGCACGGCTGGACCGAGCCGGCGGGGCTTTATCTAGGGCAAGGCGGAGGGATCGGAGGCACAGGAATGTCGGTGGAGGAGGGAAAGCCACCGCGAGAAGCACCATGTCTCTGTAAGTAGATGGGTTTTTTTTCCCCCGTAGTTTTCCCTGCAGTTCAGGCAGCGGTGCGAGAACCGTGCGGAACGGAAGGGCATCCAGCGAGCACGGATTTGTATTTTTTTTTCAACCTTTGGCATATTTTAGACTCAGGTTTTAAAGTTTTCCCAGCTCCTACAGCTGTGCCTGCGATCGTGTGGAGGGGTCAGCGGGTTTTGGGAGGTCACTGTGGTGAGAACGTGGAGCCAGCAGCTCACTCCTGTACTGGCTACATGCAGTTCTGACTACTTGAGGTGTTGGTGGTGGTTTGAGCAGACCAATCCCTCCTTTTTAGCTGTTTTGAGGTGAAATTTGTACCCTGTGTGTGTGTTTCATGCGCTGTGTGTCACCTCTGGAGGCAGCATGTGATGATGGATGGGTGAATGAATGGATTTCAAAGCCAAGAGGGGTGGAGAGTCCTTTCTTGGGGAGATAACTGAGCTGCATGAGCCACCTCATCTAATCCATCTACCTGCTGCAGATCCACACAGATGGGGTTTTTTTCCCCCCCAGACTGCATAACTTTCACACTGCACAGAGGAATTGGGTCTGTAGCAGGTGGAAAGCTGCAAAAATCCATGTTCTGTGCTTGGAGGGTTGGGATTGTGAGGAGAGGAGACACAGCCTTCTCCAAGTGCCAATCTATTCCTCAGCACTGTGAACAAATCTTTCCTTGGAAGAGCGTTTGATTCATAATTGATTCCAAAACACCATGGTGCACTAAACCCCCACCCGAGCAATTAAAAGCATTGAAATCCCACAGTTCAGTCTTCGTAGCCAGTGAGTCCTAAAACCCACTGGAAGTTTAACCAAACTGATTTGTAGGGAGGGGTTTTTGCCTCATTTCCTTCGGCTCCTGCTCCCAAATGCGATGCCAGGAGGGCAGGTGGACACACAGGGGTGCAACGTCAAGGTGTGACCCCTCACAGCGGGGTCCCAGGGACGCAGGAACAGCTCGGGGCTGTTTCCTGCAGATGTTCCTGCAGATCCAGATGTGCACAGGGGGCTGAGCCGCAGGGGCAGTGGCAGGACCCACAGCTCAGGGTGGTGGCTGGCAGCCAGGGATGGTCTTCTCAAAGCAACAACCCGTCACTTCTGTTAATTTGCAGTTTCTGTCCTTTTCCTTGACTCAGGAGGTTTGGGAGCATTTTATTGGGTGCTCCTTCCTAAAATGTGTCTCCCAGAGGAGCCAGTGGGTACTTTGCTAGAAACCCTGACACATACCAGTTCAGAACTTGATTATTTACTCCAAAAGCGGTCACAACCTTGGTCAGACCCTCCCTGTCCCAGCAAACCGCTCCTGGGAGGTGAGCTGGAGCTCTGGGAATTGTGTCCATGCAAAATGGTGAATTATCCTCAGTCTAGGCTTCAGAAATCCTTTAGGGGGGCACTGAATTTTGAATGAACTGCTCTACGGAACATTAAAAGTGCGTTTTTAAGGACAGTTTGGGGCTTGCAGCTAATTTGGGGTGCAGATGGGAGCTGCTGGGTAGCTGGACACCTGCGTGGGGCCAGCCAAGGTGGGGCTGGATCCAACCCTGCCTCATCCAGACCCGGATGCTCCAGACACAGATGCACCATGCCCCACACCCAGCAGGGTTTTCCCTTCCCAGCCCCCCATCAGCTGGAGCTTGGCCGAGTGCCTGGATTAATCCCACAAATCATTTAACACCCCAATTTGCCCATATCTGAATGTGAGCACAACAGAGGAAGGGTTAAAGACCCCCTCAGGGTGTACCCATTGTAAGGAAGCAAAAAAAGGCACTCCAAGAGGGAACTTCCCCATCTCACCCCTGAATAAACCCAATTTCCTCAATAAATAAAGAATATCTCAGTGCGCATCACTTTCCACGTCCCGCAGTGGCTGAACTGTCCCACCTGCACAGTTGTACTGACCGAGGCATCGCTTTTGGGGCAGGAGAGGGGGATTCTGGTCCCAGCAGCTTTGAGAGTTGTTGCTCTTCACTGGTACGTCGGGGGCACAGAGGAGAACTTCCCCACCTCTCCTTCTGGTTTAAATAAACCCTCCCTGCCTCAGTTTCCCCAGCCCCAGGACAAGAATAGCACCGTCTGCAGAGCGCTCCCACAGGCTCGGCCTGGCGTGTGAAGACTTGGGGGTTTGCGTTCGCAGGGGATTTGTTTGATCTGGAAATAGCAGGGTTAGAAAATTCCATCTGCCTGCTCTCGAGAGCCCTCGACAGGCGCAGCGCGAAGGCAAGCGCTGAGCAAACCAGCGCCGAGCAAACCAGCTCTGCTTGGCTCCTGGCCTGGGAAGCAGCGGGAGCATTCCAGAACGGCTGGATGTGGAGAACAGAGCGGGGCACGTTTCCCTTCCTGCTCCCGTGTGGCTGCTCCCACCACGGAAACCCTACGGCACGGTTCCGTGTCTCCAGTGGTGCAAAGCCAAGTTAGGTCCAGGCTTGTATCTCATGGCATCGTCAAGCCAGGTTGGATGAGGCTTGGAGCAGCCTGGTCTAGTGGAAAGTGTCCCTGCCCATGGAACAAGATGATCTTTAAGGTTCCTTCCAACCACCCAAAATTATAGGATTCTGGGATTTTATGATCATTTTCCCCCCTGGATCTTCACCCCCTACTCAGCCATGCTCACCCAGCGTGGAGAGTTAGGGTTGATGTCCATACTCCTTCCACATAAGAAAACGGCTCCTTTCTCTTCTCTTTTCCCTTCCTCCCCTGTTCTTTGGGTCCAGGTGCTTTCCCTATCGCTCTCATCTCCAGGTATCTGTCAGGGCTGTGCCAGTCAAGCACTGAAATTGCCTCCTGCCTTCAGTGCTGCCTGAGGTCACCCAAGGAACTCGGGCTGAGGCCCCACTGCAAGTTAAGCTAAACACAAAATGCTTATTACAAGCTCTTCCTCCCCAGCTGTCCAGGTCTCCTAAGAAATGCATGGTTTTCTCTTGAAAGCTTCTCAAGGTTTATTTTTGAAACAGTCTGTATTTGATTAAAGTTTTGTTTTGTTTTGCTTTGTTTCAAGAGGAACTTAAAAGGGCCATCAGCCTGTAAACATAAATATTCCCATTCTTTCGCTGATTCTTTGCATTTTTCTGGGTTTGCTAAGGGAAGATGTTTCAGCAGGGCAAGTGATATGGGAGCATCCTCCACTGCTCCAGCCCTGACAACCCTTTCAGGGAAGAAAGCTTCCCTAATACCCAATCTAAACCTCCCCTGGTGCTAATTGAGGCCGTTCCCTCTCCTCCTATCCCTGTTCCCTGCGAGCAGAGCCCGACCCCCCCGGCTGCCCCCTCCTGTCAGGGAGTTGTGCAGAGCCACAAGGTCCCCCCTGAGCCTCCTTTTCTCCAGGCTGAGCCCCTTTCCCAGCTCCCTCAGCCGCTCCTGGTGCTCCAGACCCTTCCCAGCTCCTTCTCTGGACACGCTCCAGGCCCTCAATGTCTTTCTTGTCATGAGGGGCCCAAGATTTACCCTAGGATTGGAGGTGTGGCCTCACCAGTGCCCAGCACAGGGGACGGTCACTTCTCTGGTCCTCCTGCTGCCACAAGATGTGACCTCACAGCTCTGGTGTTTCATTTCCCCCTCTCCCTGCAGGTTATAACTGAGTAGCCCTTATGACCAACATGAGCTGGAGCTTCCTCACCCGCCTGCTAGAAGAGATTCACAATCACTCCACCTTCGTGGGGAAGGTCTGGCTCACCGTGCTCATCGTCTTCCGCATCGTCCTGACGGCGGTGGGGGGCGAGTCCATCTACTCCGATGAGCAGAGCAAGTTCACCTGCAACACGAAGCAGCCGGGCTGCGACAACGTCTGCTACGATGCCTTCGCGCCGCTGTCGCACGTCAGGTTCTGGGTCTTCCAGATCATCATGATCTCCACGCCCTCGGTCATGTACCTGGGCTACGCCATCCACAGGATCGCCCGCTCGGCCGAGGAGGAGAAGAAGTTCAAGGGGTTCAAGAAGAAGAAGCAGTTTGCCCTGAACTGGCAGGCCGTGCGCAACATGGAGGACGCCATGGAGGCTGACGAGGAGGAGCCCATGATCTCCGACGACGCGGCCGAGCACGAGAAAGCCAAGCCCAAGCCCAAGTGCAAGGAGCAGCAGAAGCACGACGGGAGGAGGCGCATCCAGCAGGAGGGACTGATGAAAATCTACGTCTTCCAGCTCCTCACCAGGGCTTCCTTCGAGGTTTGCTTTTTGATAGGGCAGTATTTGCTCTACGGTTTCGAGGTGGAAGCTTATTACGTCTGCAACAGGGTCCCTTGTCCCCACACCGTGGACTGCTTTGTGTCCCGGCCCACGGAGAAGACCATCTTCCTCCTGGTGATGTACGTGGTGAGCTGCCTGTGCCTGCTGCTGAACATGTGCGAGATGTTCCACCTGGGGTTCGGCACCATCCGCGACGCCATCCGCAACCGGAAAATCAACAGCTTCCGGCAGCCCCCCTACAACTACGCCTACCCCAAGAACATCTCCTGCCCTCCCGAGTACAACCTGGTCGTCAAATCCGAGAAGTCCACCAAGATCCCCAACAGCCTGATGGCCCACGAGCAGAACTTGGCCAACGTGGCTCAGGAGCAGCAGTGCACCAGCCCGGACGAGAACCTGCCGGCGGATCTGTCCACCCTGCACAAGCACTTGCGGGTGGCCCAGGAGCAGCTGGACATCGCCTTCCAGAGCTACAGCAGCACCCAGGCCAACACGCAGCCCTCTCGGACCAGCAGCCCCGCCTCGGGGGGCACCGTGGTGGAGCAGAACAGGGCCAACACCGCCCAGGAGAAACAAGGTGCTAAACCCAAGGCCTCCTTGGAGAAAGGAAGCTCCAGCAGTAAAGATGGGAAGACGTCTGTGTGGATATAACTCTGTCAGAAAGGCGAGAGGGCAGCGTGAGCGGGGTTTTTACTTTGGTTTCTTTCTGGTTTTCGGTGTTATCTCGAGTTTGTTTCGCAGGGCACGATTTTTGTGTGGGAGTCAAGAGAGTAAAAGGAGTTTTGGACCAATTTAGTGCTGTCTTCCAGTGCGTTAACAAAAGACATTTCTTCCCTGTTTCCAACGTGTTCTCCAGCTGGGAACCTCCAGTGAGTGACAGGAACCTCCAGTGAGTACCAGCAAACCCCCCACACCCCCCAGCCCTTGGGTCACCACCGGAGCCCCCAGCAGAGACTGGACAATGTGCTGCGGTGGGAAGAGGAGCTGCTGGTGGCTCAGGAGGGAAGTCAGGCTGACAGGGATCAGCCACCCTCCTGCATGGCAAGGCTCGAGTGCTGCAGGCCAGGCAGTGTTTAATTACTAAATACCCTTAATCAAATTAATTTCTGACCCTTTGATAAGAAAACCACTGACATAGAGCACGGACCTTCACGGCAGGCTCACAGCTGATGGCCTGCCTGGGCTGGCAGATGCCACTGAAGGCCTCACGGGATGCTGTGAGCCAGGAGCTGGCACCCACACCAGGTCTGGGGCAGGAACACAGCGACTGCCTCACACAGGGAGACCTAAAACCAGCACAGGGCTGAAGGTTTCATCTTTCCTTCCTCTGCGTCGAAGCAAAAAGCAAATCTGCTCCAAACCCTCCGGAGCAGGAGCGAGCAGTGACATTGCGTCCTACTGGTGCCTGTGTAGCACTTGCTACAGATGTGATGGGAATTGTCGCAGTTACGGAGTTTTTAACAAACTGCTGCTTCACACCATCAGAAAGTGCCTTTATGCAACCAGGAAAACAAAAGCGTAAAGGGTTTAGGCTCCTTTACTTGCTGAATTTTAGTAGAGTTCGGACGATCGGCGTCGGCAAATTTGTTTTTCTGATTAATCGAGGAAAAGCGCTGTTGGCAAATTTGTTTTTCTGATTAATCGAGCCCTTATAAATAGTGGCAGGCGGCAGATCTATGCATGGTGTGTCTCTGGTGTGTGTGTGTGTGTGTCCATGTACAGATACAGACACGTACGAGCACGTGCGCGTGAACGTAGACATAGCGAGATAGGTGTAAATGTAATATCAACCCTCTGCTCCTTCCACAGCCTTCCACCTCCCCTGGGAAAACCCAGCTGCTCCAGGAGTGGGGCTGATCTCATCCTGGAGCAGTCCTGGGGCTTTTAGCCTCCCACCCCACCTGGGGAACTGGGAGGACTCCCACACTTGCTTGGGGGGTGCTTTGCAGAAGGTCTGGCTTCAGTGGGGACAGGACCAGGACAGCAGCAGGAAGTTTTTCCTGAGTTTATGGGGAGTCTTTTTCAATTGGGCTTGACTTTAGGGTGATTTTTATGCACTCACGGTACTTTGGGTGCATGTTAAAATCAAGCTGCTGAGCTCCAAGGCTCCTACTGTGCTTTGTCAGGGTGGTTTCATCACCACCACAGGGAACCCAAATAGGCAGAGCCTTCAAGATCAAACCTATTGCAAAAGAACTAAATTCTCTCTGAACACAGCGCTGTCCCTGTGCCAGGCTGTTCCCTTGGGCCATGCCAGTGTTTATTATCCATGGGATAGTCATGACTTCTCGCTGGACATCATTCTCATGTCCTTGAGATCGGCCCCTAACAGCCCTGAGGATGCCTGTTCCCCGAGTGTCCAGCCCTTTGGCCGTTCTTGGGAACAGGCAGAGAATTTGGATTGGCCCTTCATCTCCTGGGAACCTCGGCTGAGCTGTGCCGTGCATTACAGAACAGTCCTGGAAGCAAAAAAGTAGAATTAAAAGGAAAGCAGAGAAACATCCTACGAGGTATCCAGCAGCAAATATTGAGCTCTGTGGCTTTGTGTAACGGTCTGGGGAACGCTTCCAGGCTTGTTCCTGGTCCTGCTGGAGGCATTGGTAAAATGCCTGGAATGCTGTTTGCTCTTGCTGCTGGAGATCTTCCCCTCACAAATGGATAACTGCATCCAGGAGGAGGATCAGCACAGCAGCAGTCAGTAGGAACATCCATCCATCCCCTTCTGCTGGGAATTTTGCGGGAGAGGCTCAGAAAGGTCACAGCACGGTGGTGGGGAGGCAAACATATCCAACCACGCTGTTTGTCCTTGTCCCATGTGTGGGAACGTGCTCTCTGCTGGCTGGGGGTGTGCTGGGCAGAGCAGGAGAGGCTGGGTGCTCACAGGGCTGCTGTCACCTGGCAAAAATGCCTGCAGGGCCACAGCCCAGGCTGCTGGGGAGGAGAGAGAGAGGTGATCCTGGGTGGAAATTTGCTCTGTGGTCACTGCAGCTGTCCAGGGCACGAGCTTGTCCTCTGCATCAGTGGGGCTTCTCTTTTATTCCCAGCCCTGTGGAAATGGTGTGTATTTAAAGTCGTGATCCCAAGGGAAGGATGGAAACTCTGAGGATAACCGTGGTTGGAGGCTGCCTGGGTTCTTCTGATTCCTTTTCCATGAGCAACAGGACCACGGCGCCGGACACACTTGTGCTTCCCACACGATGCTGGAAGGCACCGTCCCATGCAGGAGTCGGGATTTGGGATTTCTCCTGCCCCTGCCAGTGACACCTCCCTCAGCACCAGACACGGCCTGAGCACTTCCTGGTGACTCAGATCTGCCTCTCAGCTCCTGCTGACCTGCACATCCCCCCCGTGAGTCACCACACCAGGGAAAGGAATGGGACTCCCTTGCTCTTGCTCCAGGAAACAATCTCGGCAAACGCCTCGCCGTGGGGAAAGGGGGGGTGGGGCAGATTTTAAGCCAAAACCCCCCAAACCTGGTCACAGAGACCTGATCAACTCATTAAACCCAGCCTATGCAGCAGGGCTGCACCTGCTGCCCCAGCAATACGGGTGGGCAGTGCCTGTGGGAGGAGATTCCAAGTTCAGAGCACGAGGGTGGGAAAAGACCATGGATCTTCCTGCCAACTTGCCACCATCAAATGACTCCCTAAAGGGTGACATGAGCCCCCTCTCTGCCCCCACGGAGACATGGAGAAGTTTCATGCCTTTAACCTCTGCATATTTTGGGTGTTTGGAGACTGCTTTCACCCTCAAATCTGCTTTAAGCTAAACGCTTCCAGTCTCATCAACCTTTCTCCAAGGGCTGCTTTTCTAGCCTGGTTTTCCCTGGTGTCTTTGAACCAACACCAGCCACTCCACATCTTCCCAGCGGTGCGGCAGTGCTGCTCCTTGTGCCACCTTCCCTCCCTTCTCCTCTTCATGCACTCTGGCCCTCCCCAAAACCCCATCTCCTGCAGGCCTCGGGATTGCTCCCCTCTCCAGATGTGTGGCTGTACAGTCCGAATCTTCCCGCCGTCCTTCAAACCCCCTTTTTATTGTCACACAGTGAGGCAAGGGGGCTCTGAGTGCCCCGTGGGTCCTGCAGAGGGTTTGGAGCCTCTTCCCAGCTGGTGTCACCCTCACATCTCGTACGCACACGCTGTTTTCCACAGGGAGAGTCAATAACTGCAATATTGACGAGTACCAGACCCAGGGCAGACTCTTGGGGGATCAATAACCCCCTCGTCAGGCAGGGCCACGGGGTAACCACTCCCAGCCCCGCTCATCCCTCAGGCCTGGAGTATTTCCCTGCCTAACATCCCTTCCCAAAGGGAGCCGATCCTGCTTTCCCGTGTTTTCCAAGCGTTTTCACAGGGACTTGAGCACAAGGGTGTATTCCCAACAGGAATGCTCTGGTGTCATGGGTGCCTGGCAGGGAGGCAAAGTTGCCTGTGAGGTCCCAGCCAGCCTGGAGGACACTGCTGATCCTCTGAGCTTGGGGAGGAGGGATCCTGGTTCTCCCAGATCCCGTCTGGGCCACACACTGCAGCCAGCATGGGTCAGACAGCCCTAGGAACAGGTTATTATTATTATTATTGCAATATATACTGATTTGCTCACTTCCCCCCTTCCTCCTCCACTCCGTGACCTCTAAACCCTTGAGGATGTTGGGTTTCTCCACGGAGTCACTGCCACAGAGGTGACCAAATGCAGTGACGACTCTGCAGGAATGACTCCTTTCAGGGCAGGAGCAACAGTCCCTTCTTTTATCCTGTCAGCTGGGGCAGGAAAAGGATAGAGCAGCAAACTATTCATAGCCACAAGCAAAATCCCCACCACAACTGTTCCTAACTCAACCAGCAGCTCGAGGAAATTCATGTAGAGGGTGGAGCATCAGCCACGGAAGAAATGCCAATGATATAATTAATGCTTTGCTTTTTTTTTTCATTTTCTCCAGGTAGCAGTTTTGTCCACACACGAGACAGGTTTAGCTTTGTGGCTGAACTAATCATAAATGTTGATTCTCTCGCTAAACTTGGTCAGATGAAGTGCCCACACTTATATTTCTCTTCTTGCCATTCAGGGCCAGGAATGTCCCATGAAAGCCAGATTACCTTCTTGCTTGCATTGCATTGCATTCCACTGGGAAATACTTGAACTTAACTCAAGGCCATAACCAGTCTGTGCTGTTACAAAGCGTCTGGGATTGTTTTTTTTGGGGTGGTTTTTTTTTTTTTTTTTTTGGGTTGTTATTTTTTTTTAACATACTAACTGTATTTGTACTAGAAATTTTTGGAGTATGAGGTTGAATCTGTAAGTATTTTTCAGTGTAAATGTTACATCTGGGCTGTAGTTAGACTATGAAACACTGGTCAAAAGGAAAAGGGACATCAGTCCAACTCAACTGTGGCCATTCCACGTCCATTACTAATAATATGGAATAAAACTTACCTTTTGTTACAGTATGTAAAGCGTGTGGTGCTTGCTTGAGAAGGGCTCTGAGTGATGAGAAGAAATCCTTCTCCATCTACGATTTGCCTGTTTTAGCCACGTAGGAGCTCTATTTTCCCTGATATGGCTACAAATCATCACAAAATAGTTTTGCCTTAAGAAGCGTTTGACCTTCGCGTTGTTTGGGATGTGTTGTCTCCCTGATGAATCACTGCCTGCAGATCCCTCGGGCACACAGCTCGAACTGCTGAGGGAAGCCTGGGCTTTCAAAAGCAGGAAAACTTTGGGGAATCTGGGAGAAAGTGATGATTCAGGCCAAGCAAACGACGGGAGAGCACTTTGTTAGAGAGCCTGGCTTTCTAACCACCTCGGTCTCCGCTCCTCCCGTTAAATCACAGGCACTGTTCACTCACAACCCCTCTCCAAATGCCCTCAGGAAAAAAATTGTGGCCTCAAACATGCATTTTTTTCTGTTTCTCTGGAAGTTGAGCTAAGTTGACAACTTTTATGGCATGAGCAGGACGTGGTCCCACCAAAAGGCAGGGAAGAGCCAAGGCCAGGTTGGGTGGGGCTTGGAGCAACCTGGGCTGATGGGAGGTGTCCCTGCCCTGGGGGTTGATCCCGACTCACAGAAGGAGGAATGGCAAAGCAGCCCCCATCCAGCAGTGTTTTGGGAACAGGCAGAGTAATTGCAACCCCTCCCATCTCTTGGGAAAGCCGGGCTAACATTGCCAGTGAGTCTCCAGTTCTCCCTGGGATCCCAACACCCGTCGTTTTCACCGGCTGCTCCTCACTGCAGACAGAATTCCAGTCACAGCATCCCAACCCCTCCTCCCAGTGAAATGCAGTAACAGCTTTACCTTCCCCTCAGTCCCACCAGCAGGAATCCCAGAGTCCTTAAGGTTGGAAAAGCTCCGGAAGTTCATCGAGTCCAACCATAACCCGGCACCGCAACCACCAAACCCTGTCCCCGGGTGCCACACCCACATGGTTTATAAACATTTCCAGGGATGGTGATCCCACCACTACCCTGGGCAGCCTGTTCCAATGCCTGGCCACTCTTTCAGTGAAGAAACTTTCCCTGATATCCAATCTAAACCTCACCCGGTGCAGCTTCAGGCTGTTTCCTCTGTCACTTGTTCCCGGAGAGAAAAGATTGACGCCCACCCTCCTTTCAGAACAGCCCCTTGGATGCACAAACTCACTCCCTGCAAACTCAGCTGCCACTTTGCTCTATTCCTGCATCCTGCCTGTTGTCCTCGCAATTTTCCCCCTATCATCAGTGATTTTGCACTGCCCAGGCCAGCCACAACCCGTGTTTTCCTCTCCAAGACTGTGGGATATTGTCCCAGAAGTGCAGCTATGGTTTACCACAGCTCCGTGTCCCAGCTGCCTGTGACTGACCTCCCCGGGCACAGCTCGGGGGATATTTAATGCACAGGGTTTGGGATGAATAATTGCAGCTCACGTGGGTTTGTGGATGAGGGTTTGTGCTTAACGCCCCGGGAAAAAGCTGGAGAAAATGAGTTTATTATGCCAGCATTAACCCGCAGGGCTGGCTGCAGAGGTTATCCCTGGTGAGGATGAGTTGTGGACAAATAAATGCCAAGGATGAGCCCTCACGAGTGGGAGCCTCGGGCTGCCCAGGGTTTTGGGCAGTGGGAGAGCAGAGAGCGGAAAGCTGATGGAGCAGGAGGCTGCCGGCAGCTTGTGCAACCAGCCAGGGGGTGCTGAGGGACAGGGAGCGAATCTCTGTCCTTTGTCACCACGTTCTGAGCTGTGGGAAGGGATCCTGAGCCGCCCTGACACATCTCACCGGGTGAGAGGTGCTCCGAGGAGGGAGTTTTCCCTTTGGGACAGGGCTTAGCCAAGGATGTTGTGTCTTGTCACCTCATGCTCTCCATCCAAAACCAGCCCTAGAAATTACGAAGCTGGTGGGGGATGATCCGTCAGGGGCAATATCAGAATCCCAGAATGGTTTGGGTTGGAAGAGACCTTAAAGATCACCTCGTTCCAACCCCCTGACACAGGCAGGGACACCTTCCACTAGAATTCCACATCTTCCTCTAGAAATTAATGCCATGGAAGCTTTGGGAATTGTGTTGTCCCTCCAACCAGGGTTTGAATCCCCCAATTTTAGTGAAGACGGGCACACACTCACTAAGGGCTGGCGCAAACCTTCCCAGGGCTCCTGGTATTGCAGGTCTCAGTCACATTATGGATTGTCTCAAACCATCCCCTGAGCCGACTGAAGGCACTAAACTGGCAGAGCTGTAGTTTCTGACACTGAAAAGTTTAAATATGACCTTACTGGCTGCATAACTCTGTGATAAAAGACAAGCAAACCCAGAGGAAAGGGAATAAAAGCCATAGGACATGGAAAAGCAAAGAAAAGCTCGAAATGCTGCCTGAATGTTTTCCATTTTCACTTTTATTTCTCTTGCTGCCCTTTCAAGTATCTCTGTGGGGTTTGATACAACACCTGTGGTGGTTGGGAATGCAGGGAGGTGGCAAAGGGCAGCCTGTGGGATGGCCACTAATGACCCCCACAGCTTGGCGGGTGAAGGAGGGATGTGGAACAGGCAAAAAACCCACAAAATTGGATCCAGATGCGAGTCCATGGTGCCTGTCGGACTCTGGAGTTCCAGCCCAGCTGTGCTTCCAGATTTGTGACTTTCCTCCTTCTCCTTCAGAAAGCAAACCCAGCTCCCGCTCCTGGCACATTCCCACTTCCAGGGAGAGAAAAGAACCACCCTGAGCATCAGCTCTCTGCTCCTTCAGCTGCCTCAGAGCCAGGCAGGTTTCCTCAGCCCCGTTTTTGACACACAACTCGTGCCAGCGGGCGGGCAGAGCACGTCCACGTGCCAAGGTCACCTCGAGTCACCTCTGTCCACATCTTTATTTCTCCACCTGCAGGGCCAGCCCTGAATTCCAGGGTGAACACTCCCCATCTCTCAGCGCTGCCCGGAGCTGATCTGTCGCCCGGACAAAGCGGGGTGTGTGATAAGGTTATCACTGTCGGGGCACAAGGGCAAAGCCCAGCCCTGCCCAGGGCCAGCTGGATGAACTCACAGCGCATTTCCAGCTCCTGGAAAATGAGTCCCTTCGCTCAGGGTTTTAGGATCGGTGGGTTTGTGCTGGTGCTGCATGTCCTGGAGATTTTAGCGGGGTCATTCGGGGCCAGGCGACTCCCCCTCCCCGGAGAGCCCGGCTCATGTGCCGGTGTTGGCAGCGGGAAGGGGCAGGATGGCCTCAGACCGGACTGCAGCCACTGGAGAAGGGGAATCGCGAATGACAGGGGTGACTCAGGGCTGTTCCTTGGACTGTGGGATGAATTCCAGCGGAACGAGCCGCAGCCAAACCCGCGGCTGTGCGGGCCCTTCAACGCCGCTTCCCAGAGCGCCAGTGAATGTTCCAGAGGGAGGGAAACAGCGCTCCGGCTCCGTGACTTTAACAGGGAGGGTTTTAACACAGGGATTCCCCATCCCTGGAAACAACCGAGGTCGGGTTGGGCTGAGGCTCTGAGCAACCTGATGGATTGAACATGTCCCTGCTCCTTGCAGGGGTGTTGGACTAAATGACCTTTAAAGGTCCCTTCGGACCCAAGCCATTCCATGATTCCATGATTTTTTTCAGGTGCAGTGCTTAGCAGAAATTCCCACTGGCAAACATCGTAATTTACTCCAGTATGGAGCCACTGACAGTTTCTCTAAGAGCATTAAAAGAGGATGGGGGGCAGCTGGTGAGGCCTGCGGAAATAAGAGTGGAAAAGAGAAGCCTTTGGAGTCTGTTTCCCACCCTGACAGCCAAAATGTACCTAGAGGAGAAGAATGGCTCCGTAGCCTCTCTGTCTGCAGCATCAAGGGGATTTTAGGCGCGGCAGGGGAAGGAATGGAGGTGTTTAAGGAATGACTGGACGTGTCACTTTGAACTATGGTCTAGTTGACGCGGTGCTGTTCGGTCACAGCTGGGACTGGATGACCTCGGAGCTCTTTTCCAGCCCGATTAATTCTCTAATTAAATGGGAAGCAGCCGGGACAGGGAGAGCTGGGCTGGGCAGCCCCCGGCCGGCGCCCACAACCAACCCGCGGGACGTGGGAGCAGCTTCGGGCTGTTCCACTCGCTCGCTCCACGGCCGGGGAACCCGGGGAAGGTCGGGGGAGAGTTCCCAAATTCCTCCCTCAGGATCGCGGGGAGCGCCCGGCCCCCCTCACACCGGGGGCGTGGCCAGAAGGGGGCGTGGTCAAGGTAAGAGGGCGTGACCACGGCAGCATTAGCGTCTATCGGAGGGGCGTGGTTAACAGGAAAGGGGGCGTGGCCTATAGGAAGGGGGCGGTTCCCGCGGCTCCCCGTCCCCGCCAGCAGGTGTCGCCCTCCCTGCGGACACACACAAGATGGCGGCGGCGGTGGCGGGCGGCGGCGGCGGGGGGACTCTCTGACGGCGCCGCCATGTTGGTGAGGGCGATAACGGCGCCCGGGCTGCGCCGGTGGTGCCGGAGCCGGCGGGGCGCGGCCGCCGCCTGTTTCCCGCTGGGCCGGGCGCTGCTGGGCGTGCGGGGCGCCGAGGCCGCCGTGTTCCTGCAGGGGCTGCTCACCAATGACGTCACGCAGCTGGTGGCGGCGGGCGACGCCCCCCCCGCGCTCTACGCGCACGCGCTGAACGTGCAGGGCCGCTGCCTGTATGACGTCATCCTGTACAGGTGAGACCAAGCGGCGCGGCGGGGAGGGGGGGAGATGGGAGAGACCATTGCGGGGCGGCGGGGGGTGGCTCCCGCCGCCGCCGTGTGACATTTCCGGCTTATATTTCTACATTAATGTGCAAAAAAGCCCTTCCTCCGCGTGTGTTTGTCATCACCTGCTGCCGCCTGTGTGGGTTACCCCGGCAGAAAAGTGCGATGGCCGTAATATCCCCACCGGGGGAGATCGACGCCCCAGCTGGAGTTTGGGGACTGTGTCCAGCTCTGCGGTCACCGGCACAGGAGGGACCTGGAGCTGCAGGAGCGGGTCCAGAGGAGGCCACGGAGATGTTCCAAGGGCTGGAGCCAGGCTGGGAGAGCTGGGAATGTTCCCCTGGAGAGGAGAAGGCTCCAGGGAGAGCTCAGAGCCCCTTGCAGGGCCTAAAGGGGCTCCCGGAGAGCTGGAGAGGGACTGGGGACAAGGGATGGAGGGATAGGACACAGGGAATGGCTTCCCACTGCCAGAGGGCAGGGATGGATGGGATATTGGGAAGGAATTCTTCCCTGTGAGGGTGGGGAGGCCCTGGAATGGATTTCCCAGAGAAGCTGTGGCTGCCCCTGGATCCCTGGAAGTGTCCAAGGCCAGGTTGGACGGGGCTTGGAGCAGCCTGGGCTAGTGGAAGCTGCCCCTGCCCATGGCAGGGGTGGCACTGGATGAGCTTTAAGGTCCCAGCCAACACAATCCATTCTGGGATTCTGTCACGGTGGAAGAAGGCACAGCTGAATGTAGCTTCTCCCCCAGCTGAAATTCCCCTCACTGTAGGTAAGGATAGAGAATTCCACGTGGCCAGACCTGTTTCTGCCCCTGGGAGAGGTGAGGGCAGTGTTTGCTAGGAAGGAGTACAGCAGGTGGCTGAAGAAGTTCAGCTGTTTCACTGTGGGGAGGTGGGTGCTGTTCCATGTGTGCCTGAAAATCCAGACGTCTGGATTCGCACCAGGATCCAGATAAAAACCCAGCTTTGGCTCCTGCTGCTGTGGCTGTTTGTTTTCCTGACCTTGGGGGCGTTGCTTTTCTTTAGGCTCCACGGGAGCACAGCGGAGGAGCCTCACATCCTGCTGGAGTGCGACAGCAGCGTGCTGGATTCCATCCAGAAACACCTGAAACTCTACAAGATCCGCAGGAAAGTCACCATCACCCCCTGCCCTGACCTCTCCCTGTGGGCCGTCATCCCTGGGGAACAGCCTGGGGACGCCAGTTCCCTCCCGAAATCTGCAGACCGGGCTGTGCTCTTAACTCCTGACCCCAGGGCAGAAGTCATGGGCTGGAGACTGATTGCAAAGAAAGGAGCAAACCTGTCGGAGATTATCCCTGGGAGCCAAGTTGGAGACGTTCAGGATTACCACAGGCACAGGTATAAACAAGGTAAAGCCAAGTTCTGCTTCGCACTGTGGATTTTGGGAGTCCGTATGCTGATAGAAGGCAGGAATAAGTTATAAAACCTTCATTCTCATGTTTTAATGCATTTAATTTGTTAATTAATACATGTGTTAATTGCTACTTTTGAGTATTAAAGTGATCTGGTGGTTAAAATTCTGTCTGGTGGTGGCAATGTTCGGGTGTAACTTCCTGTTACTCAGATTATGGGGATTGGTCAGGAATGCTAAGAGGAAGCCAGGATTATTCATTTTCTTAGAGAGAAGCTTCTGTGGTTTGAGTAATTTTGATTATTTTGGGATGATGCACAGCCCGGGTGTTTTGCTTGTTGCTGAGGAAGGAAAAGGAAACACCCAGACTTGGTTTCCTGAAAATTTTGTGGCTGGATTTGCTGAGTTAACTCCGAGGCCAAGGAGACCGGAGAGGGATCTCGGTCCTGGGAGCCCCAGTGCCTTTGATTTTAGCGTGTCCGTGCTGATAAAGGATTAAATTAATTGTCAGAGGGAAAGGTGACGGTGCTGTGCTGAAACTGGGACCCGTTTGGGTTGGAAAATCGAACTGATAACGAGTCAAACAACTCAGGGCACAAGCCTTAACGAGGAGCGTTTCCCTGTCGGCTTTGTTCTTGCCCTAGGAATTCCCGAAGGCGTGAAAGATCTCCCCCCTGGAGTCGCCTTGCCGCTGGAATCCAACCTGGCCTTCATGAACGGCATCAGCTTCACCAAAGGCTGCTACATCGGGCAGGAGCTGACAGCCAGGACGCACCACATGGGCGTGATCCGCAAGCGCCTGCTGCCCGTCCGCTTCCCAGCTCCCCTTCCCAGCCCCGGCGTTCCCGAGGGCGCGGAGATCCTCACCGAGTCGGGCAAGCCGGCCGGGAAGTTCCGTGCCGGAGGAGGAGAGCTCGGGATAGCCCTGCTGAGGTTGGCTCACGTGAACGAGCCGCTCTGCATAAACCTGGCAGGGGACAGAGTGAAGCTCAGCGCGACCACGCCTGAGTGGTGGCCGAAAGCTGCTGCTAAATAGATGAGGAAGCGCCGGTTGCTTTAGGGAGAGGCTGGTTTGGGTGGGGAATTTGGGGATGCTGCTCTTTGGGGTGTTTGTTGCGGGGGGGGGTGTCTCGCAGGATTCCTTAAATCGGGATTAAACGGCAGGAACCCAAAGCTGTGGCAGTCACTGGGTTGGATCATCCACTGCGTGCTGTGGAGAGACAAATCCAGGGTATTGCACCTTTTCCTGAGGGCAATCCCCACTTTTTTAGGGGTGCCTTGAGTTGCTGGGTTGGTCCCTGTGTATTTAGGGGGCGCCCTGTGTTGTTGGGTTGGACTCCAGATGGATTTCCAGCCTGGCGCTCACTCCCTCAGACTGAGCTCCGTGTGTGTTCCAGCTGAAGCAATGGGAGCAGGAGTTTCCCCGTTCCACGCACTGAATTTTTCAGTTCAGAACAACCATTCTGTGGTATTACAACTTGTTTGTTTGTTTGTTTCGAGTGGAGGTCATGCTGCTCTTACTAAGATGTGTTCTCAGGCTGAAGTTTTTTGCTGCAAATTGCTCCTTGCATTGAGCTTCTTAAACTTGCTGATGGGGCTGGAGTTTCTCCCCACCACTGGAATTGTGTTCAGGAAGAGGAACACCTCGCGCTTCACGTGCCAGACCTTGACTTTAACTCATCCCAGCTGGGAAAGGTCTCAAACCTGGTCCTGTCTCCTGCTTCAGTGCCAATGGAGGGAGCACAGCCGGTTCCTCTGACTCCCATCGCTCAAACCATTTTTTGGGAGAGGAAAGGGGTATTTTCCAGCAGTAAGTTGTGCTGGTGTGTGCCCTGGGGTGTGTTTATGGCAGAATAATCTTTTCCTAGATCTGCGTGCCCTCCAGTTGCCAACAGCAGTTGAGGGGTGGATTTTTTTTGGCATCTCCACCTTTGCTCTGGCATCTTGTAGAGAAATAGAAATCCTCATTTTCCTTTGGCAGGGGTTCCCTCAGTCCCTCCCCAAAGCCGGGGAAGGGACAGGGTGTCCCCACCTCCCTGGAGAGGGGGTCAGTGCCACCTGTGCTGGCTTAGCCTGGGCTTCCTGAGGGAGCATTTTCACCACGTTCTGGCTCCTCACACTCTCTGTACCCTGGGCACCCTGCCCCTGGTGCCACCTGCAGCTGGGCTTTTCTCCAGCCACCACCCCTGAGGGTTTTCAGAGCAGCCCAGTCAATGCCTTGGCATTTCTTTGCTTCATTTTTTCCGGCTGCCAGCACTCCTCTGCTTCTCCAGTTTTTTTTTTTTTCGTTCTGCAGCGTATTCCTCTCTGCTTCCAAAGCCAGCCAGCTCCGTGCCTCCTGACCCTGTCAACCTGCAGTGATTTATAGGAGCCTTTTTTATTTTTGTATTGCAATGAATCCATCACATGAAGGCATGATGACAGAGGTGCCCAGCTGAGATCCCGTTTTGACCAAAAAATTAAAAAAAAAGCTCTTGCATGAATATTTATAACAAAACCCGTCCAAAACCACATTCTGCCTCTTGTTTCAGTGTTACTGTGGAAGGAATTGGTCTGTAAAAAATGCTTATATTGATTAAAACTCTATGTTTGCTGTAAGATGATTCTGTGGAATACCTCATTAATTATTGCCTCTGATTTAAATCTGATTTATCTGAAAGGGAAGATGCTTTTTATTTGCCTGGTGTGAAGACACACCACGGAATAAATGCTTTTTCAGGTTGCTTGCTGACAAGAACCATGCCTTAGACTGTTGGTCAGGTGTGGGATTGTTAACAAAGTCTTTCTGCTGGGAAAATAAATGAAAGTGGATCCTCCAGAGGCCACAAAGGCGAAGGCTGTGCTGCCCAGCTCGGCCTGAAGCAGCTTTTCCTCTCTGCCACCCATTGTGCCATTCCTCAGAATGGTTTTATTGTCCTGGGGTGAGCAGAGCCTGAACAAACACTGAATAAACTCCTCTGTTTGGGGAAGTCCTGAATCTTTTCTGCCTTAGACACACGTTTCTTTTGTCTCCTTCGCAGTGTTTGAAGGGATTTGTTGTTGCCGGCAGCTGCAGGTGACGCAGGGTTAGACACAGGAGAAGGTGGTGCTGAAATGAAGAGGTGTTCGATGGCTTCTGGGGAAAAAAAAAAATGAGGTAGAAATAGAGGGGAGCAGCCCCAATCCATGTTATCCTTACATTTTTTATTCTCCCTCACAGCCATAATTAATGGTTTTAGTTGGGTGAATTTGGGGCTGGAGGGTGCGAGGGTTGATTTTGCAAGGATTTTGCCTCTCTGAGAGCCATGGAATTACCAAAGCTGGAAAAGACCTCTTGGATCATCAGCTCCAATCATTAACAGCACTGCCAAATCCACCACTCATCCGTGTCCCCAAGTGCCACATCCACACATTTTTCGGACGTTTCCAGGGATGGTGACTCCACCACTGCCCTGGGCAGCCTGTTCAGGGCTTGACCTTTCCAGTGAGGAATTTTTTCCTGAGCACCAACACGGTGCCCAAGGGGGGCTCTCAGGTGAGCTGCTCAGCTTCCAGCCTCAGTCCAAACAGCTGGAAAATGTGGGGCCCTTCCTGATCCCCTTTTTCTGTGTGTTCCCCCTCGCTGCCTCAGTTTCCCTCTCCGCTGCCTCAGTTTCCCCCTCCGCTACCTCAGTGGTGCTTTCTGAGGGAAAAGAGTGGAGTAAACACTTGGAATAACCTGAAATCCCAGTGGGATGAGACAGGAGTGATTGGCAGAGATTGCAGAGGGGAATACATGAAATATTTGGTTTCAGGAACAGAAAGTTTTCATCTTTTTTTCTGCTTTTAATTTTTATTTTCTAAATTTTCTAGGAGCAGTGCATGTCTTTATTGTTAAATTTTTTTACCTTTCCTGTCATAACAAAATGCCAAAAAAAAAAAGCTGTCTTGGTGTGATGAGGAGTCCAGAAAAATGACTCCTAATACTTCAGTCTACTCTATTTTATATAAATATAAATGCATATAGAAATAGAAATATATATAATATGACATTATATATATATATATTCTACTGAGTTATTAAAATCACTGCAATTTCCTATTAAAAACATAATTCCTCACAGGGATTCACGCTGCTGTGGCCGGGTTTTGTGTGAGCACCTTCACTCTGTATTACTTTGAAAAGCCCCTACCAATATTTGGAGCTTAATGTCAATATTTCGAGTGTGTTTTCCTGCTGTTGAGACAGTGCTGAACCCTCTGAGGGAGTGTCCAAATACTGCCCCGACGAGAGTCACAAATCGGATTTATTACTCGTGGGCTGCTTTTCCAGGACACTCAATTTCTCCAGGGTTTTCAGGGCTGGAAAATTTGGCAGCTTTCATCCCCTTTCCCCAGTAATTCCTGCTGAAACCACTCTCTGCACGGGCATGGTGGCATTTTGGCTGTTATTTTGAGAGGAGGGTGTAGCTCGTACTACTTCTAATTATTTAATATTTTTGGGGGCACAGTTTCTGCTGGGTAGAAACAAAGACAAATGCTGCATTTTGGCTTTAAATTCTTTCTTTTCAACCCTTTCCCTGTGTGGTATTTTGCTTTTTTAGACTGTGAACTCTTTTCAAAGAAGAGTCTTGGGGTTTTTTTTTTTTGCTGTAACCCGCTGTTCTCTAGCCAGCGGAAATAATTTATGCCTAAACTGTTTTTGTGGATTTGTGTCTGGATTTCCTCCCTTTCCCTGTGTCTCATCCAGGCCAAATGAGTGTGGAATTCTGCTGTCTCCTCCTACCACTAAAATCAGAGTTTGTGCTTCGGTGCTCTGCTGCCAGAACGCTGGAAATGTTTGGGCTTTCTCTTGTTTTCCTTCATCCCTGCTTGAGATTTTTGATCTTTTCAGGTTTTGCAGGGGGAAAAAACCGAGTGGAAACGGCTATAAAAGCTTCCTGTTTCAGGTTTATATATTATTTTATTCTCCAGCTGTGCTGACTTCAGGCAGCTGGGAGGAGCTGGAAGGTGGCAGTCGCTGTCTGGGAATGTCATTGGAGGTTTTGGGACAGAAACCTGAGGGGGAAGAGCAACACAGCAAACACAGGCTGAGGTTTTTAGGGAGAGCTGACCTCATTTCCTACTTATTGCAGTGTCAGAAAAGCTGCAGGGGATAAACTTCATATCTGGGGAAGGCTGTGTGCTGTGGGCCACTCACATTCTGTTTTATCAGTGCAGTTTTATTTATATTTTGGAGTTTTACTCGGATGGCTTAAATAAATGTATGTTGAAGGCAGCTTTTGTGATTTTTTTGGATGGGTTTTTTGTGGCGCTTTTTTTTTTTTTAAATTTAGTTGTAATTTAGCACTTTCTCTTTTTTCCAGTCTCAAGATTAATAATTCTTGACTGATGATGGACTCCACCTCCCAGCAACCCAATTATATTGCATTTTAACTGGGTTTTGTGTCCTTTTCTTCAGAAAGGATCCACTGGCCTTTTCCATTGTCTCTGGATACATTTATTTGCTGAAATTACATTCGCTCATTCTTTTTTTGTAGGGCTAAAAATTGGGTGTTGGGGGGTGGACGATCAGGATTTATAATCTAAGGCAAAGAATTGTGGGAAAACCATGACTTCATTAAGGAAAAAAAAATGTTTAAAAGGTGAGAAAATGCAACTGTCACCCAGCTACTTGAAAAAGAGGAGAAGGCAAGTCAGCTTAGCATGGAAGAAAGCTTTTAATTAAAATAAACTCAATTTTCAATTCTTTTTACAGGGCTTGATTTCTCCTTCATGGTTACACAGCCGGGATGAGCCAAGTGCTACTTTCAGTGGGGAGACAGGAACAGAAGCGCCACCACCAGCACCAAAATCACATTAATTCCACAGGGAATTATTGGAGATGCCAAACCCCCAGAGATACAAGAGGTGTAGAATCCTTTTACTGTGGAATATGGTGTTACTGTGTATTTATATGCCGATGTTGTTATCTATTTGTATGTCTACTAAAGAAATTAAAATTTTGCTAAAGAAATTAAAATGAAAATTTAATTAAAATTTAATTAAAATTAAAACATCATTTAAGCCTGATTACACCTTAAATGGGTTTGGAAGCATAAAAATATATAGTATATTAATATTTTAGTATACATATGCTTATATACTAATATATAGGTACTTTTATATGTATATAAGTATATAAATATAGTATATATATACAAATATATACTAATATAAATACTATACATAAATACTTTTT
>VZTD01004775.1:2416241-2475790 GCA_013397725.1 Rhagologus leucostigma
CACACATATAAAAAATATATAGACATACCTATATACATAATTTTACATATACTTTTTAATAAACACACATTCATATATAAATATAGAATAGTGATATATACACACATAGTTTTATACTTATATACTTCACAGACTTTTACACACATATATAAATATATGTAGACATAGCTATATACATAATTTTAGATAGACTTTTTAATATAGACACATTCATATATAACTATAGAATAGTGATAGATACACACATAGTTTTATACTTATATACTTCACAGACTTACACACATATAAATATATGTAGATGTAGCTATACACATAATTTTATATATATACTTTTTAATAAATACACATTCCTATACAAATACAGAATAGTGACATATACATAGCTTTATGTAGTTAATATACTGTTAATTTATGTTATATTTATATATTTATATATTTTTATATTTATATATTTATATAATTATATATTTATATATTTATGTTATATTTATACTGTTAACTTTATGTAGTTAATATACTTTTACACACATAAAAATATATAGACATAGCTATATACATAATTTTAGATAGACTTTTTAATATAGACACATTCATATATAACTATAGAATAGTGATATAGTTTTATACTTATCAACTGACATAGTTTTATACTTATATACTTCACAGACTTTTACACACATATAAAAAATATATAGACATAGCTATATACATAATTTTATACATATACTTTTTAATATAGACACATTTATATATAAATATAGAATAGTGATCACCTGAGCATAATTACTTGGAAATGACTTCTGCTAACTGGGGAGGAGAAGCCGCCTTTCCCAAACTCCCACGCGCTCCTTCCGCACCTGGGAAGCGTTTCCCGATTAAATGGATCCGCTCAGCCGGGCTTTCCAGGCGGTGCCCATAAAACTCCGTGGGAAGGCGGTGGCGGGGTGAATCCCAAACCTGGGAACAGAGGGAAAGACTCCAATTCCCAGAGTCCTCGCGCATCCTGGCCCTGCGGTGACATCAGGCGTTACATGGCCGGGACTGGCTGGGCAGCGACAGCACCGGAGATGTAAGCTCGCCTTTCTCCCTTCCCCGGCGGGGCCTTTCCGCAGCCGAATCCGCGCTGTCCAGGGCAGGGTTCCGGCCGCCGCCGAGCAGCGTGGAAGGGTGTGTGGCTAAAAAGGCAGGAGGTGACATCTCGGGGACGAGAAACCGGCGCCGTTTCCCGTCGGCTTCGGAGACTCCCGGGTCGCGCTTCGCCTCGCGGGGCCGTTCCCTGCCCGCAGCCCCGAACCCGCCGCTGTTCCCAGCGTTTCCCGCTGCTTTCCCGCTGCTCTTTGCCTGTGTCCCGCGGCTCCGGGGCGGGCGGAGGAGACGCTTTTCCATAGCCTGGCAACAGAGTGCGTGTAGTAACCGCGGTGTGGAGCGGGGATCCCCCGCGGAGGGGACGGGGAGCGGCGCGGTGGCACCCGGGGGACGGGCTGCGGGTCCTGCCGGGCGCTCCGGCTGCTCCAGCCTCTTCTTCCCCGCTGCCGGGGACAGGAAAAGCAGCAGGGAACGGCTGGTGGGAACCGACAGCTGCGCGGGTTTGTCTCGGTGGAAGTTGGCTCTGGCTGCGGGGTGAGGTTTCTGCGCCGTTCGCTCTCCAGGAGGGATGCTCGGGCTGTCCGGAGGGATGCTCGGGCTGTCCGGAGGGATGCTGGTGGGTTTGGACAGCTGGAAAACCACCCGGGAGAGTGATTTCTGCGCTGTAATGTTTGCGGAGGTTGTTGTAGTTTAAAGTAAAGTGTCGCGAGTTACTTTTCCTGATAGTGCTGAGCCTTTAGAGTGATTTTGTGGTTGTGGGTGCCCGACAAAACCCGTATTTCTCTAAACACGAGTATTTTGTAGTGTCGAGCACCAGAGTCTCCTACCAGGACACTTAAAAAGTCTTTCCCAAAGTGAATAGGAGACTTGGGAATGCTTGCTGTCATCTCTTCCCTGAGAAGTGTAGTAACTTCACAACCAGGTAGTTAAATTAAAAACTCCTCTATTTCTCTTTAGAAACGGTTTAGGTCTTTGAAGGGACGTTGTGACAGTGTTTTGCTCTAGTTTTTAATCCTGAAGACACCTTTTAGTACTTGAATTTCACAAAGTGAGGAGCAGGTCAGGTGGGAAAAGTGGCTTAATATCTAATCTGAGTTGTCTAATGAAATTAAGATTAAAAACCTGTGTATAATATTTAGTATGTCTTGATCCCCATGCAGCTGATTAAAAAAGTTCAATTTATTTGTCCACGTGTTACGGCAGTTTGTAACTTCAATAAGGGTGGGTTTTCCCCATTCAGCAGTGGATAGTTTCATCATTTTTGTGTGTTTAAAAATATGTTTAGAAAGGTATTTCAGTTTAGTGGATTCTAAACTGTACTGGATAGGCCATCTGTCAGAATGAATCTGGAGAAATATTTTGTAACTCCAGCTGGAATTTTATATTCCTGAACAAAAAGGTTTCTATTAGTACCAATAACACTGTTTTACAGCACAGGGCGTTATCTACAAACCAGGCACTTGAGGTGCCTTTGGATTATTTGACTTTAAAGTGAATGGAAGTCCAGTAAAAACTCATTACCTGTTTGTTTAATATTCCCTGGTGTTTCCCTGGACTCCCAGGAGATAATGGAGTGTGACATGTGGTAGGAGTTGTAAGTGAAGGTGAATTACGTTCCCTTACATTTCCATGGAGCCTGCCTAAAAAACTAAACTCTGAAACTCCAGAGTAAGCGTTTCAGTCATTTTTGCACACAAACTACTTAGAAATAGTGGGACTCGAGCGTTCAGAGTACTTGTGGCTTTGGACAACAATTAGGAGTGTGTAGAGCTATAAAAATCTACCATTAAAAACACTATCAGTAACTTTTTAAAATAGTTTAAATGAATTGTAGAGCGGGGCTTTGTTTCTAAACTATCTGCTGGCAAATTATTCCTCGTATTCTTTGGGGTTTTTTTTAAATCAAGAATTTCAGTCAGTGAGGAGGCTGTGAATTAGAACTTTTAAAATAAGTGTTGCAGAAATGTTCTGTGTGTTTGTGGGGGGTTTTTGGCGCAGGAAGAAGTACCTGACAAAGGTACCAGTGCCTTGTTTCAAGGATGGAATTGAGGAGCAGTTTGGAGTCCCTTATCCCAAAAAACCTTCTGCCACGTAGCTTTGTAAAGCAGGTAGGCCTAAATATAAAATAGGTCCAAAAAAAGATGTCTTAGAGAGAAATGTGGGTTTTCAAACCTGACACCTGATTCTGGAACTTGTAGTGTAGGAGGAAGTTTTCAAGCCTTCCTCACTATGTCCCTGAAACTCCGAGGTAATGTTTGAAATCCCCTTTTTATTTGCCTGTGGTGCAAGAAGCATCAGTTTGTACCCACCCCTAAAGGCAAAGCGGCAGCCACAGACAGCGACCCCTGAAAATCCATTTATCTGAAGGAGGCTGGAGCACACGGGCAGCACTCAGACCTGTTTTGAGCACCTGTGTAAATTTTAAGCTTCACTTGGACTCTTGCGTGGGTTGTGAAGCCCAAAGGCAGCACCTGCAACGCTTTGGGAGTTTCCCATGATTTCAGGTAGTTCCTGCTTAGAGAGATCAATGGATTGCTGTTTGGGCTTTAGGGTATCCAGGAGTGCT
This sequence comes from Rhagologus leucostigma, assembly GCA_013397725.1. Classification (NCBI taxonomy): domain Eukaryota; kingdom Metazoa; phylum Chordata; class Aves; order Passeriformes; genus Rhagologus; species Rhagologus leucostigma. Next base: position 2,419,894 of record VZTD01004775.1, read on the forward strand.
TTGTGAAAACCCCCTTTTAAAGTTGCAAATAGATGGGTTGTGTCGCAGAGGTAATGATTAGCCAGATCAATAACGTGTATGGTTAAGGGTGCCTTGACAGAAGAACAGCTGATAAATAAAGCAGCTTAAAGCTCAGGAAAGGTTGTTGTGGTGGGATCCCATTCCTGGTAGCAAAATCCAGGTTGGACATGAGGTCAGGCAAATCCTTAGTGCTGTAGATCAGCCACAGTGGGCTGTGGGGATAGTCTGACATCATCTCCTTCCTTTAGGACAGGAGCAGCTGCTTTGTCAGGTTTTGAGAATTTATCTTAATGTGACTGCTGTGCACTTTATCTTAATTTATCTTAATCGTAAAAGCTGCCCTTCCCCCAGTCAAAGCTTTGTGGCAGTGAAGATGAAGCCTTAGGTTTGTGCAGGGCGTTGATTTGCTCACCTGGGACGTTGTTCTGCTGTGTCCTGAGAAGTGTCACACGCGTGTGGCAGGGGACAGCCACAGATGGACACTGCCCTCGCCATGGGGAGGTGTCCACGACAGAGGAGGTTGTGCTGCAGTGGGTCAAAGTAGGTGTGGAGAGAGCACAGGGAAGGATTTTGGAATCAGAACTTTCCGCCTGGAGTGCTCTTGGGAACTTGGAATTGTTAAAGTTGGAAAAGACCTCTCAGATCAAGTCCAGCCATGTCCCCATGTGCCCCATTCGGACGCCTTTTGAACACTGTGGTGATTCCACCGCTTCCCTGTCATCCTGCTCCAGTGCCTGACAACCCTTTCAGGGAAGAAATTTTCCCTGATATCCAATCTAAACCTCCCCTGGCCCAGCCTGAGGCCGTTCCCTCTCCTCCTGTCCCTGTTCCCTGGGAGCAGAGCCCGACCCCCCCGGCTGCTCCCTCCTGTCAGGGAGCTGTGCAGAGCCACAAGGGCCCCCCTGAGCCTCCTTTTCTCCAGGCTGAGCCCCTTTCCCAGCTCCCTCAGCCTCTCCTGGGGCTCCAGCCCCTTCCCAGCTCCGTTCCCTTCCCTGGAAGGATGGACTTCCCTCTCTTGCCTTGGGATGGGGATGGTGATACTGGAGGAGCCCTGGGGGTGTGGGTGGGGACACGGTGGGAGGAGCAATGAGCAGAAGCTAGGAGTGAGTTTTATGTATAAACACAACTCTGACAGACCTGGTAACTGCTGTTTTTTGGGGTTTTTAATTGCTCTTAAACAGGAGAAGTTGGTGCTTAGGAATCTAATTCCTGCCTGCACGCAATGCTGCACACTCCAGAGCAGAGAACCTGGGTGCTGATAACAAGGACATGGTCCAAGTGCCAGCCCTGGGCATTGCCAGCCACAGGTGAGTCCAAAAATGGAATTTTCTCTGGTAAACAGAAAAAAAAGCTTGTGTGAGGTGTTTGTTTTATAGTGAATAACCACATCACATAAAAGCCTCAGCACCTGGAGAGGATGTTGCATCTCAGATGGAGCAGCTTTCCCTGTTTGTGTCGGGGTAGGAGAGTGATCCTCTGGTCGTGGAAGTCCAGCAGATTGTCCCACACCCTTCTTGTCTTTGTGAGACTCACCACAAAGTCCTGAAGAACAACTGCTGGAAGTTACCGTGGACCCAAAAAAAACCCCCAAAAAATCTTTGTTGGTGTGAAATGGGTATTTAGATGCTTGTGTTAAAACAAAATAAACAAATGGGCCGTGAGCCTGTGGATATTCTTGATTGTAATTGGGCAGCAGAACCCATGGACTGAACAAGCCCCTCATAAATGTATTTATTCCCACGCACAGCCCACCTTAAAAGGTGCTTTTTTGAAAGTGCTTTTGACTCAGCTAAGAGTGGTCTGGCAGACTTGGTTCCTTTTCCTCAGGAAAAAAGGTTTCTTGATTCTTTGGCTGCTGTAAAGGAATGTTTCCCTTCGCTGCTGTGACAGATCTTTTGGATCATGTGAGTTCAGGATTTAGAAGGAAGTCTTCAGTAATCTGCCATTTTTATGGTTTTATCCCTGATACTAAGAGATCTGAATAACTGACCTATTTTCTCCCCTGAATTTGGTTTTTTGCATATCCTTCTTGCCTGTTTACTCTTCTGCTGGTTCATTTCCTGGGTGATCCAAAAAAGCGATTTAGAGATTTCTGGAGGTTTCTATAACTTTTTTTTTTTTTACCCCCTGGTTTCAGAGAATCCCTAGCAGTGCACCCTGAACGAGTCAGGCAGTCGCAGTGTGCTGTAGATTAAGATATCCATAGGTGGGAGCTATTAGAAGTCCTAAAAAAACCCCTCAAAACAGTGCTTTTTTCTGTTTGCTTCATCCTGGCAAGAAACAAAACCCGAGAAATAAACAGGAAGTATTTATCCTGCCAAGAAATCAGAGCAGAATACCCTCGGTGTGGATATGACAACACTGCAGTGCTGTTGTTTACTGTTGTTATCAGGGCTGTTCTTGCAGTGCTCTGGAGCAGTGAGATCCTGCAGCTTTAGGATAACTGGCTGCACAAAGGCTTTTTTGGCTGATTTTAATGCTTTTTTGGAAAAATCAAGAACTTTCTCAGGTGGGACTTGATGTTAGTGAAAGCGGTTTCTTCTGATTGTACAATGAAGCCGTATTTAGCCGTGATTACGTTATTTTTCAGCTTACAAAATATCTTTTCAGAGGACTCTTAGTCTGATGCGAGCCATAAGCTCTGCTCACCTTTAAAGAGGAAGAAATTCTTCCCTGTGAGGGTGGTGAGGCCACGGCACAGATTCCCAGAGAAGCTGGGGCTGCCCCACCCCTGGCAGTGTCCGAGGCCGGGTTGGCCGGGGCTTGGAGCACCCTGGGACAGTGGAAGCTGCAGGTCCTTTCCCAACCCAAACCATTCTGTTTCGGTCTCCCAGATGGACATAACACTGGCATAACTTGGGATTCTCCATGAAAATTCCTAAAACTCCTTCCAGGCTGCCCGAGGGGCCTCCAGGGCCCTGCCAGCAGCTCCTGGCATCTCGGAGTAACAGCCACGGTCTTGAACTGCTTCCAGTGCTTTGCTGGACAGCACGAGGAACAAAACACTTCCAGCAATGAGGAATAATACGGGAGCGCCCTGCTGTATTCCCAGTGCTGTGGAATCTTTGCAGAGAGGATTATCACGAGGTGCAGATCTCTTTGTTTTTGGCTGCCCATCTCGGGCAGCGCTGGGGAGGCGGAAACCTCTATGCGGAAAATCTTGGACACATCCTTTACTGATCTTGCAGATCACGGAATCCCAGATATTTTTAAGGTCCTTTCCAATCCAAAACAATCTCTTCCACCCCCTGCCATGGGCAGGGACACCTTCCACTATCCCGGGAAGCTCCAGCCTGGCCTTGGATGCTTCCAGGGATCCAGGGGCAGCCACAGCTTCTCTGGGCACCCTGTGCCAGGGCCTCCCCACCCTCACAGGGAACAATTTTCTGTTAATGTCTGATCTAAATCTCTCCTTTTTTCATGCCACAGATGCCACAACAATATCAATGTCTAGTAGCTTTGATACTCTTTAATTTAATATATATTTTTATTTGAAATATTAACGTTTGTTAATATTGAAGTTGTGCTCATGTATTTCTCCTCAAAAGAAATTTTGGAAGAGAGTCTAAGTACAAAGAACTGCTTGAGGCCTTTGGAAATAGAGAATGGTTTTGGTAGATACTTCTGCTTGCCTGCTCCTCAGCTGTTTGAATGAAAAGAATCCATCCCAATAACCCATCTGGGTTTTAGATGTAGATTTTTAGTGTTGTTTTGGAAGGTAATTTATTGAGACCAGTGGCTTTCCCAAGATTTGAAGGCGAGTAAAATGCAAGCCCTACTGAAGACTGTTAAGAGTTATAATTTGACTTTCTTTTTCCTTTGTTTTTTTAGAGGCAGCATTTAATTCATTTTTTTTTAGCTTTGAGATTCTGAGTGATTCTATCCCATTTTTTTATCCTTTTTTCTTTTTTTCTTTTCTTGCAACTTGTTAGTAGTTCCTGTGTAAACCCTGGAGGTGAATTTGTGTTTGACTGGCTGGAAGGACAGGCTCCAGTGTTTTGGAAGCACTGAGCCTTATCTAGGTACATGAAGTCCCTCTTCTCCTGGGCTTTAGACACATTGTCCTGCACAACTCACATTAGCAGTGATTAATGGCTCTGAAAATAAAACATAAATCCATTTGTTACAGATCCTATTTTTAATCTGTGCACAAGTGTTTTATACCCTCGCCAAGGAGCAGGAATTTTTCTCTCTGTGTGCTGCTTCCTGGTAGCCCAAACAGCACCAGGGGCTGGGAATTGGAGTGGGCTTGTTGATTCTGCTGAGTTCTTGTGGAATTTTGGCCTTGCTGGCTCCTAAAGGATGCCCGTGTTTGTTCAGGAGTCGTTTGGAGCCGAAAGTGTGGGTCACACCCTCCTCCTCCTCCCCTGCAGGGTCAGAATGAACCTGTGTGAGTTGTTCTCGTGCCTGATTTAATGACATAAGTACCAACAGAGCGTTTATATGGAATTTTATAGGATATTTGTGTGGCCTCTACAGGGTTTTAGTACCTCTAATTCTCTTATTTAATAGGGATTTTTTTGGGTGTGCAAAACCAGTTTATAGCAAGTGATAAACTCAGTGTAAACTTTTACTTTATTTAAAAACATTCACTGCAGGGTTGTTCTGTCCTGCTCTTGGTAGGAACACACCTGGCCAGAGGATATTTCTGCCCCACCTTTTCAGACAATACCCAGGAAGGGAGATCTGAGTCCATGACAGCTTTCACTAGGCCAAGGATTTATAGCAAGGAAGATAAATTAAATCAGTAGAATTCCCGGTTGGAAGAGACCTCAAATATCATCTGCTCCAGTCGTTCTTGGCATGAATAATCTTTGAGTAAATAATTTGCTTGTCATATTCCTTTCTGGAGCAGTACGTGGGTTACTTTTCCTACCCACATTTTGCTCCGTGGAGTTTCCCTACTCCCTATGGGCTCTTCACTGGAATGTTTTGTGGTTTTTGAGGATACAGCAGGGGATGATGGCTCTCCCCTTTGTTTTCCAGAGGGGATGTGTTTGCCTGGGACAGGTGCATTCCCAGTCTCATAGAGCGGGAGATTCCGAGCTGCGAACGTGCCACGCCAACACCTACGATGTGAAACCTGTGGAGAATTCCTATCACTGTGCAGTAAGTCCTGTTATTTGCAGGTTTGTTTTTAGAGGACGGATTTGGGTTAATTTAAGGCGAGGGAGGGAACGTGATGCAGACTTTATCCTTTTGTCACGGCTGTGTTGCACACTCCTGGAAGATTCATTCGGTGCAGGGAATAAAAGCCAAGCTTGGCTTTGCTGCCTGTGCTGCTCACTACGTGAACACCTAATATTAAAAAACACTCCCTTCCCTTCCCACCCCAGGTAAACAGCAGGGAGCAAACCATGGACACTCAGTTGTTCTCCCCATTACTGGGAGCAGTCCCCAGTCCCCCCACGCCTCCGGAATCCTCCCGGCTGTGCAGCGACTGGCCGGGGTGTGCCGAGGATCCTGGATCCCAAACTGCCTTCCAGGAGTGCCCGAAGAAAAGGTACCAGCATTCCTGCTGCGGCCTTAGGGCTTCTGCAGCCCTGGAGTTATCTTGTGGTGGAGAACAAATGGGGATTCTGGATGTTTTTTGGGGAGAGTTTCTGGCATCGCTGGGAGCTGAGGAGGTTTTTCTTTGCTGTGTAGTGGTTATTACTGAGGTTGTGAAAAAAGATGGGGGGGGGGGTTTCTTTTTTTCATCTTGAAGCCGAGTGATGGTGACAGAATATTGGCTTTTTGGGGGGGAATTGGTCGGTAGAGGCCAAAAAAGCAGCTTTTGATGAGAAAATGCTCTTTTAGTCAGCATTTCTAATACCTCACAGCATTTTTTTTATCGTTTGCTTAGTAAGGGACAAAATCTGAGGTGGGGAGAAAGCGGAATCCTCTGGTTCCCAAGGTGCTGAAAGGTAGCACTTAAGGAAGGTACATGGGTTGCAAAAAAAAAAGTTAATTTTTTTTTGCTGGTTTTCAGTGGGAAGTGTCACAGTGGTGTTTATTTTTGAATAAAAGATCACACAGCTTCGGTATCAGCTGTAAGAGTTAATTTTAAGCGAAGAGTGGCAATTTGCTAATTAAAATATACAGTATTTTCTTAAAAGCAGCCTTTAGATTGTTGGAAGATATCTTTAAAAACAAAAAAGTTATGGAATTAGAGTTAATCCATGTCTGCACCCATTCTGAGCCTGCAGATATTCAATGTTCCTTGAGGTCTTCTTAAAAAAAAAATAGAAAAAGAAAAAAACTTTGCTATTTGATGAAGACACAGAAAAGATCTGGCTATCAAATATCAGTTCTGCATTCACAAAACATTTTCAAGGGTCTTTGCACTTCTGTGCATCCTGAGTTAAATCCAGATCCCTTAGAGAGCAAACTGAGCAGTCATGGAGTTAATCAGGGAGGGAGTGAAGTAAAAATGTGGTGAGGTCTTAAAAGCCAGCGGGGTGTGATTTTTCACTGATGTTTCACTGTGGCAAGAGATTAAAAAGGTGATTTTTCTAACAGTTTGTCCCACGTTTTATGGTCTCTGTTAATCAGCCAAGTCAGTGAGCAATTCTGTGGCAGCCGGGGTGGTTTGGGTAAGGTGGCACCAGGGAAACCTCAGAACTTCAGGGATGCTGAAAGGAATCAGAACAGGGTGGTGAGGGAAATTTATTGGAGCAAAAACAATGAGTAGAGAGGGAAGGAGATCTTTAATAGCAGTGTTTTAATTAACTTGTGAGCAAGAGTCAGGAGTCGTTACAAACAACTCTATAAAAATCTCATCTTGCACCTGAAGTAAAAGATGGGTTTGTTTAAAAATTGTTTAAAGCCTTGGGTGTTTGCCAGAAATATTTACTGAAATTTTGACCAAATCCTGTCCAAAAGGGGATTACACAGTGGTTCATCTTAAGTATATATAACTTATATAGAACGAATTTTTTTGAGATTAACATAATAGGTTTTGAATTATTTGGAAGTAGATAAATTAGAATGCTCCAGGCTTGGAGAATAGTAATCCTATTTATGCTCCAAGTGAGACAGTCAAGGTTGGAAGGAATGTCCATGGAGTAGTTTTGTTTCTTGAAAAGAGAGGGAAATGTTTTGCTGCTTGGGAAGTCTCTGGTGAAACAAAAAGTCAGGAAAATAATTCTACTTCACTTGGGCTATCAAATTCACAAATGCAAGAAGATTTCTGTACAGGGATGCTGAGGATACATTAAATTCAGAAAAACTGGAGAATGTTGCTAAAATAAATTAAGGGTTTGATCTTCTTCTTTTTGCCTGTTTTGTTCAGGAGAAAAATACTTACTTAAACTTTCATTTTGGTTTTGTTTTCAGGGCACCAATAAATCTTTCTTACTCTGGCAGCGGCCCTGATGTGTTTGGGTTGGTGTCGAGCATTTTAGAGGAGCCAAACAAGCCAGAACCAGCGACAGATTGGTTAAGTTTGTTCTGAGTTTTTATAATTTGTGTGCTGGTTTTTATGCCCATTGTCACACAGATATGATGCACATTTTTAGTTATTTCAGAGTTGAGTAATGAAGGCCTTTCAAATCCCCTTAAAATGTAGAAGTGTCTTTACTTCATTTGCCAGTTAAAAAAACAAAACAGTGAACTGTTAAAAATGCAAATTTTCTAAAGTTTTCCATCAGTTTTGAAGCATTTGAGGAGGAAAAAAAAAGATAATTAATTTTAACCAGTAGGGAGTTGACTGAATACAGTGGAATCTGAAATATTTAATAAATCCAAATAAACTCTGCATTTCTGAATGTGCATCAGATAAACAGTGTTGGTGATGAGATTTCACAGAGCATTTGCTCAACTGCAGTGGGAATATTCCTCCTGTTTTTGAGGGGAGCTGTGTATGGTTGGTCAATAATACACTTGTGGGGAATAACCGTGATATGTGAATTATTTTAAAGTAAGAAACGTTTTAAAATCGTGACAGGAGGTTTGTTTCACTCCGTTGCAGGAATTCTCTATCAAGGTTGTTTCCCCCTATGTGGGCACCCGATCTGGGCAGCAATGGCGAGTTCCCGGGGCTCCCAGCTCAGCACTCTGTCCCAAACAAGGATTTTCCCACCCTGCTGGGCACCAGCTGCCTCCAGGAACCCCTGCAGGAGCCTCCCAATGTGGAGATGCTGCACAGAGGTTTGGGAGACCTTCAGCTCATCGAGTCTTGGCTCTCTCCCCGTGCTCAGCCTGACAATGCCCTGAGGAACGCTTACCCTGAAAACTCCTCTTCGCAGAACAACACCACCGCGATTCCCCAGGAAGGGTTTTCCTTCCCAAATGGGAGCTGTGACCAGCATTTGTGCACTTACGACCGCGGGAGGTTAAACGGAGACTACGAAAAATGTGGGTCCCGTTTTAGCCCTTTTCCCCCTCAGAACAGGGTGAAAGAAAGCCCCAGCGTTCAGAAGGAATTTTGGAGAGGCGAAAGAGCAAGAGGAGAAGCTCTGAAAAATTATCCTCAAGGGCAAGCTAAGTATTCCCCTGATCTTTCCAGTCAGCCTGGTGATATCTCTTGGGATAAAGTACCCCAGGATGGCCACCTGTGTTCTAAAAGATACGAAAGCTTTATAGCTGCCCACAAACTGCACTCACCTGTCCATCCATCACTTCATTTTTTCAATCAGCCCTTGAAAGAAAATCATTTTTCTGGCGGAACAGGCAGAAAACCCCAAGAAGCCCATGTGCAAAATGGCCATCGTGGCTTTTCTTTGGGGGATGTTTTTAATAATAATAATAATAATAACGAGTGCAAGGTGAGCGTGGGCCCTAAGGAAAGCTCTCATCAAGGAGCTGAATATGATTTATCTGTGAAAAATGTTGTGCAAAATGGGAGTTGCTCCTCGTACCGGGGGGGTGCGTGGCTGGATGGGAAGAGTCTGGCAGCTGCACCTGATGTTCCATATGGAAAACAAATGGCAACGAGCCCCCAGTCCTCATCGGGGGTTTCCACCATGTCTGGGGGCTCTCCCACCCACCAGCCTTTGACACAGCCCTCCTACTACTCCCAGCTCCTTCCCACCCTCCCTGCCAGGAAAGACGGGAGGCTACAACCATCAAATGGAGTTTCCAACCATTTGGGGGCTCCTCATTTTGTCTCGGAGAGTCAGAAGCAGGTGAGACCTGTTGGGAGGTCCCAGGAGGACGCCGGCATGAATAAGGAGGGGCGGCAGCGTAAATTCCCCGTTTGTTTCTCACCCGACTGGTTCATGCAGCAGAAACCTGCACAGGGTGGAGACCCTGAGAAATACCACAGGTTCCCAAGAAAGCAGAGCCAGGAAAATGGCAAGAAAGATGACAGGAGAGGCAGAAGGAATTGGATCCCTCATTTGGGATCTACAGCCCCAAACCGCCAGCCCTTCAACGTGTTCCCGAAAAAGCACGAGCAGAACGGTGGCAACCTGTCAGATTTCATCAATCCTTCTCTGCTTCCTTCTTTCCCATTAATGTCTGATTTTAAGCAAAATCCCAGCTTTCCTCTGTTTAATCACCAACTGTTTTCATCAGCAAATAATTTTAGTTTCCCTCCGCCGCCGTTTCCATTCTCGGACCTTGTTGATCTTTTTCACTACGACGACTTTAACACCTTGAGCCCCTTCTTCAGTGAGCTCTTCTCTGGGGAAGTCCCTGCCCCCTACTTCGCCTTTCCAACCCCATTTAACAAGTTCAGACCTCCCAGGAGCCGCAGTGGCCCCGCTAACGAGCTCCACATCCGACTGGAGGAGTGCTACGAGCAGTGGAGAGCGTTGGAGAAGGAGAGGAAGAAGGTAAAACACAACTGGTGATGATTCCTGACAAAGACTTGACTGGCTTTAAATCATGTGAAGAAAAGGTTTTATGGTGTTTCTTCTCTTGGTTGGGGTTTTTTGAGGGTTTNTTTTTTTTTTTCCTTGTTGTAGTAAATCTCTGGCTTTAGTAAAAAAGAAAGTGAAATAACTAATCCTGGACACCCTCTTATGTGGCTGTAGAGAAAACCTCCAATATTTTCTTGTTCCCAGAGGAAATTTCAGTTTATGCTCTTCTCATTACGGTCACTTTCCCGCTTCAGACTCATTCCCAGAACTGTTGGCAGGGAGGAATCCCACTGATAATTGAGGGTATTGCACTTGTGAGTGAAAGCTTTGTGCTCTAAAGGAGCAGGAAGTGCTTTCCCAGGAGGAGTCAAATCCCTGAATTCCATGCCAGGGCTCAGAAACTAAATTGTCTGTGATTATACACCAAGGGCCTGGCTGCTTCCGTTTTGGAAAAGCCTCCTGGTTGTTGGATAAAGGTGTCTGACCAAACCAGACCTGGAAAACACCTTTTTCTTTCCATCATCAGCTGTGGGGCCTTGCTGATGGACTTCTGGGATTGTGAATGGAAGTGCCTGTGGTGTTCTCTCATGGATGCCTTTAAACAAAACTCCTCTCTGCCTGTCTGGCCTTCCAGGAATTCTCTGGAAGTGAGAAAGGGATGGTTCTTGCTCCGGGGTTTGTTTCCTGTTCGCGGGCAGGGTTTGGGACAATTCAGTCGTTTGCAAAGACCAAGTCATAGTTTTTTTCTCGTGCTTTTTATTTCCTCATTAAAGGAGGGTTGTTTGTGCTCATACCTCCTGCTTATTAATCAAAGGGGCTTAGTTGACCCCCTTGACCTGGTCTATTCTCACTGATCCAGTTTTATCCCAGTGAGCTGCTCAGGGTTTCTCAGGACACTTTGTGGTTACAGAATATGAGCTGTTCTCAGTCCTCCAAGCCAGCTGCCGTAGCCCGGCTCCTGTTCCTACAGCCAAAACACATTTCTTAGAAGGGGATGACTGCAAGAAGAGAGAAACTCCCCCTGGGATTCGATTTAATTCTCTCTACCTTATCTAATCACTCAGCCCTTTCAGCTCTCTGGAACCTGTTCATTGCAGCTGCTTTGGGGGCACAGCTTACCTGTCTCCTTTCATAAACCTCACTTTTCCCGGGATCTCACATTGAAAGCATTTCCACAAGTTAGGCATTGTCTGCAGTATTAAACGTGCATGTAGTTTAGTTAATTGCTTATTAGCTGTAATTCCTAATTACCTGCTGTCATTATATGAATCCATGACCCTTTCCCCATCCATTTTTTTTTTTTGTCTGGGTGTCTTCCAGGCTCCTCAGATGATGCGTACAGGTGGAGTCAGCTCTTGTAATCCACGTTAGGCCAGGGCAGGGACTAAACAACGTGGAAATGTCAGTAAAGCAAAAAGAGAAGGACCTTCAGCACGTGCTTTCAGTACAAATGTATGTAGGGTGAATGTGGGCTTAGCCTTGCCTCGAACTGCAGCGCAGCACCTGACCCCTCTCTCTTGCATCCCATTTTACCCTGGAGAAGGAATGAGATAAGGGACCTGCTGCTAGCTGTGCCTTTTTTACTCCAGGTGTAAGAATTTCCTATCCGAAAATAGGTTTGGTGATGTTTAGTCACTGTGTTAGACACTGGCTAGGCTGCTCTTTCCCAGGGGAAGTTTGGCTGTTGTGTTAAAGATTTTTCTGTTAAAGAGAAAGATCCTCTCTGTTAAAGAGCTGGTATCAGTTTATGTTAAATGTGGTTTCATCCTGATGCACTTCAGATGCAGTTTATGCTGCTGTGATCACCTGGTTCTTTTAATAATCCCCATATGTGATGTTTGAGAGAAGCAGTGAGAGGCTTAGGGATCAAATTCATGGAATCACAGAATCCTGAAATTGGAAAAGACCTTTAAGCTCATCAGATCCCACCATCAACCAGCATCACCTCAATTACCCATTTCTTGGGTACTGCACCAGAATTTGACTGTGTCTGTGTCTCAGATTAGATAAAGTTGTACAGCTTTTGTTCTAAAAGCTGCCACTGAGCATTGTTGTCTGAATTAGGGAAGGATTCCTGTAAGGAAGCTGGAACGAGACCTTTTTATGAGGGAATGTAGAGCTAAGTCAAGGGAAATGACTTTAAACCAAAAGAGGGCAGGGTTGGTTAGATTTAGGAAGAAGTTTTTGCTGTGAGGGCGGTGAGGCCCTGGCACAGGGTGCCCAGAGAAGCTGTGGCTGCCCCATCCCTGGCAGTGTCCAAAGCCAGGTTGGAAGGGGCTTAGAGCAGCCTGTGGCAGTGGAAGGTGGCAGGGGGTGGAGTGAAATAAGCATTAAGGTCCTTTCCAACCCAAGCCATTCTGGGATTCTGTGATATTTGGGAATGTTTTTCCATAAATGCAGTCAGGAGTTAAGACAGGCCGCTCACTCCTAATGCGCTTGAAAATTCCAAACAGCGCCAAAACCGGCCTGATAACACTGTACTAATTTGAAACAATCCCTCTGGAAAATTATTTCCCTTTCAGGCTGAGGCTGACCTTGCCAGGCACTTCCCAGGGCAGCACATCTCCAGCTCCACCACCAGCCCCGTGTCCCGGCTCCCTGCGAACCCGTCCCGCGTGGATCGCCTGATCGTCGACCAGTCCCGGGAACGAGCCAGGGTAAGGCCTTGTGGAGCTGCAATTCCTGCAGTTCTTTCGGGATTTGTCTGCTTATTAATCAGTACTTGGTGGTTTTGGTGTTTCCTGCCAGGTGCTCATGCTGATAGGAAGAATGGAGAGGCTTTGTGGTGCCGCTGTGCACGGGAACATCTCCAGGACCTTGGAGCTCCACCTGGAAGCCATTCAGGTGACCCAGGCACGTCGGAGGGATGAGATTGTGAACGCTGCTAACCCCCAGAGTCACGGGGTGCCACGCTGTAACAGTGAGAAAGGTAATGCTGCCCATTCCTGGAGCTCCCAAAGCTTTTTCGAGGATTTAATTGGGAATATGCTCCACTTAAAAATGCAGGTTTGCAACACGCAGCAGTTCTTGTCACTTCAGCGAAAGAAAGTTTGCAAATACACACTTGTTACTTTTTAAGACTTTAATTTACTCTGAGATCTCTTCTTTTTTGTTTTTCTCTTACTGTTTAGACACCTGGAAACACTTTCCTTCTGGCTAGAAGAAAACCGTAAAAACTGTTCAGTGACATTACATAACCATAAGTGGTTGTCCTAAAAGCAAAAATGTGCTTGTTTTTAAGCAAGTAGAATTATTTCCTGGTACGGCTATACTTTCTTTTTTCTCTTCAGCTTATAATATAATAATAAAAAAAAATTGCCAGTGTTGTGGAAATCAGTTGTCTGTCTACCTTCTGTCACGGACCCACCAGGAATGACATTCCGTGTTTCCCAAATTCTGTTGAAGTAAAGCCAGAATAACCTGTAGCAGCAGTAAATGTGGCAATTTATGGTTTGGGCTTAAAGATCATATTCTTTTCCTCAGGAAATACCTTTGTCTCAGGACAAAAGAGGAATTCACTCCTTATTGCTGAAGTGCACAGTGAGGTTCCTCTGGCTGTGGAATAGCTCTTCCTTGTGAGGGAAAAATAAGCTGGAAAGAGAGTCAAAATGTTTTGCTTCTGCAATTCAGGTGTCTAAAATTAAAATATAAAGTAAATATAAAATGTCATGCCCTTAGAATAATAGTCCTATATGCAAACTGACTTTTAAAATGAATCCTAAAATTTTCGTGGTACGTAAACTCCAAGTGTGAGTCAGGAATAGTAGAAGGAAGGTTCTTGGCCAGGCAGGAGAGGTAGGACACAGCGGTTATGTGGACGATTGTGATTAGATTTAATGCCAATACAGTATCTAAATATTGCCAGTACTGTAAATAACAGCTCTATCATCTGTTACAATGAATTATCGCATCCTCAGGCCCTGGTCCCTCCTGTTGAGTTACAAGTTTTGGTGAGACCCCCTCCCTTGCTGAATTCCCGGAGAAGTGTAGGAGCAGCTTGGTCCACTTAGTCCCAGATTTCATCAACAATCTCTGTCTGAAAGGCTGCAATATCAGCAGTTTTGGCTGGAAGTCTGCAGGTTTGCAGTCCCTGGCCTTGCAGAGTTCACAATTGCAAACAAATCCCCTGTGGAGCTGCTTTAGGATTTTATCTCCGTATTTGACCAGATCTTTGTGCTTCTACTCACTCATCCAAAAATCAGTGTTCCCTTCTTCTCCCTGCGAAATCCCAAAACTGCCTGCAACCTCAGGACAGCAGTTTGCCCAGGGCCCACCATCATTTCAGACCTTTTTGCAGCGTTTTTGGACCCTTTTTGCACACACAGTCCACGTGAGATGTTGTAGCTGTCGTTATCGGTGCAGCCCAGATATTCCTTGAGTCCCCCTTGCCCAAGGGCGTGAGTTGAACAAATTTATGCAATTTAAAAAAATTCTTTTAATGACATTCCCGGGCTTCTCCACTGATGTGTTTTTCCCTGTTGCAGGTGTGCTGGCCCTGGCAGCTGCCCTGCGAGCCCTGGCTGGTGCCACGCGCAGGGCTCGCACCGCGCTCTGGTGCGCGCTGCAGGTGACGCTGCCGAAAGCCCCCGCAGCCGGACCCGAGAAACAGCAGCTTCTTCTTCAAGGGGCGCTGCAAGAGCTTTATTCTTCAAGCACCCAGGAAAAAAGCAGCGTGGAGCACGGAAGCAAAGGAAGTGAAAAAGCTGAGGAGGCGACGAGGGTTTTGGAATAATGGCGGATAATAAAAGGAAAGCCGAGGATGGGGAGGGAAGGGCTCGGGTCCTGCCCAGCGCCGTGAGAGGTGGATTTTCATAGGATGTCAGGAAGCAAAAAGGGTTGATTAACATGGTCAGTGCTGCAGTTCTGTGGTTCTGGTGTGGAGAGACATGGCTTGTTGTGGTGTTAATGCAGTTTTAATATTGCTGGTGTCTGCTGCGGAGAACTTTAAGGTTCGGAGGAGCTAAACAGTAGCTGAGCATTGCCTCGTGTGCTTACCCAAAGCTCTGTATCAGCCCTGAGTCTGGCCAGGACCTGAGAAAACAGAGTGTGGTAGACCTTAATTCTCCTTCTTTTTGTTAATGAGACAGTTTAGCCTGTTTAAAGGTAACTCAGTAATCGTTCAGGGTTTGTTTTATTTTTATTTTTTTTTTGCACCATATGCGGTTCTTCTCGGAGCCAAAGCGATCCCCGGGTAGTTTGCACCCCGTCACCGTGTCAGGAGCAGCGCACGCTGCTGTGGTGGTGTTTTTTTGTGGCAGGTTATCGCCGAGTTTGACAGGAATAATCAGTGTTCAGTGCTGGTTGTGTGAGAGGCTTCAGCAGTTGTGCTGCCAGTTCAGTTTCCAGCACAACCAGCGTGAACTGAGCTTTTCCACACCATGGTCCGCTTCGGTTTTTTTCTGCTAAAAAAGTGGATTTTTGTAGCTTTGCAGTGTGAACTGCGTGGAAGTACACGTTAGCAGGTGATAGAAGACTCACTCAGGATTAGAAATCAGATTTATTGATTCCTCAGTGGGTTTAAAACCAGTAACAATGTAACATAGTATGCACTTAATTTAAAAAAAATTATTGTTTGTCTTTAATATAAGTTCATGGTACTATAATTTTTTTCAGACACATTCCATATTTATTTTCATGTCTTCATTGGGTGTTTGTTTAAAAATCTATTTTAGTAATAGGAAGTTAAATATTTTGCCAAATCTTCCAAATAATCAGATTTAATGATTTACTCAGGAACTCTGTATATTATTATAGAAATATACACATGGTATATAGGGATTTTTTTGGGAAAGGGATGTTTGCAAAATATTTACACAAAGCTGACTATGTACTAGGCTACCAAAGCTGTTTAACTGATTATTTTTTGGCGTGGAAGGTTTAATTTGTTCATTAGTCTGCATTGTGTGGCTTAGACAATCAGAGTGTGGCTGTTCAGGGTGAGAATTATAAGTAATTCAAGGTGTGTTCTTAGGGCATTTAGGAATATTTCAATGCTTTAACAGCTGTCTTACTGTCACAGTCTCTTAACATGTACTAATGATTAAGGTTCTTGAGTATCAGGATATCAATGGACAGCTTTGGAGAGCAGTTCTCGGGTTAAAAGTGAATTAAGTTGGGGATAGAAGCAAAATTTGAAGGACAAAAATGAAGATTTTTATGTCATGTAGTGCTCAGTGTAGAATTCGACATTTTTTGTGAATAGTTATAGAACTGTTCCCATATATGTCTGTGCTTGCAAAATCGTTCCAAGTGCAGTTGTGTAGTTCTGGATCTGTGGATGTTTCTGGAGCAGATGTTGTCTCAATAGTGCCATCCTTAACTCTACTGAGGCGTGGAAATTTGTAGCTGAAATTTGCCCAGGCCTCATTGTAATCCACTGAGTAAAGTTTAAAAGCAGACGTAGGTAGAAATCAGATTCTTCGTACGGCAAGATTTCATTTTTCCCTAAAGAAAGGGAATTCCACTTAAAAGATTCTTTTCAGCCTTAGCCTAAAAATCAGGTACCAGAGTTACTTCAGTGTGAGTGTTTTCTCTGTGTGCACATGCGATTTATTTGCACAAACTAAACTCAAGAAGGTTCAATCTGCATTTGTGAAGCTGATTGTGCTCCACAGCTTAAAAGTGGAGTTTGCAGTATTTCAGTTCGTGGGTCATTTGGGGGTTTAATTACCCAAATTGAAATTAATTTACTGTTGCTGTGCTGACAGGAAACCAGAATTTGAAAGTCTGGATCTGAGTTGGTTTTTTTTTTCTGTTTACAGAACCCTTGAGGGTCCTGCAGGGTTGTTTTGTAGTGGTGAATGTTGAGGGTATAATTGGTTCTTATTGTACTGCTCACGTGTTAATTAATATTGTGAAGGAACATGATCTTAATTAGTTCATAGTTAATGTGCCTTTAACAGTCTCATCTTTCCAGAGTGGTAAAAAGCTTTGTGGTCACTTCTGGTTCCAATTTCAGTTTAAAAATGCATTTTAAAGGGTTACATTTTAAAAAATGCATTTTTGAAGTGGCTGCATTTGACTGCGATCAGCATACGCTGTTAATTATGTTAATTGCATTAACACACAAGATCATCCAGTTTGGGGCTCTTTAAGGAGCACTGTGGCTCTGGAATATCCCCCTGGGTCATGTGCCTGGGTCAGATGCTCCTTCAAATGCTCATCTTTCACTTTGCCTCACTCTGTTTTCTTCACCAAAACTCCAGGTCTTCAAACAAAAGTGATTTTAATTTTTTTAGTGCCCATTTCTTTAAATGAGTTGGTTATGGACAGCATCAGACCTGGAATGACTTTTGTCTTTAAATTCTCATCTCGGAACGCTCCGTTTCTGTTGTTTTATTACAAATCCTATTGCAATTTAGGGAATAAAAACCACTTTATTTTGTAAAATAACATCTGGAGTTGCAGCAGCTCTGTCAGTCACAACATTATTTTTGCTGCCCTGTGTTTAATTTGGCAACAAACACGAATTCTGCAAGTCTTGCACTGAATTTTTGGTGTGAATAAGTACAAGTGTAATGCTTGTGGCTTTGGGGACTAATTGTATTCACATTTTGCTGACTTCAGGGGAAGCTGAATTGAGGTTTTGGGTCACACTTAAGCCAAAGAAGTGGTTTTGGTTTGGAGTGCGGTTTGATTTTTGGAGGAGAAAAAAAAAATCCCCCTTTCTCTCCCCATTTTGAGAAGAAATCAGGTAAAATTTAGTTTATTCTCTTCTTTTCCACTTCCACCCCCCACCCCTCCACTCAGCTTTCTTGAGATTTAATTGTTTGGGGTTTTGCCCCGTTTTGATTTATGCTTTTTAAATTTTTGGGGTGAGATGAAGGTGGCAGAGTTGTAGCCAGTCCTGCTGGCAGGGATACTGGATTGCTCCTGTTTAAATAAATGGGATACTCGGGTGTCCCTTTTTAGGTCAGGATTATTATCAGGGTGCTTTTTGATAGTTGATAGTGGATCTTTAATGCTTTAAAATCCCGAATTGACAGTCCAGTACAACACAGACTTAAGAATTACAATTATTTCTGTATTACAGTTATTTCTGTATTTTGTATAAATAACTGGAGTTTTAGGGCGGTTCAACCTTATTAATTCCCAGAAGGGAGGCCAGCAGCAGGAGAACTCTTTATTCTTTTTTTTCTGATTATAGGTTTCGTATCTCTGCTTTTCTGTATCCACAGGGGTCCCTCTGGCAGTTAAGTTGCTCTGATGCTATTTATATGGGCTAAAACTCAGAAATTGGCATTAATTTGTTATTTTCATTAGAGCAGCGTGCAGGGAGGTTATTTCAGTTCGTGATGCTTGTCTTGCCTGTGGCCTTTCCAGGAGTGGGTGAGATTTAGTTCCCAAACTGCTGCTGTTGGATTTTACTCTTTCCAAACTGAGTGTTTTTCTTTGCTGCTGGTACTCACCACCTCTACCGATGTTTTTGTGTGTACCTGGGTGTGTGAAATTTGGAAATGATTTGCCTTAACAGTCGGAACTGCTGCTCCAGCTCACACTAAGTCTCTTACGGTTATTCCTGGCACCTTTTCTCTTGGAAGGAAATGAAGGGTTTAAGGTGGGGATTACGTGAGTGAGAGGCTTTGTTGAGGTATTTCCCTTTGCGGAGACGTGTGGGGATACCCCAGGTTTTTGTGGAAAGCTCCGTGGCTTTCCTGTGCACTTTTCCAGAGGAGACCACGAGCACAACTTCTTGGGACTGTGTTTGATCTGCAACCCGGGCCACCCCTCTTTGTTTGGGGATGTAAAGGAGGAAAAGGGAGCTTCGAGAAGGAAAGAGCTGCAGGGAGCCCTAATTCCAGTGGAGAGCATCGCTCTTCTTTTGGCTTCCATGGTCAGGAGGGCTTGAGGGACCAGGAATCTTTGCTTGAATCAAGATTCCCTCCTTTTCCCCCGTTTGCTGCTGGAGGATGCTGTCAGGGTGCAGCTGCTGAGGTTTGGGGCAGAGTTGGCTTCTTCCTGCCCTGCTCTGGTGGCCAACCTTCCCCCCAGGTGCATTTAAATCGTGCGGCATCGAGCTCTGTCCCAGCTTGAGGGACCAGGAGAGGGCCTGGGGACAGCTGGGGACGTGGTTCTCCCTCTGGGATCAGGATCACCTCCTCTCCTGGCTGCTGGCAGGGAAAGGGGCTGAGGCAGGATTTAAGCTCAGCTTGTCTAGGCTTGGGAAATGACAAAGAGCGAGGAGGACTGAGCACAAAATGGGTTTGGCCGTGGTTCAAATCTCTTCTTCCTCCAGTGGCAGAATCCAGCTTGGCTCTGTGGGATACTCACACAAACACCATTCACTGAGTCACCGTTAAGTCATAGCTCTGATTCTGCAGGAAGTTGGGTTTTTGTTTTTGTTTAAATACTGTAAAAAATATGCAACAAACAGACCTTAAGCCTGTATGTTTATTTTTCTTTTTTTATTCTGTTTTTACCTGCTCTGGAAGCTGGGTATTGGAATTTTTTATTTGGAATTCTCTGTTTGGGAGCTGCAATTTTGACAGATGCTGCATGGTGGCACAACCCAAAGCAGTAGGCTTTGGGGATTTTGTTCTTTTTATCTTTATTTCTGTGGCAGAGTCTGTGATCTCAGCTGCAGAACTAAATGTTAAATACTTTATGGCCACAGCCTGCTACAGATTTATTTATTTTTCCTAATGGAGTTGTTAAAGTGAAAGAACTTTGAGTTATTGATTATTTAGTGTTTGTAGATTGAGCAGGAGCAGGGAACACTTCACATCAGTCAATATGAGGGCAGTTGACTGTGGAACATATATTTTAATTACTATTTTTGAATAATTGGGCTGCTGAAGAGCTGAGCATGGTCCTGCTTCCGTTGAAGCCACAGCTTTTAAGAGATTTCTGTCTTGATCTGGCTTTGCTGCTTTACCTTGAGTTCAGGAGCTCTTCAAACACAAGCTCAGTAGTTCACCTTGAACGTTTGTTATCAAGAAACTCCGGAGGGACGAGTTCCCAGCCTCTTTTATCAGGGTTCTTGGGATTAGCCAGGATAATTTTGCTTTCTCTCAAAGCTGAGGAATGTACCTGCTGCAGGAACTGGGGCTGAACTGGTGGGTTTCTGGGCATTTTGCACCTTGTTTTCTCCTGTTCTGCTTCGAGGGAAATAGAGCCTTAATCCGTGCTGAGACCTTGATTTATTCCAGTTTATCCATGTCAGTCACCAGCACTTTTTTGGTTTGTAGCACTTGAGATGTCTGATTTTTATCAGTTATTTTTTTGGTAGATAACTGCTTTGTAATTTTCTAAAATAAAACAATAACTTTGCCAGTCAGATGTATCGGTTATCTAGAATGGAAGGTCCTTATTTTTCTTCATTAGCAATACTGCAATCAAAGGTGCAAAATAATGTGTTTAATGTACGTGTCTGTGCTGTTAGGGATTGAAAATACATTGGGTTAGGAGCAACTTTTAAACACCTTGAGGAACTGGAGCTAAAAATCCTCTTTGCTTGTTGCCAAATAAGCTTTAAAAAGGAAAATATTTGCATATAGTGCATAAAAAAAAGCTGGTTAGAGAGAGAATAAATCAGAGTAAAAATCATTGCCAGACAAAGATTGCTTTATGTTTTTTACTGAATAAAACACAACTTGTTTATGCACAGTAGTGACTTAATGAGCATAGTTTTTTTTCACAGAATTAGGCTATTTCCAATATATAGATGGGAAAAATAAGTTTCCTTTTATTTTTTATGACAGATACACAAAGATAAATAGTGTCTATATTTTAATATTAGTGTCTGGTGTCTGAAGTGTATCATTTATGTGTGTGTTGGTCAAACTCATTTCCTTAAAATATCCCATTTTGTACTGCTAGTGAAATATTACTGAGGGAGATTTTGGTTGGGCCCAACAGAAATATGTGGAATTATAACTTAGCTTAAAAAAGTAAATTGTTGATTATGCAAGATTTTAATCACTAATCAATTTAGGCTTATTTAAGCATTTCTGTAAAACAACTGTGGATGTTTGAACGCTGCAAAAATCTTACTTCTACCTCTTGTGTAACATCCTTAAAATTCCCCTTCACAGATGTACTCTGATGCCACAGGGTGTTGATGCACCTTAACTTGGGAATTGAATCTGCTTTTCCTTTTATTTTTTTTATTGTGGAACACCAGGATGCCTTGTTATGTCCACCTGTGTTGAACCGATCAGGTTTGTGTTACATGTGTGAAAGTCTCAGAAATAGGAGAATTCTGTAATAAATCATGGCCAGTGTGATTTTTCTGGTATTTTTTTTTTATGTACGTGGTTTGATTCCGTTTATTTAAATAATCACCTGTGCTGTATGGATGTCCCTGATAAATAGTTACAGCTTGTTTAGATCAACTCACACTGTTTTCCAGCTGCTGAATTTGTTTGGTAATTCTGCCTTGAAAAGACCCTGTTATGTGTTCATGACAGAAATTAAAACCCTTCGTGTTTTTTGTGACTGGTTTTATTGCTTTAATTCTGTGGAAGAAGGGGAAGGTTTGGTTGGCAGTTGTTGAACTTGGGGCTGAGGGATCTCTTGGATCACACAGAAAATTCAGATTTACATCAAGCAGTTGAGAATAAAGGGCAGAGTTTAGTGAGGACTTTATGGGGCCTTACTGGGGAAATTGGAGTGAATTTGGCACTTTTCTCAAAATAAATTGACAGGTGTCCAAAATCTGGTTTTGTTGGCAGAGATCAGAAGCACAAGTCAAGAATTGCTCAGGTAATCCCAGAATTTGGCTAGTTTGTCCTGTGGAGTTGAGTGTGATGTTCCAAACCTTAACACGGAAAAGTTCCTTGCTTTAGAGTTTAAAATTTAAAAGCATTTTTTCTTTTCTGGTGACAGGCAGAAAAAATAATTGATACAATCGTTTTTCATTACTGGAGAAGTTATAGAAATGTCCATGGTTCTTTGGATAATTTAAAGATGTAATTTTTGAGGTGTTCTCATCTTCAGCTGACCTGTACTCCAAATCATCCCTCCTGAGCAGGTTTCTGTTGTTGTTGCTGTTTGTACACGTGCTTTATAAATTATTTTTGGAGACACTGAAAGAAGCCTCCTTTTTTTTTTCCCCTCTTTTTCCAGAGAGAAGGGGATTTCCAGAGCAGATCACGAGAGAAACATCCCTTGCCTGACAGGCATCTCTGCTTTTATTTGGCTGCAGCTCGGTTGCTTTGATACTTGTTCCAAAACACCTGTAATGGAATGGTTGCAACTATTTTAGTGGGGCTGTGCTGGCAGCTTGGCAGTGGAGATACTCTGGAAAACATTTGTAAGGAACTGTGTTCTTCCCGAATCAGCCTGATAACATTCAGTATTTTGTGTTGATTTTTAAGTAATATTAATCAAGAGCAATTTAAATCCACGTTTGTGTGGTAGGCTGACCTTGGTGGAGCCATGAAATTCAGTTGTGCTCTTCTGATTTGAATGATAGTGCCATACAAAAATTAAAAAACGTGTTTCCGCAGTACCAACTCCCTCCACTTACTGAGGAGACCTTTGGTTTGGAGCTGATGAGTCAGGTTGTTTAGATACATATTTAATTCAAGAGTGTTGGGTTGCAAAAGATGCACAGCCTCAGTAAGCAGGGAGTTTAGATAAATTTGAGGGAAAAAAAATTAGTTTCTGCTATTGCTTGGGGTACAGAATTCCCAGATCCTTGTGCCTCGGGTAGGTCATGACTGAAGGAGCTGTGGGGGCATTCTGACTTAGAGAAAGAACTTAGGATGACCCAGAGCTCTAACTTTGCTGAGAAACCATTGGTTTGAGGGATGTGGATGGATTTCAGGGCTGCAAGAAGTCGCTTGGTTATGTCACAGAATGGTTTGGGTTGGAAGGGACCTTAAAGCTCATCCAGTTCCACCCTCTGCCATGGGCTGGGACACCTTCCTCTATCCCAGGTTGCTCCAAGCCCCGTCCAGCCTGGCCTGGAATAATCCCTCATCAATAATTAGAAGAAGTGTCCTCTGGTGAGTTTTGAATCTCACTTAGGCTCTGTTGCATTCACAGTTCTTCAGCTCATCCTCTTCTAGAAATTTAAAGCTTCCTACCTCTCAGGAGCTGTTCCTATTGCTCATCTTCCTGTGCTACAGAGCTATTGAATTACAGGGTTTCCTCAGCTCTTCATGGGTTTGAGGGTGACTTGTTCTTCAAGCAAATAGGGAAGAACTCAAGGTCTGCTTGAGTTTAATTGATGTAATTGTACCACTGTGACCCTGGAAGCTCGAGGATTGCTCCCAGACCAGGAGGGACTGTAATCACTCGGATTTGAAAAATATGATGGGTGAAGATGTATCAGGAGTTTAAACAAAAATGAGTGGGTTTAGAGGATTGGCTGAACTGGTTGGGTATTGGTTTATTGTTTCTGGAACCCGTAAATCCATTTTTAACAAATGTGTGACCTGTTGGCATGGAGATTTTAATGGAGAAGATGTGTTTGTGTTATCCTGGTAGGTCCCTGGCACAGCAAAGCCTGCAGGCAATTCCAATAAAACTCAGTGTCCAGAAGAACAAACAGCTCTTTAAGAGGGATTAAACAGAGGAAGTCACAGCTATTAATGGGGGGAATGAAATCTGTCTGGCTCGTGTCAGGGTTTTTTATCAGGATATCCAAATGAATGGTGTCACCAGGAAGAAACAGGGAGGGAGGCATGTCTGGAATTCACTCTGGGCGTTTACTCAGCCTTCACAAACCCTTCACAGAGTGAGTTACTCCACTCTGCTTGCAGATCATGGAACCCCAGAATGGTTCGGCTTGGGAGGGACCTTAAAGCTCATCCTACTCCACCCTTGTCACGGGCAGGGACACCTTCCGCTATCCCAGGTTCCTCCAAGCCCTGTCCAACCTGGCCTTGGACACTTCCAGGGATCCAGGGGCAGCCACAGCTTCTCTGGGCACCCTGTACCAGGGCCTCCCTGCCCTCACAGGGAACAATTCCTTCCCAATATCCCATCTAAACCTGCTCCCTTTCAATCTTGAAGCCATTCCCCCTTGTTCTACCACAACAAGTCCTTGTCCCAAGTCCCTCCCTCAGACCTCACTCTCATGTTAATCCAGTGTGGTGCCTGAGCAGCCCGTGGCGATGATTGTCATGATGTTCTTGTCCCAGGGTTGGTGCAGCTCGGCTGAGACCACTGCTGAGCTGAGAGAACTCTTTTCCCTCTGTTCAGCAGAAGCATCATTTGTCATAAGCAAAGTTAGATTTTGCTTTAATCAGAGTCACTTCAAAATCCAGGCCAAGTATCCAAGTTAGATTTTAAAGACAATTTCTGGCAGCAATTGTGAAGCAAAGCTGTTCTGGGATTTAAAGGTGTGTGAGTGAAAGCTTTCCCGGGTGCTTAATCAGCTTGTAAATGATTGATTTGTGTTCCAGCTGGGGAACGTTTTAAGGACTGACTTCTGTTGTGATGTGGAAAGAAATTGCCTTTCTGGGATTATAAATCCATTGTGCAGACACTTTGTATTTTTCAAGCGTGGGTGTGCATCCTGTTGGGACATAATCACGCTCAAGATCTGCAAGTGCCACTGACTACAGCCAGTAGTTGTATAAATGATGATATAAATATCCATCATTAGATGAATGGGCCCCTTTGAGGAGAGCACACTTGCATAAAAACCTTGGTGCTTGCTCCTTGCTTCTTTCCTGAGGGATCTTTGTCTGCTTTCCAGAGGGTAATAAAGAAAAAAAAAACCAAATTATTTATATGTTCGAATAATGTAAAAAATAATTTAAGGTCAAAATATTTAAGATAGCTTTGTTAATAAAAATAACCTGATTGTCACCCTTTTATCCAAATTCTCCTTTATGTATCAAGTCTTTGTAGCCACTTTTGCTTCAGCCAGAGCTGAGACTGTCACATCTCTGACAGATTCAGCCTTTCACAGAGGAACTGATGGTGGTTGGTTTGTACTGGGATTGATCCCTCCTAGGGGTGTTGGAAGAATTTAGAGGTTAAACATCAGTGTTGGCTTCTCCAGCGTGCCCAAAGTGAGTCACAAATAGGATGTGCACTCTGTTTGGAATTCCCTGGAAAGCAGAACTTGCCTCACCCAATAATAATGTGGCCATGAAAGCTTTATTTTTGAGCGAAACACTCACTGCCTCTGGTCGTGGGGACGGGTACTGGCAAAAAGGGAAATGGTGTCTCTGCTGGTGATAATAGATGAGTTGGGTGAGCTGGAGAGGCAGAAAAAGTGGGATGAGCTGAGTCACTGGGCACGGTCTGGGGAATGCTTGGGTTGAGGGAATTGAGACCATTTTATCCATGCTGACACAACCGAAACCCGGGAGGAGATCGATGTGTGTGACCATGGAGCGTCTGCCTCGTCCCGGTGACATCCCTGGTGCTGCCTAAACACCTAAAACCAGACATCGTGTGCAGGTAACTTCCCGAAATGGATTAAGTTTCTTGAGTAAAAGACGTTTCAAAAGGCAAATCGGCTTCAGATTTCTTGTGGTGTCCTGCTGTTGGCTGAGTGTCTACATGGGGCAGGTTGGATGGGGCTTGGAGCAGCCTGGGGGTAGTGGAAGGTAGAAAGGGGGGGTGGAAAAAGATGTTTTTTAAGGTCCTTTCCAACCCAAACCGTTCTGGGATTCTCTGTTTGGGTTTTTTGTTTGGGTTTTGTTTTGTTTTGTTTTGGGGTTGTTTTGGTTTGGGGTTTTGTTTGTTTGTTTTGGGGGGTTTTTGGTTTTGGGGTGTTTTTGGGGATTTTTTTTGTTTGTTGTTGGGGTTTTTTGTTTTCTTTTTTGTTTGTTTGTGGATTCTTGTTTGTTTTGTGCTGGAGTTTTTGTTTGTCTTTGGTTTTTTATTAGAACTATTTCTCAGGTTGCTCAGAGCCCAATCCAACCTGGCCTTGAACTCTTCTAGAGATGGCGAGTCGTCATCCTCTGTGGGCAAAAACACCTTTGTGGGGTTTTTCTGTGGCGATTGCACTGCCCTCAGTGCAAAAAAGAATTTGCAGTGTGTATTTCTAGCAGCGTGATTCTTTTTCTTCCTGTAGGAAATAAACCTGGCGCTCTCTTCTGTGAGAGTCCTGTAGGCAGTTTGGGATTGTGGTGTAGAGCAGGTGCAGATCTTTATTCACTGTGCAGTTATTGAAGATTTAATGTCAAAATGGAAGGATTGACCCAGCAGAACCAAACAGGTTTTGCTATCAGAGTCGTATTTTTACTGAAAACCTGATTTTGGCAGAGTCCCTTGAGGCTTCGGTCGGGCTTAGAGTTCCACCATCCCAAAATTCAGGAAATGGGGTTTCATTTCCTTCATTTAACGGGTTTTTTTGGTGGTTTTTTTTCAGTCAAGTTCTTAATGCCAGGAAAATGCTGCTCGGGTGCAGCTCTGTGAAAGATTTGGGGATTACTGGGGAGCACAGGTGGATTTGGCATCAACAACTCCTCGGCCGCTTTGAAATGCACAAAAAATCCGTAATGGGATGTACAAACGTCTCCACTCTTCAAACGTCTCCAGGCAAAATGTTTGGGACATAAAGGGTTAAATCACAGCAGGAGTTTTAAGATTTAGGTATTTTATTAGCTACAGAGAAAAAGGTTTAATGTTAAGAGCATAGAAGCTCAGAAAAGCAGAAAATAAAAAGCAACATTTATAAGCTTTTTTTGGAAGCCTTGGCAAGATGTGTCACTTCTGCCTTTTCGTTGTTTGTTCATAAATTCTTTTTTTTCCCTGAAATTCTAAAAAAAGCTGCATTTTAAGAAAAATTAATCCAGTTAGGAACTGAAGAAAAATTAACCCAGTGCCTCTGTTCTTTTTTAATCAATGTAATACTTAATTTGCCTCTGTATATTAATTTTCTGTGTCCTCCATGACTTTCTCAATTAACATTGCTACATATATGAAACCTTTTTTGGGGGAATGTGTTCCCTTATGTTAGAAGTGCCTTAGGGAACTGCTTGTGAGGTTTAACTCAGAATTAGGTGCTCTTCTCTGTCAGAACTAGATGTGGTAGGAAAAAATATCTCATCTTCTGTGGCTTGTGTGTGAAATTTTTATTGGCATTGATTTCTATTTAATTTTATTTTTCTGACTTAATGTTAGATTGGGAGACAAAACATCAGGGTTTCTTAGCTGTAAAAACTGAGTAAACATACTGAGGAGAAATAAATTGTGTCAGCTTTTAAATTCCTGTCAGTATCACATGGGAAAAAAATCAAATTAAATTCTCCCACAGAGAGAAGCAGGAATTTTTTTTTTTTTTACAAAAACCTGCCTTTTTATGCAAAAAAATCTCATAGTTCAGAGGAATATTGAAATAAGACCTGATGCCTCAGGCCTTGCTACTTATTACAATTCAAATAATTTAAATTGATTTCTTGGAGAAAACCCAAACACAGCTTGTTTCCGTGCCTGTAAACTCTGGTCATTCTATTTGGCATCCTTTTATTTCCAACTGAAGTGTTCAGATGAGCAGGTTTGGAGCTCGAAGATGGTTTTCAAGTGCAAGGAAAGGTTTTTCTATGTTTTAAAACTGCACAAGTCTCTGTTTAAAGCACATTTTTCTGATGTTTGTTGTGGGGAGGAAACACACTTGTGGGAAAGCTCTCAGGTTTTATTTCGAAGAGGAAGGGACTAGTGTTGTGCCTGATGACATTTTTTTTGTCTTCATCCAAATTCAGGGTTTTTTCAAGCCTTTCACCATTCTCTCTATCAACTGGAACTTCTATTAACTTAGCATTTATAGTTTCTCCTTTTTTTTAAGCCCATGATAAGCTGTAGTTCCTGAGTAGGTTAATAACTCCTCGGTACTGGAGGTATTTCTCTTTTTTTAATTTTAATGACCTTTAGGAGTATCTCAGACAATCCAACTCATGTCAGGAGAATCAGGGCAAAAAAAGGAGGGCAAAAGGAGGTTCGGGGGGGATCTTCTGGCTCTTCACAACTCCTCAAAAGGAAGGGGCAGCTGGGGGGGGTCGGGTTCTGCTCCCAGGGAACAGGGACAGGAGGAGAGGAAATGACCTCAGGTTGTGCCAGGGGAGGTTTAGATTGGATATCAGG
Organism: Rhagologus leucostigma; assembly: GCA_013397725.1. NCBI lineage: Eukaryota > Metazoa > Chordata > Aves > Passeriformes > Rhagologus > Rhagologus leucostigma. The sequence continues at coordinate 2,447,691 of VZTD01004775.1, forward strand.
GGAAATCTCTTCCCTGAAAGTATTGCCAAGCCCTGCACAGGCTGCCCAGGGCAGTGGTGGAGTCACTAAGCAATTCTGGTACCTACAGGTGGTCCCTTACCCAAAAAAACCCAAGGTGGAGATCATGAAGTCTCTGAGATCTCCCTCAAAGCCACCAACGTGCTAAAGGAAAGGCACTGCTCGTTTAATCCCATAAAAATACACCTTGTGCCTCTGGCAATTGCACAGTGCAGGGAAATGCAATCAAGGCAGTGTCATGGGAAGCTGGAGAAGTTGATTTGCTTTGGTTTGCTCCAAATGGACCCTGGTTAATCCCAAATTACAGGCTGGGGATAGACCTTGAAAGTCTGTTGGTGTCCAGTTTGTGGAACAGTACAAGTGATCCTGCTCAGAAACCAGATCCTGCTGACCCAAAGGTGTGCTGAGAGCTGTTGCTAACACACCCTGGGCACATTCCTGGGTCTTTGGGAAGTCTCTCTAAGCCCTGCAGCTAAAACTTCAAACCACCCACAGAAGGGAGGGAAGAACGAGCACAGTGGGCAGTGTCTTTAAAAGAGGGCATGAGTTTTTCACAGAGCTACACATTGGATAAAGTCCCTCAGGCAGTGCACAGGGAGTTCAGGTGACACCTTAAATCATTTTTCTCCTCAATCCTATATTTTATTGTTAATTTTGATCCACCCTGGGTGATAGAATCGCAGAATAGTTTGGGCTGGGAGGGACCTTAAACCTCATCCAGTCCCCCCCCCTGCCATGGGCAGGGACACCTCCAACTATCCCAAGTTGCTCCAAGCCCCGTCCAACCTGGCCTTGGACACTTCCTGGGGGATGGAACAAGATGGTCTTTAAGGTCCCTTCCAACCCAAACCGTTCTGCAATTCTATGGCTCTCTTCAAGCCCTGCTTTCAAAATCCCAGCTAAAACTCCCTTTGGCTGCCCTGGTGGTGGTTTTGTGCCCTGAAAAGTGATTTAACACAGCCTATCGCTGTGTCTTCAGAGCCTTGGACTATGCAGCACCTTATCTGCTTTGTTTACTGCCAAAAATAAGCATATCTTGCAGTTCACTCCTGATAATTGCGCAGAGCTGAACTGATTGCGGGGGAGCCTGCTGGGCTGTATTGCAGCTCTTCGACCATTAGCAGAAATTAGTTTTAAATTTAAAATATTCTGATTGCTAATAAGAGTTGGTGTGGACTCCGTTTTCGGGAAATCACTTAAAGAATAGAAATTTTGCTTGTAAATACAGAAATTATGATCTCGAGCCTCTGAGATGTGATGGGTTTGCAGCTCAGGTGATTTTTGCCCGCAGTTCGTATTCACGAGGCAAAAAGGTGGGGAAATAGATAATCTGTATAAGGTTAAGGGGGAGATACATCTTTAGGACTATTAACTTGCTGTTTATTTGCCATTTTAACAGCTCCTGCCTGGGAGGTTATAAATAAACCTACTATTGATCTGATACCTTTGGGAAAGAATTCCCGTCCAGTGTGCGACGCTGATAAGTCGGCAGCCGCCCGTGCCCGAGTCCCCGCGTCACATTTAGCACTTGGCTTTGGGATGGACCCTCGAGGGACGGTTCTGACCCACCTTGTCCCCGCAACCTGTCCCCCATGCCACCTAAACACACGCTTCTGACGGGGTTTTTGCCCCCTCCTGTTGCTGGGCTGTCCCAGTGAGTCCCTAAAACGCTGCCCTTTCGCCTCTGTCCCGCAGGAAATTTAATCTCCCCGGTAAGTGACACCCAGAGCTATTTTGGAGCTGGGCTGCGGAGGGAAAGCGAAGCACGTCAGCGATTTGACTGGAGGAGGACAACCCAGAGGAGGGTGGGGAGGGGGGGTGGCACAGCCTAACCCTGGGCAGCAGAGCCACTGCCGGGGGACTTGGGGGGACCTTCTGCCGTGCGTCCCTGCCATCGCTGGGGTTTCTGTTTTATTTTCCTGGAGGGGAAAGGGGGGGGGAACCCAAGCCAACATGGTGTCCCCATGTCCTCTGTTCCCGTCTTCCCTCTTCCCCCTCCTTTCATCTCAGTAGGAATCGGCTTTTTCTTCCCCTGCCCAGAGCTTTGTCCTCCTCAGACTCAGACAAGACTCCAGGTAAGACCAAAACCTTCAGCTAAGGAGAGGTGGATTTGGGGATGCTGATGTTCAGAAGGAAGTAAGTGGAGAAGGCTGGTAGCTGAGGGAGGGGTGAGGTTGTCTCTGTGCCGTGCTGGAGGATGTTTTGCTTTATGAAACATATTTGGGGATGGAGCTGAAGGTGCAGATAGTAAATCCATCCTTCTTTTGCTCTGAGCCAAATGTGGATTGTTCTGCTTAACTACTCCTGAGCAGAGATCAGCCTCCAGAGGAAAGGAGAAAAGTGAAGAAAATCAAGTTTAGAGCCATTGACTCAACTTGATACGCTTTGTCCCCAAATTTGAGACAGCACTGGGCATGGAGAGTGTGGAAAACATATGGAAAGGTGGCAGAAAGGAACGTTTTGAAAAGTTTTACTTCCAGGGCGTAATCTCAGTGCAGCTTTTCTCTTCAGCCAGGACTTTTTCCCCTCTGAGCTCCTCCCCGGTGTCAATACAGATTCACTCTGCAACCCCCCACCCTCCTCCCACTTCTCCAAATGGCTCTGAGGGGAGATGGGGAGAGATGGAGCTCGACAGCTGAGGCTATTTTGGGCTCTACAGCTCAATGGGGTGGAGTGACTGCAGTGACAATGACGTCCACTTGTTAAAATACAAGGGCTTAGGTCGGAGCCGTGGCTGATTGTCACCGAGGGAGTTCTTTGTCCATATGGGAGCTGTGATCCTCCAACTCCCTCATGTAGGAAATCATATGTGCTAAAACAGGAGCATTTCTAGCTTTGCAAGTCTGTTTTTTTTCTGGGTTTCTGCCACAGCTGCTTCTCTCCAGGGCTGTGTGTAAAGCAAAATCCAGCTGGGTGAAATCTGTGATGAAATTTCTGGATTTACATCGCTCCTTTTCCGTCCCCTGTGTGGAAACTCCAGAATTTGTGTCTTTTCTCTCCGCTTGTCTCCTTTATTCTCAGCCCCACAGAACAGGAGCGAGCATCAGTATGCCCCAGACCTTCCAAGCACCCAAAAGGTGCTTTGGCCTTTTCCCCCCTTCAGGGCAGCCTTGGGAGGCTCAGAAAAACGGAAGGAAAAGATGCTGCCGTGGAGTCTTGAGGGGCTGCTCTGTGCAGTTTTAGACATCTGGAAGTTTCAGGGATGGTTTTGTAGCTCCATCAAGGGTGGAAGGTGAAGTGAAGTCCCCTTTTTGCACTAAAACCCAAGGAGGATGAAATCGCTTCCCTGCACAGAGTTTCTTGGAGCTGTTGGTGTGTTGATGGAAAATGGTTTCTGTCCGGGTAATTGAGAGTGGGATGAGTTTTATAAGATGGGTCTGTCTCTGTAGAGAGGAAAGAGAAGTGTGTTAACCACTTAAATCATCTAAAGTGGCTTGAATCTCTCGTGGTCTTCATGAAGCGTGTGCTGCTAACGTGGCTGGAAGGTGATCTGAGCCTCCTGCCCAGGGCACAAACCACATGATTTGTTGTTGTTCCTCGTTGGAATTTTCTAAACGGTTGAACCCTTGTTTGCTGCCAGGCATTGGAAACATCCAGGTTATTGATAAGGGGTCAATAGTGGGAGCATGAGGGGATGCAGGTCTCTCCCGAGGCACTCGGTGCATGTTTAGCCCTACCCCGAAGGTGAGAATTGCCTCGAGCTTCTCCTTTTCCCTGGGGACTGCTCACCATGTTTAACACCGTGTCAGCCCCTGACCTGCCGTGGACTTTCCCTCAACATCTCCCGTGGATTTTGGCTTAGGATGGAGGCTGTGGATGGGAGGGAGTGCAGACAAGGCTTAATCCAAGTTGAGTTAGAAGCTCCTTGCAAGAGGTTTCGTGTGCTGCAGGTTCTCTGTGTCCGACGTCTCCAGTGGCTGATCCCCCACAGAAACCTCTCCCATCTGCTCATCCAGTGACCTTTGGACATGCCAAAACCGCTTCTCCCTCAGTGAAGTGGAATTCAGAGTAGCCCAAGCTAAGCCCTGAGCCCAGCTCCTCAGCCACAGATACCGTTCCCGCTCCGGTGGAACGGGATAGATCCTGCCTCCCTGGATTAGAGCGCTGGCGCAAATCCGCACAGAGCTCCGATTTAGGGATGTAATGGGCAGGGAGCACTGGGTGTGCTGGTGTGCATTTCACCCTCAGAGCTCCCTGTCTGCTGTGACGGCTCTCAGGCACCCACCAGAGCGCGGCTGATGTCACCCAGCCCGCAGCTGACACCCAGCACTTGTGCTGTTCCAAAGTTGTCCGTTCCCTGGGAGGCTGCTGGAAGCGAGAGGGCACCCTGGTTGCTGCTGCTTTCCCTCAGCAGGACTTTAAACACCAAAGGAAACCCAAACTTCCCATTTGACAACTCATCGACTTCCCTTTCCACCCACGGATTCCATTTCCTGATGTTTTTAGGTGGAACAATACAAGCAGATAAGTCATGTAAACTACAGTAATACCGGTGCTGCCTTGATTTTTTTATCTGGAGCTTCTGTTCCAGTGACATTTTTTTGAAAGCTCAGGATTCAGAGACAGGAGGTTCCCTGTAAATCCTGCCTTTCCTGTCAGGAAAAGGAGTGAGACAATTAGAATTTAGCGTTGCAGAGGAAGTTCAGGAAACATAAACTCCAAAGGCAGGAAAAATACCTCAAATCAATATATTTTTGACTTGGGCAAAGAAAGGGTAAAAGAGGATTGAGGAAATGAGCAAGCAGGGACATGATGGACCTTAATGGGGTGTTGAGAGAACCTCTGTGCTTCTGATCTGTGTTTGGACCTTGGTGATCTCAGGTTTAACTATGCCCCCAAAGTCTCCAGTTTTGCAGTTGTGCTACTCGTGGCCACCTTTGTCTTGGGAATATTTTATGAGATGGATTGCACGGTGCTTTTTGCTCTTTTCCCTGAGTCCTGGTGGACAGGATTCTTTTTCTAATCCTTGAATGGAAAGGCTTGGACAGAGAATCACCTGTTACCCCTGTCCTCTCTCATGCAAAGAGCTTCATCACAGGCTGCTGACAGCTTGGGTGACAATTTGCCACGGAGAGGACCTCTGACTTCTCAGAGGTTGTTGAAGGCTTTCCAGGTGCAGATCAGCATTGATGAAGCAACGTGAAACCAACCCATCAGCCAGCACAGCACAGTGAATCCCAGGAGGCTGGGATGGAGCCAGGCTGGGAGAGCTGAGGGTGTCCAGCCTGGAGAAGAGAAGGCTCTGGTGAGACCTGAGAGTCTGTTCCAGTGCCCGAAAGGGCTCCAGGAGAGCTGGAGAGGGACTTTGGACGAGGGATGGAGTGACAGGACAAGGGGAGTAGCTTCACACTGCCGGAGGGCAGGGTTAGGCTGAATATTAGGAAGAAATTGTTGCCTGTGAGGGTTGTGAGGTCCTGGCACAGGGTGCCCAGAGAAGCTGTGGCTGCCCCTGGATCCCTGGAAGTGTCCAAGGCCAGGTTGGATGGGGCTTGGAGCACCCTGGGACAGTGGAAGGTGTCCCTGCCCATGGCAGGGGTGGGAACTGGATGGGCTTTAAGGTCCCTTCCCACCCAAACCATTCTGGAGTTCTGTGGCACCTCCACCAGGGCTCTCCATCTCCTCATGGGTTCCACTTCCAAGTACTCCAGCAGGAACTGGACAAGTCTGTGGCTGTTCCCGCTGCAAGGGACTCGTTCCCTTGTCTGTGAGAAGCAGATGTCGGGCAGGCACTGGCAGTGGTGGGACAGGAGTGGGCAGGACCAGCTGCACGGCCGAGCGTTGGCTCCAGGGCAGTGATTTATTTGCACGATCTGACAGCTCTGTGCAGTTCTGCCTCTTTCCCCAACCACAAACTAGAGAAAACCCGAATGAATAAAGACATAAGCAGAATTATAAGTGCCGCCAGTTTGCCTTCGGCGTGCTCAGAAATACCCCAGATGGGAATGTGATCTCTGCTGCAAATGATTAATCACAGAGGGGTTACATGGGGAAATATGACACTGGCAAATGTCTGAGATTTATTGGAAAGGGCATTTGCATTGACTCGGTTTATTCATGCTTTGTTGCTGGTCCTGTCGCTTCCAAGGGAGCTGTTCTGGCACTTGCAGAGAGTTATTATTATTTTTTTTTAAAGTTTCAGAGTTACTGGGGTTTTTTTTTGAAGTTCGAATGAACATGTAAGTAACCTAAATCAGAGTAATTATTGAATAAGTTGATTGACAAGTTACACAGTAGAAATGTTAAATCTTGCCCTTTCAGTATGTTCACAAGTCTGTCCTCTCCTTGCTCCTAGATCTATTTATCATCATAACCCAGTGTGATGTGTTTTATCCCATTTGAAATTATAAAATGTAATTTATCTCGTGCAGCCTGCCTAACCTGTTAGATGTGTTAGATACTGACACAGCCTCATCCTTGCTGCAGGTTAGGCTTTCATGCCTCTTACTGGATTTCATGCTCTCCATGCCCATAAAACAAGTTTTCCCCCCTTCTTCAGATGGGGAATAAAGATACGAGAACTGGAGTGTCTTTCTCATAATTACGAAAGTAAGCCAGCAGCAGAGAAAGGTATAAACCTTGTTTTTCTTTCCATGTTAGAAAAAGATCTAAGCTAATGATGAGCATGCACTGTTTTCACTGATCCCTGGATTTTCTTCTGGCATCCTGGCTGTTCATAATGGTCTAAAAACCTCAAAGTGTGAGGGCACATGAGGAAAGCTGGGTGAGGTGCAGGGGATGTGGGGTTTTCACCCTGCACTGGGAGGTCTGTGGACACAGGATCTTGTGTTAGATGATGGAGAGCAACGAGTTGCAAACACCAGATGAGTGTTTGGGAGCCGTGGGAGAGGGAGGCTGGACCTCGAGGAGCATCTTGGATGGATTTGCTGCACCAGTTTGGTTCAGGAGCAAAATCAACAGGCACCTGGTGCAGGAGCCTCCCTGTTTTTTGCCTGTTCCTGACTATCAGAGGTACCAGGGAGCAGCTGGGGCTTGTTTGTTTGGGCGCAGCTTAGCACAGAAGGGCAGGGAGAGAAGGATGCGCTTTAGGGAGTGAGCAGCATTCCCGCTCCTGTAGGAGCCAGGCTTTGGGAGCCCTCACCCTGCTCCAGCAGAGCAGAGCTCTCCTCCAGGCATGGAAAGGTGTCCTGGGGCCCGGGTGATGGAAACAGCTCGCGGGTGGGTTGAGGGAAGCCACTGGTTGCTGAGAGGTGCCTGGCTGGTTCCCAAGCAGCTCCTCTCGTGTCTCTGTAGCCACCTCCGTGCTCCAGGCACTTGTCCTTGTTATGCAGAGCCCAGTTTGGTGGAGAAGTGAAGCAACTCTATTTTTCTGCTCTTTTTGACACTATGAAGCTGGAAATAAGTGAGTCATGCCTCAGTCAGAGACAATAGGAACCCAGGGAGGGTGAGACATGGCAGTGTCCTCTGAAGGTGAATCCAAGTGCTTTGATGGCACAAAGCCTGATATTCAAGCTGATGGCTGGGAAATATTAGGACTTGAGCTCTGAGACTGCCTTCTGGTTGTTAACTTGTAGTTAATGCAGTAAATGCTTCTGCTGGGCTCTCCAGAGTGGAGCTGAACCTCAGCATCTCCTTCTGAACACTGAAATGGTCCTTCCCCAAATGAGCAGAAGACTCTGATTGTCAATCAGTTGACTTCAGTGGAAATTTCCACTGACTTCAGTGTACTTTGGCTCAAGCCCCAGGCTCGTATCTGCCCCTTCTAACCATTCATGCAGCTTCTCTGCTTGCAGCTGCACAAGCGTTTATGGAAAATGCATTTTAAAGCTCAGCTGAGGGCAGAGGTTGGAGGTAGAAAGAGGAACCAAAGAAGTTCAAACTAATTCATAGATTTCTAGACCAGTTTGAGACCAAGAGAAAAAGAGATCTGTGTATTGAAGGTGGCCACTTGACAGAAAGTCAGTCGGTCTTAGCCCAAGTCAATCATTCTTTACCCTCTTAGCATTTACTAAAAGTAAATTTTCCCCATTATTTTTTTCCCCCCTCCCAGGTTTAGTATTTGCAACCTGTTTCTTTAATTTCTAAAGGTTTGTGGTAGAATAATGAAATTTGCTCAGTACCAGGAAACAAAAGCAACCCAAATTGAATTAGTTTAGAAAGGATCAATCTCGTCTAAAGGGAAAAGTCTTTGATTGCTTTTTGTTGCTTCTTGTGTTCTTTGGAGTGGGAGACACAGGATAGGCCAGGACATGGTGTGTTTTTCCTGTTAAGTAGAGAAAGATTACATTTGGTTTTGCCTTAGATCTGTGACCCAGATGAAGTTTGAAGTTTGGCTCAGCGATACCATCTTCAGTGATAATAATGGTCACAAAATCATAGAATATCCTGAGCTGGGAGGGACCCACAAAGACCATTGAGTCCAACTCCTGGCCTTGCTCAGGACTCCCACATTCTTGCCCAAGAATCCCACATTGTGCCCGAGAGTGTTGTCCAAAAGTTTCTTGAGCTCTCATTACAAATACCATTTTGTATTTTTGTGCCACCCCTTTTCCAGTATAGGGATTTAATGGTAACTCGTGTTTTTCAATCTCCAGCAGCATAAATGGAATGAAAATTGTAAACTGCTGTTAATTTTCGTGCACGATTTGCCATTTACCTCAGCAAGTACATTGTCATATTTACACTGTGCACATCATTATTTGGGAGCCCATCCTGGTCTTGATATGAAGAAGTGGGAGGGGACCCAAGAAATTGGGAAAATAAGTGATTTTTCCCAAGGTCATGCAGCAGGTCGATCCAACCCTCCCTCCCTGATGCCATCGGTGATTTGCACATTAACGTAAATGCACTAACTGCTGCAGGAGGTGGAAAAGTGGTGATTTAAGAAATTAAAGCAGGGTTTTGGCCTGCTCCTTTTGATTTCTGCTGAAGCGGGGGGGAGATGGTGAGAGCACCTGCCATTGGGTGAGAGAGTGGGTGGATGTGTGGCCAGCAGGGAAGCCAAACTGCTGTAGGATTAAGAAGGATATTTCTGTCTCAGTGACTGGGTTTATTTCCTTTCTGAGTTACAGCACCCAGAGCCCCGGTCCTTCTGCTTTGTGGAGCACTTTGAAGGTGAAAAAGCAGGGATGTGCTCACCTGCACCAGGACCATTCCTATGGCTCAGACAGGAGCTGCCAGGACAGAGGGGTCTGGCGTCATGAGGCCAAAGAGATTAAACAGCTCGAAGAGAAATGGTGCACTCAAATCTTCTTGGAAAACCTGGCCTAGGGGGTGACATCCCTGCCCGTGGTGGGGGGTTGGAATGAGATGGGCTTTAAGGCCCCTTCCAACCCAGACAATCCTAGGCTTTTGTGACTTCCAGAGAGGCTCGGAGCTGGGAAGCTTTCCTTGCAGAGAACTATCTAATCCTGCTCCCGGGGAGAGTCGGCTGCTGCCCAGTTCCTGGTGTTAAAGGAGTTTAACCATTAACCAGGTTTTTCATTGTGCTAATACTTGTCAAAGTATTACCCAGTCCATGGAAAGGGCTTCTTGGAGGATTAGAGTTAAGACTCAGTCCAGCAGAAGGGAAAGGACATCCCGGAGTCCCTGTAAGGAGCAGTGAAGGACAAGGAATGTTTGTGAGGTCTTTGAGGGGTCTCTGAGGCGGTGGTCACTGCTGGATCGCTCCCCAACTGCACAGGGACAGGTGGAGTCTGTAAAGATCAGCACCACCGATGGCTTTTGACCTTCCAGGGGCACAGTGGCACCAGGATTGCCATGAGCTTTAGTTTTGAAGGCAGCTTAAGCCTCATCCCCTTGGCTGGTCCACATCACCAAACAGCTGCAGGTCAGTTCCTTGCTCCCTCTGAGGGAGCTGACAATAAGCAGGCGATGGAACATCTTTCCTGTGAGCCCTAAGCCATGTGGGGCTTTTTTTGGAGAAGGCTGGTGCTGTCTGGATTGCTGTGAACATTCCCTGTGGCAGTTCTTTCATGTGGCTTTGCACTCCCATGAGCGTAATCACCGAATTCCGGAATGGTTTGGGCTGGAAGGGACCTTAAGGATCAACTCCCTGCCATGGGCAGGGACACCTTCCACTGTCCCAGGCTGCTCCAAACCCCATCCAACCTGGCCCTGGACACTTCCAGGGATCCAGGGGCAGCCACAGCTTCTCTGGGCAACCTGTGCCAGGGCCTCACCCCCCTCATAGGGAAAAATTTCTTCCTAATGTCTCATCTAAACCTGTTATCTTTCAGTTTGCTCTCACTACCCTTTTTCCTGTCGCTCCAGGCCCTTGTAAATAGTTTGTCTCTATCTTTCCTGTGGGCTTCCCTCAAGTACTGGAAGGTGCAGTCAGGTCACCCTGAACCCTTCATTTTTCCAGGTTTAACAATCCCAATTTTCTCACGTGCACCAACTGCATCCCCACTGCAGCCATGTCTGGCCCTGCACCATCTGGCTGAGGCCTGTATACAAACTGTAGGTGCTGACTGCCATCACCATCCCAAGAGCTCTGTCTCAGTGGTTGTGATGAGCAGAAATGGGGAATAAAGAGGAATATCATCAGTAGTATGACAGGAATACCTGGGTGTCCTGCTAAAGGCTCGACAGCAGATCTTTATTGAAAGGTCTGTGTGAATGTGGTTCAGAGAACAAGGTTTAGGAATGGGTGATGAGCAGAGAGGACAAGAGGAGAAATGGAGCATGTGGCAGAAGCAGAAATTAAAAAAAAAAGGGCAGTAAAAGAAAAAAAAATAAAAATAGGCAAGGAAAAAGAGAAAAAAAAGCGCAAGGACAATGACGCAGAAAAAGAAATCAAATGAAGAAGAGCTGAGCATAAGACAAGGGGAAATGACTTCAAGCTGACAGAGAGCAGGTTTAGAGGAGATATTAGGAAGAAATTTTTCCCTATGAGAATGGTGGGGCCCTGGCACAGGGTGCCCAGAGGAGCTGTGGCTGTCCTTGGATCCCTGGAAGTGCTCGAGGCCAGGTTGGACAGGGCTTGGAGCAACCTGGGATAGTGGGAGGTGTCTGATTCCCTATCCAGTGGGAGGGCTGGAATGAGATGATCTTTAAAGTCCCTTCCAACCCAAGCCATTCTGTGATTCCGTGATGGAGAAAATATCTTGACGGGCAGACACATCTCTCAGAATTGAGTGTCCATTGGTTTCCCTGCGGCTGCAGGACCAGCCCATGTGTCACACAGCTGTAGTGCAGGTCACTTCCTGGGTGCCACACATGAAAGGCACCGTCACGTTCCTTCGGTATGAACAGCCCAAAGAGTTCTGTTTTGCCCAGAGCCTCTGTGGGGAAGCGAGCTACCTTATTCAGCAGTTTATTAACCTCAAATATAAGAAACCTTCAAGACCAAAAAATATTCCAAGGCTTTCTCACCCGTAATGAGACCGGCACTGAAAGCGTTGGGGGTTCCAGGTGACAAACATCCTGACACCGCAGGAGTGCAGCGGTTCTTTGGCTGCACCCTCTGCTCTGCTCTCTCCTGACGCTTTTCTCTGTCTCCCTTTAGGAAGGAAGCCAGGATGGATTACAGCTCGCTCAGCGGGGTCCCGCGCTTCCTGACCCGGCCCAAGGCGTTTATGGTGTCTGTAGGGAAGGATGCCACCCTGAGCTGCCAGATCGTTGGAAACCCCATCCCAGTGGTGAGCTGGGAAAAGGATAAACTTCCAGTCCAGTCTGGGGGAAGGTTTAAAACCACAGAGGATGGGGATTTGTATCGGCTAACCATCTACGACCTGAGCCTGGAGGACAGTGGCCAGTACATCTGCCGGGCCAAGAACACCATCGGGGAGGCTTTTGCTGCTGTCAGCATCAAGGTGGGAGAGGAGACCACAGTCACGGAGTCAGCTCCTTACTTCATCCAGAAACCTTCCAACATCAAAGTAACCTTGGGGGAAGATGCCATGTTCAAATGCAAAGTCCAGGGCAGCCCTCCCCTCTCGGTGAACTGGGAGAAGGATGGGAGGTACCTGAGGAACAAGGCAGACGCTGGACGCTTCCAGATTGAGTCTGCCGGGGAGTCAAACGCTCTCACCATCCAGTGTGCCCAGCTGGGGGACAGTGGCACCTACACCTGCCGGGCAGAGAACCTCATCGGCTCCGCCAGCGCCTCGGCCGCGCTGGTGGTGGAAACGCACAGCTCCTCCAACCCGGGCAGCAGCAGCAACTTCGACACCAGCTGCGGCAAGACGGCCTCCTTGCTGTCCCACCTGCAGAAGAGGCGGGAGGAGATCAGGAAGATGGACATCTCCCATGGGACTCTTGACTCGGCCTCTGCCCAGTCGTACTCCGCGGTAGAGGGGCTGTCCAGCATTGGCTACAGCCTGTCCCGGGATTACGAGCGGGCGGCGGGACTGACCAAGGGGGCCCGTAACGCCACTTTCGGGGCGATGACACGCATGTGCAGCGTGACGGAGGGGAAGCATGCCAAGCTGAGCTGCTACGTGACGGGCGAGCCCAAGCCCGTAATTGTGTGGAAGAAGGACAACGAGGTCATTTTGGAAGGCCGGCGGCACGTCATCTACGAGGATGACCAGGAGAACTTTGTGCTGAAGATCCTCTTCTGCAAGCAGACAGACAACGGGCTGTACACCTGCACGGCCTCCAACCTGGCCGGTCAGACCTACAGCTCCGTGCTTGTCACCGTCAAAGGTGGGTGCTTGTGGTTCTCACCGGGGTGGATGTGCCTGCAAGGAGACAAACCTGAACTGGGGTGGGGGTTTGAACAAAACAGCTGCCGCCAAACTGCTGCGGGGAGCGTGGTTGGATGTGAATAAAGCCCTCCAGGTGGAAAGGGGGTTGTGCGCTCGAATAGATGACCTGGGAAGAGAGTCCCATTGCTGGTGGTTTTCAGGAAGGGCAGTAAAGAGGGGCCAGGCAGAGGTGGATGATGTAGAACTGGCTGGTTTTGGGGCAGCTGGGATGCACCAGCTCCTTAAAGCTCCTGTCAGTCCTGGTTTAATGGTGATGTAAGAGATCCGTTCCCATGCTCTGGGTCAGTGACCGCCAATGCCTCGTCTCACCCTCCAGGCTTTAATCACATCTGGGTTTGTGTTCACCACGGGGTTTACTCAGACGTGCCATTTACAGTAGCAGTGGAAACCCCTCCCTGCAAGACGAGTGTGTCAGGCTGCCTTGGATCCCCTGGGGGACCTACTCCAACTCTAATTACAGTCCAGCTCGGTTTTCCTGTACAGTGACCCACCAGCAGCCTTGTTCTTGCCAGGCTCTTCAGCCTTTTCCCAGCTTGTGTTGCTGGATAGTCTGTGTTCCTTGAATGCTCCCAGAAAATCTCCCAGGATGCCTTTGTTTGTCATAGTCAGTGGTGAAGAACTTGCCTTCAGAGGGTCACTCAACACTGCTGAAGGTCAGACCAAGTTCTTCAGAATGACAACAAAAGTGGTGACACAAGAGTTTTTATAGAATCCCAGCATAGTTTGAATTAGAAGTGATCCTAAAGATCATCTCATTCCAACCTCCTGCCATGGGCAGGGACACCTTCCACCAAACCAGGTTGCTCCAAATCCTGTCCAACCTGGCCTTGAACAATCCAGGAGGCTCCAAATTTTCCAGCTGCTCTCCCATTTGGCAAGGGGACAGCAGGCAGTTTGCAACCCAGGCAGCACCTATAAATGAGCTGTCAGAGACAAAAGGTTTTGCCACTCGAGTGGTGAAATTGATGTTTTTTCACTGACAGCAAAATAAGTTAGAAATCCAAATAAGCAGGAATGGTCTGTGTTTGATACTTGTCTTTAAGATAGATTTTATTCGATTTCCTGTTTTGCCTTTTCTGGACCTCTCCTTTCACACTCAGAGTCTTTCCCGTCAGTGGCTCAGTCCCCGTGTCCATCAGTGACACCTGATCTGTGGAACTCACTGGAACTTGTCTCATCTATTGCTGTCCCTTGAAGGCACTGAGTGGCGTGAGGAAGGGCATTTTTCCTGTTCCATAAAGCTGTGATTACCTCATGAGTTGGGACTCAGAGCTGAAGATCAATCCTGGCCCTTGGGTGGGTGATCACTTTGAGGATGGATCAAACTTGGTTCCCTGCCCAACACCTTGCAAAAACAAACACCCCTTGCTCTGCCCGTGCTTATCTGATTGTTCTCATGGCTGCAACCTGTTCTGAAGGAGGTGGGGAAAGCATGGGAAGCAGCCAGTCTGGGAGCAAGCACTGTGGGAAAAGGTTATTGATCCGTGTCTGTTGTCCAGAGCTGCCTGTGAGTCAGGAGGCTGAAGTGGAAATGTTTATGGATTGTTTCTTTGTTACTCTGTACCACGTTTGGCTCCCTGTTGAGGCCCAGGCTGCCATGGAAAATCTACGTGTGTTGGTTATAATTAGGCCCTGATAAATGACTCTCCTTTGTGTCACCAGAAGTTCTTCTCAGCCCTCCCAAGACAGGCCAGAATGACGCAGCAGTGAAAAGAGCTTTTAATTCTGTCGTTTTATGTCACTGGTGATGCCATTGGCTCTTAGGCTATCGGGCGTAGGGAGGCAGATCATCTTGCCACGCAAACTTCTCTTTGCTCAGTCGTGTAGGAGAGGTTGAATTCTCCAAGCAGCCACCCTTAGAATCACAGAATCAGAGTGGTTTGGGCTGGAAGGGACCTTGAAGGACATCTGGTTCCAACCCCCTGCCATGGACAGGGATGCCACTCACTAGATCAGGTTGCTCAGGGCCCTGTCCAGCCTGGCCTTGAACACTTCTAGGGATGGGACATCCATAGAAAGCCTCCTATACTCTGTCAGTCTAGATCCCAGGGACCTAAAGACCCAATATTTGTGAACACTTTGCTGAGCCTGTGCCTTAAAGACCATTGAGCTCAAAAAAAAAAAAAAGGGGGGATTTTTGAGCTGTTCCTAAATGAGATTTAGTGAATCAGACTTAAATCTCAAAGGAGAGGCTACAAGGCAGAGACTCACTCTCCTAATTAAGGAAAAGTGAAACTTGATTAGATTCAGAAATGTGTCTGGAACAGGGGTAAAATCACAATCCATACACTGAGATGTGAGCTGTAAAACGAGTTGAGAAATTCTTCCCAAGAATAACCCTTTAACAAACCAAGGAATGGGGAGGATGGGAGGAACATAAATAACCAGCTTGGGTTTCCTGAAGGCTTTGGATATTTCCCCAAGCCGTGTGTAAAGTTGGTGAGAACAGAATTCAGGTCTCCATCCTGGGCCAAGCAAAGTTCACTGGAGTCCCTGAATAAAGCAACCAGATACTGGATGAGAAGGTTAAAGGTCGCAAGCCAAACAGGATGGAGATGGGAAAAACACCCTGGTGCTGAGGCCACGTTGTTGTCCCTCTGATCAGATGTGATTCTGGATGGTCACTGTCATGACAGTCACACTGGAGATCTGAAAGAGAATTGCAACTTGAGAAATGAGGAGGTAGAAAGGAAACTTGCAAAGCCCAGTAACCAGGAAGATTCCACAAGGTGGTGGAAGCTTGTCCATGCACCTTTAGCCAGCTCTTACTGGGAGGATTTTCCATATTCTTAACTTTCCTAAATCGTTTTAACTGGGCAGGGGGAAAACTTGCCTCTGGAATAAGAAATACGATAATTCCACCAATAAGAAAGAGGAAATGTAGGCAAGTCAGAAAGTGAGTTCCAGAGGAGAGAAGTGCCTTGAGAAGGTTAAGAAAACACTGCGCTTCTTTGCAGGCTGCACCTATTCTTAGCAAAATATGTGTTAGCAGGACTTGCTTTTTAAAAATAACATCGTCTCATTGCCAGTTTGGTTGCTATAGACCAAACAAAAAAGCCTATGACGGTCTGGAGAAATATCTCCTCAGGATAAGCAGCAAAATTAATCTCTGATCTGAGTTCTTGCGGTTTGCTGCTAATTCCATGAGCTGCTCTTGCTCTGTGCTCCCGCAGGATTTTGCTCTGCTGGGCCTCTCTCTGACATTTTTCCCAGAGGGCGGGTTTTTGCAGCTCTCCTATTTTCTCTTATTTGCATCTTTCTGACCTGGGCAAGGGTCTGGTTGTGGGCCAGATGATTTGGGATGCCTGCTCTCAGGAGACCTGTGGTCCTTCTGTAGTCCCCCGACCCGAATCAACCCCCTCTGCCTGACCAGGCACATTCTAGACCTTGTAAAGAGCATGAAGATATGCTCATGAGGAGGAGGAGGCTGGTGGGTTTTGGAACCACTCACATCTCCAAAAGCACTGGGCTGGGTTCATCCCAGGCTTCAGTTCAGTTTATCGGCTGCTGTCCCTCTGAAGCTCCATTCAGAGGGAGATAAAATGCATGTGCACGTCAGTAGGATGAAAGCAGAGTTGTTTTCAGAGGATATCTGTGACCCCAAAATGCCAGAGATAGCCTTGTGCTGCCTTTCCCTGGCTGGGAGAGCAGTGCTGTTACTGCAACGTGTTCGTAAGAGCCACCCAACCCTTCTGTGCTCGAATGTTTAAGAGCTTTTTCCTGGAATAGCTTTTTATTTTTTCTTTTTCACTTTAGGTACTGCTTAGTGCCTGTAAAGGGAGAGGGGTTAATGATATGGCCAGCTGCTCCAAGTATGGGAATACACTTGTGAGCTTCTCAGGTGCAGCTTGTGTTTCTTTTTGGCGCCTGTGCAGGTTCTGCGTGCTCCCAGTGTCAGCTCCAGCCTCCCTCCTGCCAGAAGGCTGCACCCTGATCAAAGCTTTCTTGGCCTCACAGAATCCCAGAACGGTTTGGCTTGGAAGAGACCTTAAACCTCATCTCCTTCCAACCCCTTGCCATGGGCAGGGACACCTTCCACTATCCCAGGCTGCTCCAAGCCCCGTCCAACCTGGCCTTGGACACTTCCAAGGATCCAGGGGCAGCCACAGCTTCTCTGGGCAACCTGTGCCAGGGCCCCAGCAGCACCCTCAGAATAAAGAATTTCATCATAATATCTCATCTAACCCTGAAAAAAAATCAGGAGAAAAAGAAAAAAAGGATAATCACCATCTGGAGCGTGGGCAGTGCAGATCTGTGTAGCCACAGCTGAAGGCTTTTCAAGGCAGGACTTTGACTTGCCTTAAACTGAGGTGTATTTAGGCAAAAACATTTTTTTTAAAAAAATGACCAAGTTGACGTGGTGAGTTAGTGTCACTTTCCTGTTCCTGGACATATTGTATGGGTTCCCAGTCAGGCTGTAACCTCAGGATAACAACCAGGAGGCAGTCCATAGCATTGCTCCCTCCAGGTGTCTTGTCAAGCCTTCTGGTATCTTATTTAAACCAAAAGAGGGGAGGTTTATATCAGATATTAGGAAGGAATTCTTTGCCATGAGGGTGATGAGGCAGGATGGAGTCACAAAAACCAGCTGGGAGCTGGCACAGCCGCTCTTGGAAGGTGAAGGTACATATCAGGGCACGATCTCTCACGAAGCATGAGCAATGTATCAGCACTGGCTAATCCAAGTGTGTGACATGACTGTGGCACCGGTCCCGTGGCCCTGACCGCCGGCTGTCCTCTTCAGTCCAGCTCCCCTTTCTCCACTTTAGGGCTGGGGTATCAGGGTGATGTCACAGCGCAGCTGTCACTGGAATTTGACATTGTTGAGTTCACAAAATGACTTCCCCCACTGTCATGCAGCTGCTTTGTGTGTTTGATCTATGCTTGGGTTTGGCCCTAAGCCAGAGCGCTGCAGCCCCACTGCTGGAGGAGGGCTGAGGCAGTTGGAGACTTGGGCTCATTCTCTAGTTCTTTCGTTGTCATTGACAAAAGCTGACACAGAGCCTTTGGTGCTGGTGGGGAGAACAGAAAACTCCTCCATTTGTGCTTTCCCCACACCTGACCTGTGCGCAGCCACGTCCCAGCTCTCTGTGCCCCTTCAGATCACACTGCTGAGCTTACTTCTGCTGTAAGACCCTTAAAACTTTGGTTCTTGCATCAGTTGACCAGCTCAGCTTCTCACTCTCACCTGAAATTTCTGCCCTGTGCTCTGTTTGTCATTAAACCAATTCTAGCAGGATTCCTTTTTAGGCCTTTTACTCCAGCCTGGCCTTGGACACTTTCAGGGGTGGCGCAGCCACAGCTTCTCTGGACAATTTGTGTCAGAGCCTCACCACCTTCACAGTGAAGAATTTCTTCCTAAATTCCCTTCTAAACCTGCTCTCATCATGAACTCCTGTTTCTCCTCTCTGTTTTTACCCTCTTAAGAACCCTCCATACCCTTCAAGGCAAAACTGAAGGATCTTGAAGTGAGGGAGAAGGAATCTGCCACCTTCCAGTGTGAAGTGCCCGTTCCTGGGACAGAGACAGCTTGGTTCAAGGAGGAGACCAAGCTCCAGCAGAGCAAGAAGTACAACATCGAGGAGGAGGGCACCTACCGCCGGCTCACCGTCCAGAACGTCACCACGGATGATGATGCTGTTTACATCTGTGAGATGAAGGAAGGCAGCAGGACCATCGCAGAGCTGTCTGTCCAAGGTGAGAAAGGCTCTTGGCATTTCAGATTGGCCAAAAGCGTGAGATTCACGCGTGAGGCTCCAGACTCGACCTTGTGTGCAGAATTTACACTATCCATGTGTGCTCTGAAGAGGAGCAGAGTCCCTTATGGTGTGAGATCGTGGTCAGTGGGTCCCTGGGGCTCCTGCCAGGGTGTATCTGGACACAGGGCCACACGGCAGGGACAGGTTGTGTTGCTGCACAAGATGACACCCAGTGAGAACCCATGCTGAAACCGTGAGCTGCAGCCTGGCCCTGTAGACTTTCCTTAACATGACCCCAAGCATCAGATGTGTCCCCTGGCACTGTCACATCTTGTCCAGTGTCCAGTGACAGTGGCGAATCTTGTCCGGGACCGGTGCTGACCACAATGGGAAGGAAGTTTAGCAGCTGTGGTTTGTGGCCAGATGTGTGGTGCAGGCTGCAGTCAGCACCAGGATGGTTTAGATGGGAAAACACATCCGCACTGCAACACATCCACACTCCAGATCCCTGGCAGCTGGAGCTGTTCTCTAGAGTTTGGAAAGGGGACGAGGAAAGGACAAAGTGCGGGTGGCCATGTCCAAGTGTCCTGAGTCTGGTGGTTCAGACTGAAGTGGGAGTAGGTGTAGCTGGGTATGGTGTGGGTGTCTCACAGTGAGTACACACAGATACCAGAGCTGCAGGCACTGGAGATGGTCACAGCTACAGGATTAATCTTGTCCTGACTCATTTGAAGCCTCATCATACTGCCAGTGAAACCACAAGGAGTTCTTCATATATAAATTGCTCCAAGACAGCTGGGTGATGTGCACCCTCATGTAAATTCCTTTTTGTACCACCAGTAAAGAGCTGGAAGTGCACGGAGGTGCATGCAGAAGGGAAAATTTAGTCCAGAGACGTGGGAGACTTCAGACGGGCATCTTTTTGTTGCACTTTCTGTTAGGTCTGG
This sequence comes from Rhagologus leucostigma, assembly GCA_013397725.1. Lineage (NCBI taxonomy): Eukaryota > Metazoa > Chordata > Aves > Passeriformes > Rhagologus > Rhagologus leucostigma. The sequence continues at coordinate 2,467,026 of VZTD01004775.1, forward strand.
ACCAGCCAACCCCTGTAAGTGTGTTTGGCCCCAGCAGGACAGCTGGAATTTTTTTCACTTGTTTGTGCTATAATGGTATGTTCCACCCAAAAGAGAGTGACTGAGCCAGGTGGAGCTCTCCGGAGGGAAAGGAGGCAAAGCCTTCCTGGGGGAGCCTTGTGCCTGCCCTGGGAGGGGATTGGAGAGAGCAAGGTGGGGTTGGGACAATGTGAGAGCTTGGCCGGAGGTAAGGGGCTGTGGGATGGGGGCACTGCTGAGGGCAGAGAGGTCAAGGAGGATGAGGAGAGAATCAGGTCTTGAATCTTGTGCCTGATCTGTTACTTTGTGAGGGAGTTCAGCATCGCTGTTCATTAAACAGCTCTGGGTGATCTGCCTGGGCAAAGCCTCTTTCACCTCTCAGGGACTGCTCTGGAGCTGGAGCCAGTCACCATTGGTCATTTGGGGTGGTCTCTGGTGCTTTGTCCAGTCTTTCCTGTGAATAGCCACACCTTATAGCTTTGAGGTTAATCTAGTAAGTGATGATAATCACAGTCACTTGGAAAGGGCAAATTCATTCAATGTGAATTTCTGTGTTGACGTTAACAACAAACCTGAGGTTTTCAGTGTATTTCTCATTAATTCAGGTAACTTCTGTGTATGCTGTGTTGGTTATGTGACTTACTGGTAACTTTAATGGAGGCAAAATCCCAAAGGCAGAGGAGACACCTGTCTGCCTTAAGACTGACCTACTTCAGCAAAGTTTTAATTTGAATTCCCAGCATATGTGGACAACGAAAACTGTCAAATCTGTTCTCATGGCAAGGCCATGTGTATTTTGTGTTTACCCAGCAACTGTTTCTGCTGGGTAGGCAAGAAACCTGAGTGTCTGCAGTCAAAAAAGATTTGGTTTTCTCTCTTTGAAGGCCAAAATGAGTCCTTGGGATCATCTGTTGTGTGTGACTCAGAGCCTTGGAATTTATTTTCAGGTGTCTGCATGGTGTCTACAATGTTTTGATTGGGTGTAGACTAGTCCTGTTTCAGTCTGGATGGTCCAGTGTCACCCAAGTTTTTAATATCTGCCATTTGCTGACTATGATTATTTTTGTTATTTGAAGGGAACATCATTAAAAAACTTCCACGGAAAACTGCCGTCTTCGTCAACGACACAGCCACCTTCTGCGTGGAGCTGGACAACGACTGCCAGAACATCCGGTGGCTGAAAAACAAAGAAGAAGTGAAACTCAGCGACCGAATCTCCATCACACGCTCTGGCAAACAGCACACCATGACCATCCGGGAGTGTAAGACGGAAGATGCTGGTGAGATTGCCTTCCTGGCCGATGAAAGCAGGACTTCTACCCAGTTCACTGTGACCAGTAAGCTTGTCTTTTGTTTGGCCTTGGTGTTGTCTTCCCACGGCTGCTCCCGTGGCAGCATTGTTGTTCTGAGTGCCACCATGACAATTTTGGTGTCCAAAGCCAGCTGAAGGTTGATGTCTGCCACAAAAAGCCAACAGCCTGACCGTGAGTGTTATGAGATGTTTGGAGAGATCAAAACAGACAGAATATCTGTAGAATCACGGAATGGATTGGGTTGGATGGGATCATCTTGTTCCACCCCATGCCATGGCCAGAGACACCTTCCATTAGACCAAGATTCTCAGGGCCTTGTCCAGCCTGGCCTTGAACACTTCCAGGGATGGAGCATCCACACTTTTTCTGGGCAAGAGCAGAGCTGAGGAAAGAGCGTGGCCCAAACGTATCTTACTTGACAGAGCAGTAGCAGCAGGTGCAAGGTAGTCGAGACCGGACCTGAAATGAAATTTTATTTGGCATTATTTTGATGACACTGCATTTCCCAGGCAAAATCTGCTTTATTTAAGACAAAAGTACATATTATTTCTGGCTCTGCTGCAGTTCTGGTTCGTGTATGAACAAATCATGCACTCCAGTCACAATTTGGGAAGAGTAATGCTTCTTTTCTCCCACCAATGCAATTGGTCAGTGGCAAAAAGGAATCTTTTATTTAAAGATATATAACTGCTTTGTTATCTAAACTTGGTTGGGGCATTCTAATGCCACTGAACTGAAATGAGGAAAAAATGAGGGACGTGTCACATTTGGCTTTGTGACAGTTTCTAAGGTATTTGTAAAGCTGTAACATCCAAACAAGCACTTATTCGATTGGAGCAAATCAAAAAAGTTCAGTTTTATTTCAGCGTCTGCTGTTTAAATGATGAATAAAATGTTGAATCATGGAATAGAAATTATAAGAAGCTGCCTTCCCACAAACAGGTATTGCTGAAGAAAATACTGCATTACCATTTCTGATGGCAAGGTCAAGAGATCTCATTCCAGGGCTTAACGTTCAGCTTAATGTTACCCTAATGGGACCTTTGACATCTATCTGTGACCGGCAGTTACTGACAGGCTGGTAACTGTGCACCCCAAAACACTTCTGCGTCTATTTATGTAAGGAAGGAAAAGCGCATTGCGTTGAGATTTCCTATTTTTACACTTCGTGCGTATCGGATTTACTGCTTGGAGAATCCTGTGTACTATGTCCACATCTTTTTCAATTAGCTGGGTGAGACTGGTGGTGGGTGTTCTGATGTCATTTATAATATACAAGCAGTGTTTGTGTATTATTTGTCATCTTGCATTGTTACCGTGCCCATTTTAAAGATGGGTAAACTGAGGCAGAAAGGAGATCAGTTGTCCCCAGACTCAGTTTTTAGTTTAGGCTCATCAACAAACTCCATCTACAGTCAGGAATTCTTGAGTATGAATGCTGTTTCACCCATCTCCCACACCTTCTTTAAATTGGATTAATTGCTCCTGAGTGTGCTGTTCATGGGATTACAGCTGTGGTCTGGTTGACTGACTTAACCCAGACACCTTTCAGATAGCCAAAATTAAATGAAATTAATCCTGTGCCATGTCAGAAGAGGTGTAACTAGAGCACATCAGATAATTCCTCTTGACCATATCAGTGGCAGCACGTAGTGAATAATCCTGATGGGACTTGAGCCTTCTCTGAAGGGTTCAAGAGGAATGAAAGGGTGGAAATAAATATTCATTATGCAAATACCTGCAGGAATAAGTTTGTAGCCTCAGGTACCATAAAATAGCCACATCTCCTCAACAGTAGGATTTCATGGTGGGACATGTCTTCATGTCATTTCCTTTTGAAGTTAATTCCCTAATCCCAAAAGCTGGATCTGCATAAATTAGTAAAACACAGATGCCAAATGATGTCACTCTTGGGAGACAAAGTTACAACACAGCTTCTGAGTGAGGGTAGCATAAAAGTCAGGAGCAGGACAGATACCCAAATGAAAGAGGCTGCAGGGAACATCCAAGCCTGTGTAACAAGCTGAGCTCTCCATAACTCTTAAAAGATTTGAACAACTTTTTCTGATGGTTTTACCCATCTTCTGAGTGAAAATAAGAAGCTGTGTGTTAGTCTGCTTTGCCCAGGAGCTGTGTAGGACAGCAGTATGGGTCTGCATCCAGCGCTGAAGATTAAAGCCTACAAAATGTTTGTTGAAGTCTCACTGACTGTGTTGACAGTTTTAATATTGTGTAGAAATCACATTTGTTTAGCTGCGAAATACAAGTATTGAACATTAAAGTCTGGACTTGATCTGGGATGATAATGATTCCGTGATCTTTGTGTAAAGCAGCCCCAAAAGCATCTTCCATCCATTCTCTTGTTCTTCCATCTCACATCAGTGTTTTATGGAGGTTTATAAAGCAAGACTAACTTTTAGTCCAGCACAAGCTGTTTCAGCTTTTCCACTCTGACATGAACTTGTTGCTCTGTTTTGCTTTGTTGCTTTCCCTCACGCAGCTCCCAAAAAACCTCCCACCCAACCCCCAGCTGACCCTGTGGTGAAAAATAAAACAGAAACCTCAGTGACACTGGCATGGTCCCCTCCGAGGATGGACCGACCCATTCCAGTCGACGGATACATCGTGGAGCGCAAGAAACTCACCGGCTTCACCTGGGTGAGGTGCCACGAGTCCCACGTCCCCGTCCCCGAGCTCACGGTGAGCAACCTGTCAGAAGAGGCTGACTACCAGTTCAGAGTGTCTGCGGTCAACGCCTACGGACAGAGCCCCTACCTGGAATTCCCTGGGAGCTTGCACCTCGGTGAGCACGAGCCTGGCACAAAAGGGGGTGATCGGACACGTGGGTGCTTTAAAAACGTTTCCCATGACTTTGAGGATGGAGCAATGGCCCAGCAAATCCTCCTTCCCTTCACTACTGGTTCTCCTGCTGCATGTCAACCACTGACCTTCACCAGAGGGATGAAGGAAAAAGTCCAGAACCACCACAGTGATGGTGGTTGGGTTTCTGTGGTAGAGCTGTGGGTGTGTTTATGGTCCAATACCCCACATCAGGCTGTGGGAGAGGTGGAGCTCCCTGCTATGGACCTTAAACCTGTAAATGTTTCTTCTGCATCTGCAATGAAAAGAAAAATGGAAATGGCCTTATGATATAATTTTCAATGTATAGACATGAGATATCGATCTTGCACCTAGAGAATATTCATGGGTGAAAACCAAGTTCTAGACGGTCTCTCTTTAATCTTAGAGTTTCTAGGAGAATTACAGGGGTTTTGCTTTATTTCTAGGGTGCCAAAGTGCCCATAGAATTATTGGGTGCAATGGGATTTCTTCTTCCCTTGAATCCCTGCACTAGAAAAAAATCTGTACAGACACTGAAGACCCACACAAACTTTGATCATACAGTGTCTTGTGATTGTGTCATCTTTGTCCCTCACTGTCTAAACATGCCTATGTTGTCCTAGAATATCTAGAACTGACTCATAGGGATATCTAGAAGTCCCTCCTTTGGAAATCTAAGAATAATATAAGCTATTAAATAAATAGCACACTTGTAGGGGGACCTGGGTCTCTCTGGCTTATGTCTTTATATGGTTTAGGGATTTAAAAAATCAGTAAAACATGCCTGTTGTTCTTGACCTGCAAAAACAGGACTCCAGAGCTCAGTTACCTGCAGCTGAAGGAAACAAATCCTTTAGACCAACCACACATTTCCTTCAGTGCATGAGAATTGTATAACGCTGCATGAATTCATTCTCACGTCTTGTTCACCCTCACAATTCAGTTCTTAAGATGAAGTATCCTCCAGCGTGACAGTCTTGTTCTCAGAGACATGTTGTTCTTCCCTAGAACCCGTCCTGGCTGTGAAAAACCCCCTGACAACAGCTGAAGTTGCACCTGGAGGGGATGCTCATTTCACTGTTGATCTTACCAAGACATGTTCCGGCACTTGGTACCTGAATGGCAAAGTCTTACAGGGAAGTGAGACCTGCATCATTAACAGAACCCAAACCACTCACACCCTGGTCATAAAGAACGTCACCAAGAAAGATGATGGGGCAGAAGTGAAATTTGTTGCCAGTGACATTGAGACCAGCACCAAGATGAGAGTGAAAGGTATTTATTGCCATCGCTGTCCTTACTTCCCCCAGCCGAGGGGTGGTTGCTGGGACCCGAGGATTAAAGCTGGGGCTGGAGGCTTTCCTTGGTCTGTGGGAAGCACCTGAAATTGTGTCGTGTGATTGATGTGTGTCCTGGTAATGACCTCACATGATAGCTCAGAGTGAGCTGATCCGGCCAGCTGGTGGTATCTGAACTAGATTGCTTCACATCAGCTCACAAACTTCTGTCAAATTCACAACCATCTGCCAGTGGATTCTGTCACCAAATCTGCCACTAATTCACCCTAAGGTGGTCATTTCAACTCCAGGTTTGCCCAGTCTCTTTGACTGTAATAATCTTTCAAAAGTAAAGGAGCATTAATTACTAACACAGCTTTTCTTGTAGGTTTTTTAGTCCACCATGTGTGGGATATACAAGTTAGCATCCTGGAACTTGACTTATGATCAAGTTTTCCTCTATGAAATGACAGTCACATCTGTACCTACCACATTGCAAGGCAAAACATAATAAATTCATAATGAGTCCTTTATTCTGGAAGGATGTGTTTGGCTTTGGGAGAAGATCTCTGCAGAAGCATGTTTAGGCTATTATTTATCGGTAGAAAAAAAGTGTCGGTTTTTTTTTCTTAGTGACTCTGGTAATAAAAACCAGATCAAGTTCTCTGAACTGGAAAAAACCATTCAGTATTGACAGGAGTGTGAGGACAGGAACAGGATCTAATACCTCCAGAGATCTCACAGTCTACAGCAGACCTGAATCAGGGATAAGTTATCTCATTATAACTCGAAATAACAAAGCCTCTTGTCCTGGCAGGAGCTGCAGTGAAATTCACCAACAAGAGCAAAGACGTAGAAAAAGTCTCCGCTCGGCTGCGGGAGGAAACCAAACTCCAGGCTGAGCTTTCAGACACAGAGGCCACTGTGAAGTGGATGAAAGACGGGAAGGAGCTCAAGGCCAGTGAAAAATACGAGCTCCAAACCGTGGGGAAGAGGCGCATCCTGAAAATCCGCAGCGCTGCCGAGGAGGACGCTGGCGTTTATGAGTGTGTCTGTGAAGGAGATAAAATGGTTTATCAACTCTCAGTGAAAGGTACGTGGGCTGCTCTGCTCTAATGGTGTTCCTACCCTAAACTCATGGAGCTGTCAAGGCACACAAAGGGAGTGCTCCAGAGGGAGTCTGGTAATTGCCCATCGATGTCCAGCCTTGATAATGCGGTGCCACAGCAGAAATGGGGAGTGAATACAGAAGCTGGCACTGGCACAGTGGTAAGAGCTGTGCTTTCACTCCAACTGGGATCCTGATATTCCAGGGAATTTGGTGTAATTTCATGAGGGTGAGTGGTGGGTTGGGAAAAGTGCTCTTGAGATGAAGAAATCCAGCCCCAGGGGCAGGACATGACACACAGGATCCCATGTCTGCCCCAGACATGCTGTGTGACATCAGACAAGTCACTGAAGAGAGAGTTCAGCTCTGATTAAGGTTCTGATGGTACAAGATCATCTTGGCATTGTGGGATTTGGGTTTTTTTAATTATTATTTGTTAAAGGATTTTTTTGTTCTCTTCTGTCAATACTGTGGTGGATAAGAACAGACCTTTCCAGGGCACGCTGAATGGCTTGACCCCTTCCTGTTTGTGAGGTGTTCAGATGTGTAGAAAAAACAGCAAAATGGGACTTTATTTTGATATTTCTTGAACCAGCACTCTTTTACAGCTGCCCTATTTTTGGCTGTTCTTCTAACTTTACCCTGAAACCAACAGCATTAAGGCTCCTTCTTGCAAACCTTCCCATCTGTGCAAGATTTAATGAACTGGAGTCAGGTTGGCTCTGCCTTGAAGGGCACCAGGTTTTGCCTAAAACCCCCAGCGTATCCCCAGACTGTTCCTTACATGGATCATCAGATGTCTGCTGAGATTCAGAGTACACAGCCCCACTCCAGGCCAGTCCAGCCTGCTGTCAGACTGTCACCGAAACCGTCGGAAAACCAAAAACTCTCCAACAACTTTTTTCAGTGTTAGAGAATCAAGGCATTACTTTATTCTGGCCAGGATGTTGTTCTGGCTGGGATGTGCCACAGAAATTGTTTCACCCACACATTGCCCAGGTTGTGCAGAGAAAATCATTCCATCTCACATGACCTTTACTAGATTTTTTCACATACTTATACAGTCAAAACCCACAGAAATTAATTGGTTCAATGTTCATTGTTCCCAGGTTAGGCAGTTCTCAGAATGTGGTTCCCTATTGGTTATTGATCCCTTTGCCTTCGATGTTAATTAGGTTCTCATTCTTCATTCTTTCTTACTGATCTTTTCCCGGACCAGGTGTCTCTGACCATGCCAGGGGTGATGTCTGGAGTTGATTTTCATTAACGGTTGTTAATGGTTGTTATCTTTTGTGTATTTTCTGTGCTGCCCCCAGTCTGCTGAGATGTTCAGCTCATCAGGCCTCGAGTGGTGAAACAGTCCTTTGAAAAGAAAGTTCAATTCCTTTGCCCTGGGCAAAGGCGAACAAAACCCCTGACTAAAGTTATATAAAAATTTTAAACTTTGTATTGTTTCCAACAAGACTGGGGTGATTTCAGCAGCTGCTTTTCTTTGAACTGGCAAGTTCACTCTGTAAAGCCATTTGAATTCCGTGTTCTGTCCCACAACTCACCTTCACCTTCCTCCTGGCCATGATCACACTCTGTTTATACACTGAGTAAGTCTGAGGTGCTCCACCATCATGTTCTGCTGGCATCTCACCCTCCTCGGCCTCTGTAGAAACAACAAAGCCTGAGAGTGTTGTGATTTTTTTCACATTTGACAATTTGTTTGGTTGTTTCAAAGAGCAAACTTGAGAGAGCTGAAAAATAAATTTAGAATGTGACTAAATCTATATAGAGAGGAATTTCTGTCTGCAGTTGGCACCTGCTCTTAATTTTGATTTTTTTCTCTCTTGCCCTGCCTGTTTAGCATCATTTTTCATGCTGACAGTTCTACCCACACATTTAATTGAATTACTTGCTGGGTGTTTCCATGCGTTTTTCACTGTAGTGTGACTATCAAATGAGTAATCAATGTTATTATTTTAAAATTTGCGTTGACAAGCTGTGATTTAAAGTCTGTCGTTTACAGCTCGATTCCTGGAGAATCACCTTTGGTACCTCCCATCCTTGTGGGATGAGCCTCAAAAATGCTGTATCAACATTTTACCTTCCATCCTCAACACCTTTTATCAGCCACAGGGAGCTGGGGAATCATTTGAGGAGCAGGTCAGCTGTAAACGGCACGTGGCCATCAGGTGGCTGCCGAGGGGCCACTGTGCCGCG
>VZTD01004775.1:2475826-2542763 GCA_013397725.1 Rhagologus leucostigma
CTGGGCCTCCTGCCCACACCAGCCAGAAATGCACTTGCCATTTGTCACTGCAGTCCCTGCGCTGCCCCGAGCCCCACGTGCCAGGCACCCTCTGGCACATGGCCTCCCGTGGTCACAAGGGACATCTGAGACGTCTCCTTCGGGCTGCTCTGGTCGTATTTTTCACTCTGGTTTTCTGAGGAAGGGACAGGTGAATGAATGAACTCACCTCCCTCTTCTTCCTCCCAAAATTTTGAACCTGCGGGCTGAGTTTCAGTAATGCTGGTGAAGAAATGTCTTAGCAGTGCCCTTCCCCTTCCCCTTCCCCTTCNAAAGGCCAATGGGACTGTGGTTTCAGGGTTGCATTTTTAGCTTGGATATTGGTGGGGGTTTGAATATTTTGCTTTGAGGCAATTGGTGACTCAATTATTTCACTCCGTGTTAATATGATGCCAGATTTATTGTTTATTTTCTATGCTCCAGTTAATTTCCAGGAATAAATTTCTTTCAATTTCAGTCCTATGAAATATCCTTATAGATTTTTAATTTTATGTAACTTAATTTATCTAGATTACATTTCAACCTCCTCTAGAGTCAATTTATTTGCCAGGTGGTTGCAATCCAATGACTGAATAACCTTCATGGCTTTCCCTCCAGTTTATTTCTTTCCTCACCTCTCTTTAAAATATTATTTTAAAGCCCTGTTTCCTGCGGCTTCCTCTCCTTGACTCAGCCTCTTGTGCTGTCTATGTGCTCTGCTTTTCGGACACAGGATAATCAGGAATATGGTTGGAAATTTGTCTGCTTCTGCTTTGGAATGTAGTAATTAGATCCATTATTAAAGAAATAGATTTGGTGTTACGATAAATGAATACCTAATGCAGATGCAAATGTACATTTTTATTGCCGTGCACAGAATTCTTTACCAGAGCTGTGTCTGTGTTTTGTTTCAGCACTCGCAAACTTCATAAACAAAGAGAAAACTGGAGGAGTTATCAAGGCCATCTCTGGGAAACAGGCTGAGTTTGTGTCTGAGACCTCCGAGGCCAACATCATGGTGAAGTGGTACAAAGATGGGAAGGAAATCTCAGCCAGCAAGAAATTCACCGTGGAAGACAAAGGAAAACTGCACAAGCTTGTGGCTTCGGCCGTGACGAAAGCAGATGAAGGAACTTACACCTGCAAAATCGGGGATGACACTCTTACTTTTGATTTAAAAGTCTCAGGTAAGTTTGTGCTGCAAGTATGGGATCAGAGTCTGCGTGAGAAGCGCAGGATTTTGTTCTTTAGACTTGTCCTACCTTATAAATTAAGAGATTTCTGGGCCAAGGTTGCACAACACTTTCAGAGATTCTGACCCTTGTCGTGATCCTGATGCAAACCCAGTGTACGGGCAAATAATATAACGATGCTGTGATTTATTTGAGCCAGCTCAAGCTTTTTCTAGGGCCGGAGCACAACCCAAACACAATGTTGGTTGAAGAGCTGGCAGCCACATCTGGCCTTTATTCTTTTAGCTCAGCTGTGCCTTATCTTAGGACCGCCTCAGCCAGGGGTTCAAAGTCTTGCTGTGAAAGGCCTCTGTCTTCCTTTGACAAGTTTAAGTCCTGATTTTGAGAGTTAAACATCTCCTGCTATTCCCAAAGGACACTGTGATCTCAGAGGTCGCTCCCTGTGGTACTGTAAGCGACTCCCTTGGTCTGTGTCACGTGCCCATCACACAAAGCACGTGGTTGTCAGGTCAAGCCCAGAAGAGAAATGCTTGTCACCACTGCATTCCAGCCCAGGATGGAGCCAGAGTATAACATGACACAAGAATTCATCTGTGAAATTCAATATCTGTGAAATTCAGCTGATTTGAGTTGCGTGTTTGTGGGCACTTTTCTTCTAAAAGTGGTTTTCTGGGCTTGTGCCTGGGGTCTAATTTTTAACCTGGTCCTAAATTTAAGATTGAAACTCTCCTGAAAGCTTCTCCTGGCGTGTCTGCAGGCTGCAGTACAACGCAATTCAAGAGAAGTCACAACTGAGTGCTTGTGACCCGTAACAGAATATCCAGGTTACTGTGATGCTGTCCACGAGCTAACGAGAGACTCAGCAAAGCTGATTAATTTAGGACAGCACTTGTCTTGAGAGATTGCTGCAGGATTTACTGAGCTGGAGGGATTGCTCCCAGCTTCCAGCTGGTGTTTGCTCAGGTATTCACTCTGCATCTCACCTCCAGTTCTCCAACATTATGCAATTTCCCTTGGAGTGTAATTTCCCATCCCTGACTTTACCCGTTGAAAAACTGGTCTGAAAGAGCCAACCACGCTCTGCCCAAACTGACCCCTCAAAAGGCAATATCTGTGCAATCTGATTTATATTGTCTGATTAGAGCTGTCTAAGATGGATTTTAGAAGAGTTCTGGTTGTGCCTTTGTCTGAGCATCAGGTACAGAGGAAGCCTGCAGGACGGCCTGAGCTGGGTGTTAACTTTTTGCTGGCCACGGGCAGGTTGGGTGAATCTCACCTGTAACTCCTGTGACAAAACATCACGTGGCTCAAGCAAAGAAAACTAGTATTTGCTAAATCAGAGAATCCCAGAGAGATTTGGGTTGGAAAGGACCTTAAAGATCATCCCATTCCACCCCCTGCCACGGGCAGGGACACCTTCCACTATCCCAGGTTGCTCCACGCCCCATCCAACCTGGCCTTGGACACTTCCAGGGATCCAGGGGCAGCCACAGACTCTCTGAGCGCCCCATGCCAGGGCCCCAGCACCATCACAGGGAACAATTTCTTCCTAATATCGCATTTAACCCTTCCCTCTGTCAGTTTGAAGCCGTTATCCCTTGTCCTATCCCCACAGACCTTTTGGTGAGAAAGGATTGAGTTACAACCTGTTAACAACACCTTAGCCAGGGCAGCTTCCTCCTTGTTTTATGTGTCACCATAAAAATTTTCCAGAGTGCTGAGAAGCAGCACTGCACACTCGGGGGGTGGTCTCAGGGCAGGGAATCAATCAGCCTTGAGGGTAATGAGATACCCCAACAACCCTGAACTGCAGGATTCTGGAGGGATCATCCTCCTTTGGTCAGCTGATTGTTGAAGAATAGGCCAGTCCTAACGGACACAAATTTTAATGGAATACTCGCCTGGGATGGTAACTGTCCTTGGGATACTCAGTGACTGAAAGCAACAGTTGCTGCTAAAAGAAACGCAACACTGAGCTGAGGCTGGCTCTAAGTGACAGCCCTCAGCCTGCTCCTCAGGCCAGGGCTGCCCTGGTGGAACGAAGGCTCTGAAATACCTGACGTGCCCGTCAAATATTGCTCCTTAGCTTAGGGACAGGGTGTGTTGTGAGTAGGTTTGCTCACATTTTACACCAAGGTCTCCATCTTCACTTCATTGCCTTCACTTTTACCTTTACAAAGACTCTTGCAAAGAGCCTTAATTGATAAAAATGCTGTATTGTTGCTGCCTACATGACAAATACCCTGTGTGTGTTTGTACAGCCCATATCTGAGCTGGGTTTGAGCTGAGCTATATGCAGGAACCTCAGCTGAGCTGTGTGAGCAGTTCTGAGTCTTCTGCTGAGAAGATCAGTTTCAGATAAAAGATATGAGATTATAGACTCCTATATTCATAGAAAAATGGAATGGTTTGCATTTGAAAGGGCCTTAAAAATCATCTCCTTCCAACCTCCTGCCATGGGCAGGGATGCCTTCCACTAGACCAGGTTGCTCAGAGCTTTTCCCTAAAATGAAGTTGGGGAATATTTTATCAGTGAGATTATCCCATATGTGCCCTGGCCTGGAGAAGAATTAGTCCAGTAGGACTGATACTATGAACATGGAACTGCAGGAATGGGCTTAGAAACATTTCAAAAAGGCTCCTCATCACTTCAAACTAGATTTTCTGAGACTTCCCAGGTCTTTTCAAAGCTGTTTCTGCCCTCAGACATCAATCCATATCCCCCAGAGCTTGCTTGACATCGGAATCAAGGAGTGGTAAATGAAGTGTGAGCAACTTGAGGGCGTCTCGACTTGATTTAAAAGATCCAGAAGGATATAGGGCAGATGATGGGGATTTCACTGTAACTGACAGCAATTATCTGAAGATCAGAGGGGTTTGCACCATCTGTCAGAGAGGCATCAACTGTGTGTGATAATGAAATAATGAACAATAATTACTGTATCCTTACTTTGTGCTGATAAACCCGCATCAAGGCATAAACTTTTCTCTTTTCCCCTCCAGATGAAGCTGTTACTTTTGTCAACAAGCCCAAAACGACTCCAGAAGTATCAGTCAGTCCTTCTGAAAGCCTGGAGCTGGTGTGTGAGGTGTCAGCTGCGGGTGGGGCCGTGGTGTGGAGGAAGGGTCAGACTGAGGTGAAGCAGGACCAGAGGACAACAATCGTCAGCCAGGGGACACAACGCAAGCTCATCATCAAGAAGGTGACACAGCAAGACCAAGGCAGCTACACCTGTGAAACGAAGGACGACAAAACAACATTCCAAGTCAAAGTCAGAGGTGAGAAAATGCCAGGAATTCCAAAGATAAAGGAGAATTCCATTTTGAGTGGTGTCTTGCATCCAGAGGATCATCTCACAATCTCCCCAGGGTGAAAGATCTCAGCTATAGTATTTGATTTTTTGGGCAGCTTTCATAACAACATTTTATACACACAGTTCTGCATCCATGATGGGTTATGACCACAAAAAAAAAGATAGGAAAGGATGGAAATTCCTTCTCCTCTCACAATTAGCTGGTTTGTCTGCAGAAAAACCTCCCACATGAACATAGTGTGAGGCCATAGCAGAGGGATGGATAAAGGGGAAGGGGGAGGTGTTTGAAGAACTCTGATTAGATCCCCTCCCTGGAAGTGTTCAAGGGCAGGCTGGATGGGGTTTGGAGCAATCTGGTCTGCTGGAAGTTGTCCCTGTCCATGGCAGGGGGTTGCAAGTGGATAATCTTTATGGTCCCTTCCAACGCAAACCATTCCATGATTCCGTGAGTAGATGGAGAACAATGGAATTGTCCCAAATAGGCAGAAAAAGAGCAGTGGTTCCTGGACATGAGGATATGAGGGTTATTCCCTTCTGATTCACTGGAAGCTTGGAGAGGCATAGGGAGAGAAAAAGAGAGAAGAGGGAGGAGGGTTTAGGCAATGCATGTTGTTGCTCCAAGTCCTACATTCAAACCTAAAACTGTGCTAAAACTGTGAGATTTAACATTACCTCAAAATTCCCTTAAAACTCCCATTGCTATTCACCTCTTACCAAGACAGAAATGAAAGTGCTTTCTTGCGCTAATGGCCCATCATGATATTACCTGTCAGGGGCAAGTACAGAGAAATAGGAGGAACTTGATTAAAAACCAGAGACAACGACTGCAAAAAGCTGTTTGTGACTGCTGGGGTTTCCTTACAGAGACAGAGGTTGTGTTTACAAACAAGGAGAAGGTGCAGAAAGAGGTGAAGGCTGCACTATCAGAAAATGCCACGCTGAGCTGTGAGGTGGCCCAGGAGAAAACGGAGGTGAAGTGGTACAAGGATGGGAAACTCGTCACCTCCAGCAAGAAGTTCAAGGTGGAGTCCGAGGGCAAATCGCGTCGTCTGGTGGTGGGTCAGGTGGAGAAGAAAGATGCTGGGGAGTACACCTGCGAGGCTGCTGGCCAAAAACTGACCTTCAAGATCATCGTTACCGGTGAGAGATTGTTCATTCTCATCACAGAAGGGTCCCTTACTACAGAAAAATGTACCACGCTTTGGGCTGCAGAGTCTGTGCCACCTAAACCTTCACTGAGGGGTGATAGAGACAGACCGCCCATCCACTGTCACATTGATGCCGACAGCTGGACATCTTCATCCACGAGATGAATCCCACTCAGTGCTCCTTGGTGTTTTCTGATTTCTCAATAATGAGAAGATAGACAAGTTTCCATTCTGTTGTCATTTATAGGGATAAAGGTAGGGTCATCTCCCAGATGTGTAGGAAAATAAGTCTGGAAGAAGCAGGAAAACAGGTCTCCTAGAATGAGCAAGGCTTCCATATGGGTCCCAGTGGCAAATGAGATTTGGTATTTATTTGTCCATTACATTACGGAACAAAGCAATGGATTTCTTGCGGCGATGGGAAGAAGCTGACATCCTGAGGCACTGGATCTTTTTTCTCAGAAATGGCTGTTGTGTTGTCCTCAGGCATGACAAAGGTCCACATCCTCTCTGAACATTAAAAAATAGCAGAGATGTGGCAGTTCTCATGTTTTTTGTCTGGGTTTGATCACTTTGGACAGCATCAACTTCTATGTGATTTTTAAATTACTTCTCCCACTCCACAGAAGCAGAGGATGCATTTATCAACAAGGACAAAGTGAAGAAGGAGGTGAAGGCTGCACTATCAGAAAATGCCACGCTGAGCTGCGAGGTGGCCCAGGAGAAGATGGAGGTGAAGTGGTACAAGGATGGGAAACTCGTCACCTCCAGCAAGAAGTTCAAGGTGGAGTCCGAGGGCAAATCGCGTCGTCTGGTGGTGGGTCAGGTGGAGAAGAAAGATGCTGGGGAGTACACCTGCGAGGCTGCTGGCCAAAAACTGACCTTCAAGATCGATGTCACAGGTGGGAGACAGATTTTGGGTTGTATTTTGTTGCCTTGTCTTTGTGTCTGGGTGTTTTCCCCCATTTTTCTCTGACGTAATATTAGAAATGCTGTTAAAGTACTTTCTGATGCTGGTCTAAGCTGCCATTTCAGTGAGGTTGTGTAGGACTGGGCAGATCTGTAGATATCCTGATATCAGCTTCTCTCCTCCCTTTATGTCCCCTTCGGCTGAGATAGTGAACAAGAGTTCTCAACAGCAGGCACTGTGTTAAAAAACCTCCTCCGACGTGATCACCAGTACTGGTATTCCTCCTCCTGTTACAGGTTTTCTTCCATGAAAATCACTGCTTTCCTTCCTCTTTTTTTGCAAGTGATAGAACGAGAGTGAATGGTCTTAAGTCCAACCATAGGTTTAGTTTGGATACTAGAAAAAAATTCGTAACCAAAAAGGTTGTCAGGTACTGGAACAGGCTGCCCAAGGAAGTGGTGGAGTCCTCATCCCTGGAAGGATTTAAAAGCCGTTTGGATGTGGCACTTGGGGTCATGGTCAGCAATGGACCTGGCAGTGCTCAGGAAACAGTTGGACTTGATCTTCCGGGTCTTCTCCAGCCTAAATGATTCTGTGATTCCTTTGGTCTCAGTATATTTTACAAGATGTCTGGTGAATTTTATCTCAGGCTCCAGGCAGCCATGGACATCAGCTACATTCTGAGTGATCATTTCTGAATTGGATGTTAAGAAAGTGTTTGTTCTTAATTAATATTCATAGCACTCTATTGTCTTTACAGCCAAATCCCTGCTTTTTAATATTGAAGTTCTTGTCTCATATGCAGAGATGATCAGAACAGGGAAGCAATTTTCTCCTCTTCGTTTGTTACAGCACCGAACACATTGAGAGCATAGTGCTGGCAGAGGTTTGGTGTTTTATCAGCTGTGTAGATGAACAACTGTGTTGGGAATCTATTGACTCCACTCTATGTGGGGTACCTGGGCTGTGAGCTGGGGCATTTTGGCTCTTTTTCATTCATTGTGTAGCTCATTCTTTGGCTGAGAGAGCTGCCAGTTTCAGTGGAGGATGTGTAGAGAAGGAAGGATAAGTAAGGACAGATTTGAGAGGTGTCTTCCAGAGAAAATTCAATATGGACATTCATAAAAAAGCAGAACAGTTTGAGTTGGAAGGGACCTTAAAGATCACCTTGTTCCCACCCCCTGCCATGGGCAGGGACACCTCCCACTATCCCAAGTTGCTCCAAGCCCTGTCCAACCTGTCCTGGAACACATCCAGGGATGGGGCAGCCAGAGCTTTTCTGGGCAAAATTGTTATAAACCGAATTCATTGTTCGCTGCTGACACTGGTTCATGCATTACTGCAGAGGTGTAGTCAGAAAACAGAAATTTAGTGGTTTACACTTGAATTTCTCTCTCTGAGGGAGCTGTCTGCCTCAGAAAGCAAAGGTTTCCAGCTCTCTTTCCAGCTGGGTGAGCTCACGGTGGCGCGGGGTAACGTGACCCCTTGCCCCGTGCTGTCAGCCTGCCTTAGCTACCGTTGCTGTATTTCTCATGGGAACAACTGTAACACGACGTGCAAGTCCAGCTCTGGCTGGAAAATGATCCAGTGCAAAAGTCAGGAGGGATTATGAGTACTCGGAGTGGTTGGCTCTTCTGCAGCAGAAATCCTTCTCTTACTAGATTATCCCAAAGTACAGCGGATTTTTGGGGCTTAATTTATTCTGTTGCCATTGCACTTGGAAAGCTTTTCAGGGTTCCTGTACTCCAGGGCTCCACTGGGAGCAAAAAGCCTTCCCTGCTTAAGGACAGGTTGAAGAGTAGCTGCTCAGTGTTGGGTTTTGGGATGAAATTGTAGTTTTTGGCTTAATATAACATAAATCAGCTGCTGCACACCTTGGGACTGAGTTGGACACGTAGAAAAAGAGCTGCTTCTGAAATCTCAGTGTTTCAGGATCCATGGTATGCAGTGAAATCCATATTTTCAATCAGTGAAAGTTTCTGGGAAAGAAATCAGTGAAAGTGAAATGTCCTGAAAATATTTTTCCTCATTTCCACTGAAACTTCACTAACCCATTTCATTGAAGGTTGGAAACGTCATCTGCACTGAATACTTGCTTAAATTTAAAATAAGTTTCTAAGAAAAATTATCAACTGGTGTAAATGACTTTGGAAGCTGATTAAAAGTTTTAGTCACATTTCCTATCACTATAAAAATGGTTAATATGAAAGGTCAAGAATGGAAAGGACAAGTGAGACGAGTCTGGAATATTCCTGCTCTGCTAACGTGACATTTTAAATACAGCCCTCATTGACACAGACTTGTTTCATAACCTATTGAATACACTCTGCATATTCACACTCAGAGTTGTAGATGGGAGTTTAAATATTTATATTTTTGCAATCAATTCTGAATGCAAAGCTTGGTGTGTGCTCGAGCTCTTTCAGATGTCAAAATGTTGCTGACATGTCCCTTTGAGGAGTTTTACATCTGCCAGCAGAGACCATGTGCCTTCTAAATGACAATGACAGCTCCTCACACCCTTCCTACAGCCAATATAAACAGAGGAGCTCAAATTCAGAACCCATAAGCTGGATTCCTGCTCCATGTTGCTCCCTGCAGGACATCTTTTTCCATGGACTGTGTGATATTCATAGCAAGGCTGTGATGCGGCCCAGGACCACATGCAGTGCCACTGTCAGCAGTGGAGGAACTCAACCTGAGCTGAGCCCTTCTCCTCAGTCTCCCTGGCAGCTGCTGCCACTCAGAGTGCAGACGTGATGGAGACAGGAGAAAGTCATCCAGGAGGAGTCAAGGAAGGCCCCAGGAGGCTGCAGGGAGTGACTGGGGTGAGGAAGGCAGTAGCACAGGGGATGGAAGGGGCTTAGCAGCACAGCCAGGGAGAACCAAGAACCTCCCAGGTCACAGAATCACTGAGGCTGGGAAAGCCCTCCCAGATCATCAAGTCCAACCTGTGCCCAATCCCCACCTTGTCACCAGCCCAGAGCACTGAGTGCCACATCCAGGCCTTCCTTGGACATCTCCAAGGATAGGGACTCCACCACGTCCTGGGCAGCCCCTTCCGATGTTTAACAACCCTTTCAGTAGAGAAATTCCTCCTGATGTCCAACCTGACCCTCCCCTGGCATAGCTTGAGGCTGTTCCCTCTCATCCTGTCCCTTGTTCCCTGGGAGCAGAGCCCAACCCTCACTTGGCTCCACCCTCCTATTAGAAGGCCAGTTTGCTGAAAAATCACAATTTTTTAGGAAATAAAAATACACTTCAAACTTTATATTTACTAGTTTTATGTGTAATGTTCATCAAGTACTTTTCCATATTGAGAACTGTGTCTTTGTCCTCTCTGAGACTGGGTTACAAGATATTTTCTGAGCAACACCCAATTTTAATCTAAAACACCTGGTAAAATCCTCTAAATAAAGTCATAGTGGAGGTGGCAACTCATAATTGTGCTATATTCAGCTTGTTCCAAATGTGGGGAGTAGAAATACCATAAAGACATGAGAGAATTTTATCTTTGCCTTCATTATAAGAAATTTGCAAATGACGTGGCTGAGCCATTCATGGAGACAAGTCAGAGAGGGATGATAATTACATGGAGTATATTTTGAGGGTAGATTGTTTTATTTATGTGATAAATAGAACTGCAAAGCTGTGTTGCTTACAAGAGTTTAATATTGAATTATTTCTGTTGGAAAAGACCTTTAAGATCATCCTGTCCAATGGTGAAACCAGTACTGCCAAGTCCAAGATCCTGCAGAGCATCTACACCCCATACAAGTAAGAGCTTATTGACACAAGATATTTATATCTTACATATTTTCCCCCTTATGTTTCCCTATTTCAGAGGCAGAAGATGCCTTTGTCCACAAGGAGAAGGTGCAGAAAGAGGTGAAGGCTGCACTATCGGAAAATGTCATGCTGAGCTGCGAGGTGGCCCAGGAGAAGATGGAGGTGAAGTGGTACAAGGATGGGAAACTCATCACCTCCAGCAAGAAGTTCAAGGTGGAATCCGAGGGCAAATCGCGTCGTCTGGTGGTGGGTCAGGTGGAGAAGAAAGATGCTGGGGAGTACACCTGCGAGGCTGCTGGCCAAAAACTGACCTTCAAGATCGATGTCACAGGTGAGAGAAAATTGTTTAGCCCAGCTTTCCTATTCCTAAAAGATTTAGAAAGATTAGTAGTATTGTATATATTCAATGTAAAACTTTAGAATAGCTTTAAGACATGGAACTCAATTCTTGAAAACCTTTAGGAGCTACCATCTGTGTAGGAACAGGCCCATAAGAAGGAAAGTTTTGGTTGCCCCTTTCCATCCTCACATGTTGATGAAATCGAAACAACTCTGCAATGCAGCTGATTTTCAGTGAATTTCAAAGTAGGTCATGATGAAACACTATAGCAAATCTGCCCAATGTCTTCACTTACCAAAATAAAACAGACTACACCTCACCAAAACCCAGTTTGAATAGTGCTACCAGTACTTTGAATTTCCCTTTTTTTTCCAGAGCCAGAAGTTGTGTTTACAAACAAGGAGAAGGTGCAGAAAGAAGTGAAGGCTGCACTATCGGAAAATGCCACACTGAGCTGTGAGGTGGCCCAGGAGAAGATGGAGGTGAAGTGGTACAAGGATGGGAAACTCGTCACCTCCAGCAAGAAGTTCAAGGTGGAGTCCGAGGGCAAATCGCGTCGTCTGGTGGTGGGTCAGGTGGAGAAGAAAGATGCTGGGGAGTACACCTGCGAGGCTGCTGGCCAAAAACTGACCTTCAAGATTGATGTCCCAGGTAGGAGAAGATTCTTTGACCCATCATTCTTATTTCTAGAATCTTCAGAAAAATTAACATTATTTTGTAAGACTTTTTCATGTTATGCTTCGAATTTTTGGAGGACATCATTGGCATGGCCTAGGATGGGTACAAATACAAGACCAGTTTTCTTCATCTATTGTTTGTAAAACATTTAAAATCCTTAACACAGGGAGCTGAATCCCTGGAAAATCTTGGAAGCTATGCGTTTCTGGAGGGAAAGGACTGCAAAAAAGTACTGATTGTTCATCTCCTTCCTCCCATCTTGGTGTAATGAGAACAAATCTGCACCACAGCTCCTTCTCAGTGCAGGGTCATGGTGGAGAGCCTGCCCAATGTCCATACTCCTTTTCTTTCTCTTGTTAGTGCTCATTTCAGCCTGAAGGGAGGATATGGCTGTAGGGCTTGATATGTATTAAGGTGTTTAAGGTGTAAATGGCAAGTAGGGAAAGAAAGTGTCATGGAGAATCATTCCAGATGTATTTCCCTACTGGGGCCGTAGAGAGGTAGAATGGATTCATCTTCCCAGCTCTCTCATAACTTCCCAATCCACTTCCAAGTGGTATGACTGATGTGTCTTCTGCAGAACAAGGGGATTTCACCATTTGGATGTGAGATGAGATGAGCTTTTGCCAAGGTTGCACTGAGAATGAATAGCAAGGTCCTGGACGTGTCGTTCCTGATCTAACACCTTTGTCACTTAACAAAGTGATCTAAGAAGAAGCAGATGCTGAAAATCAAAGAAATCAATTATATGGGACTATGATGCAGCATGGAACAGCTCCTTCCTCTAAAAAATTTGGTAGTTTGCAATTAACTTCAACCAAAACACGTCCTGCCTTGACTGGGTCTTGCCAGACAATGTTGTCATGAGCCATACGGAGATTACTGCTGTCAAAAAACCCAAAACAGGCAAAAACCCACCACAAAACCCCCACGACAAAGTACTTTGCATGTTCTTCTGATAGATTTAGATGTGGACTGTCATGTCAGAGGCTTTTTTTCCAGTGTTACCTGTAAGCCACAATAAGGGGATTGAGCAACCTCGTATTTTGGAAAAACTCTGGATTTCTCTCTCTTTCCAGAGCCAGAAGTTGTGTTTACAAACAAGGAGAAGGTGCAGAAAGAGGTGAAAGCTGCGCTATCGGAAAATGCCACGCTGAGCTGTGAGGTGGCCCAGGAGAAGATGGAGGTGAAGTGGTACAAGGATGGGAAACTCGTCACCTCCAGCAAGAAGTTCAAGGTGGAGTCCGAGGGCAAATCGCGTCGTCTGGTGGTGGGTCAAGTGGAGAAGAAAGATGCTGGGGAGTACACCTGCGAGGCTGCTGGCCAAAAACTGACCTTCAAGATCGATGTCACAGGTGAGAGAAGATTCTTTGTCAGAATTCACTAGAGGACAGTAAAGTAATAATTGGAATAACTATTCCACCATGACTCAGTTGCAATAGACTGTGTTTTGTTGCAGCCTGCAGGGTGAACCTGATTTTCTGTACGTTGTTGCCTGGATTTGTAGAAATAGGAACATTCGGCTTTAGCATGGCACAAGTTCTGCCCCATTCTTAGTGGGTCTAATAGTTGCAGTTATAAATATAATAGAAATAATTATCAACTTATTATTCAGATCCCTCCGTTTCCTAGGATCCCAAAGGGTGATTCTTGTGCATTGAGACTCTTAAAAGGAAATAACCATTAAAGAATGCTTTCCTTGTTAGACTTCCAATTCCATTTTGGAAGACTTAGAGGCTGGAATATGTTTTGTCATTGACAGTATCAGCAGCCAACAACTGGTATCTCAAGATATGTTGTAAACAGCACTTTTTCTGAATTTGGGCTGTTGTGTGATTGAGATGTCTTACTGCTTCTGCCAGGTGCTAAATGCCCCTTTGCTGTGAAATAGTCCGAGAAACTATTTGGAAGAGGATCACACAGTGGCCAAACTGCTTTAAGCATGTGATGTTAAAGGGAGTTTTGACGTTGCAATCACTGTGGAGACTTTTTACCATGATCCTGACTTACCTGAGCTCTGCAAGGAGATCGTATTTCTTTTGTCTCTTTGGCAGTCATGTTTGTGGCAGTGGAAGAGACCACAAAGAGGCTGTTCCAGAAGCCCTTAGTGCTTTATTATGTCCTAGATTTTAAGTAAAAGGAATTTGGGAGCTTTTTATGATATGCAGGACAGACGTTCTTTGGGAATGTTTGAATTAAATAAAGTTTTACATGGTGACTTGCAACTGTAGGGTTGATGTCAAGGATCCTCTTGGTCCTTTCCATTCCTAGGCTCTCAATTCCTAATTTTCCAAGTGGCAATTCCATCCCACAGAAAGAACACTGCTCAGTGATGGCAATTGGTTTTGGCAAGTGACAACCTAAATATTTTCCTAACTTGTCTACGAAAGTCTTTAAGATTAATCTCATTTTAACCCCTCAATAATTATTCTCTTCTTTTTCTGTGCTCAGAGCCCAAACCTGCATTTATAAACCAGGAAAAGGTCCAGAAGGAGGTGAAGGCTGTCCTGACAGAAAGTGCCACCCTCGTGTGTGAGGTGGCGCAGGATTCAACCGAAGTGAAGTGGTACAAGGATGGAAAACTGCTCGCTTCCTCTCGGAAATTCAAAATAGAGACCGTGGGCAAATCCCGGCGCCTGGTGATAGAGCAGCTGGAGAAGAAGGATGCTGGGGAATACATCTGTGAGGCTGCAGGCCAGAAGCTGAGGTTCAAACTGGAACCAACTGGTGAGTGGTCACTTTGTGGTGTGAAGAACCAATCCCTGTGGCTTAGAGGAAAACTGGATATTCCCAACACAGCAGCCTTGGTGCAGCCACTGTGTCCCTTGGAGAAACACCAGTGAACCACATGCCGCATTAATTCTTAATCTAGCAGAGTAGAGGTGGGAAATTTGGACTTTTTTGGGGGTCTAGAAATGCTACATAGTTTTTTGCCTTTCTCTTTCACACACCGTATCACCCAACCTCTTTCAGTGGTGGGGAGCTGAACATAAAGTGGGAAGTTTTGAAGAGTAGCAGTGACTCAGTAAACCTGGTCTGCTGCTTGTGTGTGCCCCAAAAATGCCCAGTTTTCTGGCAAAGTGTTGTGCAAGATAGAGAAAAGGCCGAGAGGAAGGGACTGGTATGACAGGATGGTTTGGGTTGGAAGGAACCTTAAAGATTGAGTTCCAACCCTCCTGCTAGTGAAGAAAATAGAAAACAGGCCATAAATTCAGCCTATTAATGTTTCTTCTTAATTTTATCTAAAATTCTAAAAATGGGAGGGGAAAGAAAATTATATAGGTATTTTTGCTTGTAAGAAACAAGCTTTTTATGGGCAGCAGATATAATATAAATATTTGCATTTCCTTTCCTCTGCTTCTCTTCTAAGCAGAAGTTCTGGGTTGTCTGAGAGATCATTTTCTTTCTTCCCACTTGGAAAAATATTATACCAGCCACAAATATTCATCCGTATTCCCTGGATTATTGCAGGTTATGGATGGTGTGGGTCCTGAAGAGAGAGCAATATAAAACTGCTGTGTCAAGGATTTGAACATAAAGTTCTTAATTTTCCTGGTTTATTGTCTTTTCTAGAACCAGAGGCTAAATTTGAAAAGAAAGCTGTCCAGAAAGAGCCTCTCATTGTTCAAGAACATGAAAGCATCACGCTGACAACCTCAGTCACGCCTGAAACCGCTGCAGTGAGGTGGTTCAAGGATGGCACAGAAATCAAGGCGAGTAAGAAATGTGTGATCAAGAGCGAGGGGGCGTCCAGGACACTGACGGTAAACGCGGCTGAGAGCACAGACTCTGCCCTGTACACCTGCCAGACAAAGGATGACAAGCAGGAATTCAGAGTCCAGGTGAAAGGTGAGCAGTGCCCAGGTCATGGCCCAACCCTAACCCTGCATTTCCTTCATGGTGGGATGGAGGTGAAGTCCAAACTCTTCCAAAAAGTGTTCCAATCTCAAGGCTTGTTGCACCTTCTCTGGATGCCCCACCGTGGGCCAGTAAAGTTCTCCAGCTTCCAAATTTCCAGTTTTTTGTCCTTTGCTGGCCACCTGGGGATAAGGAAGTACCTATGATGAGTACTTCTGGTGTTTGCTCCCCTCCTGTTTCTGTATCCCCCTATAGAATGACGATGATGTGAAAATACCATGTGAAAGGAATCTGCCTAAATTTCCACATTTCTGGTTAGGTTTTGTCTCCTCTCAGCCCCAAATATTTAAGGCCATTTTTAAAATTTATTTATTTATTTCCGAAGTTGGGCAGGACCAGTTTCTTAGAACAGGTTTCTTCTCTTTTCCTCCCTCACAATTTTCCCTTCTCCTGGATCTCAGAAATCCCGGTGAAGTTTGCCAAAAAGCTGGAGGCCGTGAAAGCCGAGATTGGTGGCAGCGTGTCCCTGAGCTGTGAGCTGAGCCACGCCAAAGGGAGGGTGACATGGAGCAGGAATGGTGTGGAGATCAAGCCCAGCAAGCGTTTCCAGATCCGTGAGGATGGGGTCAAAAGAACCCTAACAATAACGGGGATCCGGGCTGAGGACGAGGGAGAATATTCCTGCGAGTCCAGGGATGACAAGAGCAGCATCACCATCATCCCCAAACGTACGTCTCTAATGGTGACAGTGTGGGGGGATCCCTGGGTTTTTTCCTCAGCTGTTACAATCCTGCAAAACTGAGTTTGTTCATGTGTCTGGGCTGACTCCTTTGTTGAGAGCAGAGCACAAAACTCTCCTCTCAGTGTCAGTGGAACCTCTGTTTGTGAAAAATATGATGATTGTGAGACCTGTTGAGCCCAGGTCTCTTAATATTGACCTTTGTATTGCATTTGAAGTTGAAATTCATTTTCCTAAGTATAAGATGGGTTTTTTCCCATTTTTTGGGTTCATTTTTTGCCTCTCTTTGTACAGAACATTTACTCAGACATGGGAAAGGTGATGATCCAGTACTGTGCTCACTTACTGCAATTAATCAAATTGATGCTTCTAGTAAAATCGTGGAAGATTTTGGCTGTTTGAAGGTGCTCATGCCGAGTCTCAAAGATATGCTCCTAAATGTTTTACTCCTATCCATCAGCTCCCAGAGTGGTGAAATTCGTCACGAGTCTCAACAGCGTGGTGTCTGAGGAAGGAAAAGAGGCCGTGTTCAAGTGCACTGTCTCTCCCAGTGATGCTGTGGTCACATGGCTCAGGAATGGTACCAAGATTGAACCCAGCAAGAAATATGTGATCTCTCAGAAGGATACCAACCACAGCCTCACCATCACTGACCTGATGCTGGAAGATGCAGCTGAAATCACTGCCAGTGCTGAGGGCGTGGAAAGCACAGCCAACCTCAGAGTCCGAGGTAAGAGGTGGCAGAGCCCCTTTGACAGGCTGGCACTGGTGCCCTGACCATGGCAGGGACTTGGAGTTAGATGATCCTTAAGGTCCTTTCCAACCCAGACCATTCTATGGTGTTGTTTTATTGTGGCTTTCCCTCTAAATTAATTTTTTTAGCAGCAGAGAAATTCTGCTTTGGCATCATTAAATAGGGGTGCCCAGAATGCTTTGGGTTTGGAGATACACGAGCCACTGGTTTAATTTTCTCTCAAAGCCTATTTTCTGGATCCTCTACATTCCTATCTATTTCTTCTCTTGCAGAGGCCTCAATCTCATTCAAGAAGAAGCTGGAGCCCAAAACAGTTGAAGAAAAGGAGACAGTGACCTTGGAGGTAGAGCTGACCAAGCCTGCAGAGGTGAAGTGGATGAGGAACAGCATCGTGCTGAAGCCCAGTGACAAAATAGAGATCAAAGTTGAGGGAACAAAGCACACCTTGGTGGTCAAGGACATCTCCTTCGCAGACCGGGGCTTCTACTGCTGCGAGAGCCCCGATGACAAGACCCAAGCCAAGATCAATGTGGAAAGTGAGTTCAGTGGTCCTCAGTTCTATAAATACCCTGGGCAGGGTTTGGAGGTGGATTCTGGTCTCTGCATTATCGTGGGGGCACAGGGGCACAACCATGGGCTTTGCCACTAGTCAAACGACCGAGAGGAGGTGAAAGCAATGGCAGTGAGCAGAGAATGTCTGGCTGGTTCCTGTTGCCTTCATCTCGTTCCACCAGCTTTGACCATTAAGCTTCTTAGAAGATTCTTCTCTTTACTCTCTTTCTCACTCCCTGATATGGCCTGTGTTTTTCGTTTGCATGATTTTTTAGCTAAAAAAACCCTCTTCAGCCATCCATTGCCCTGATTTTTCTCTGCAAAACACCTCGTTCAGAATGTCTCTTTATATTCAGTCAGGGTCTAAAAAACTACAAAAGCAAATCTTCTCTCTGAGGGCATTGCCGTCTTGGGTAAACGAATGGTGCCTCATCCATAGCCCTGTACTTCTGTCCCTTTCCTACATCTTTTTGTCGTGATTGTCACAGGACAGGTAAAGAAAGACAGGGTTTAAGCACTTAAGAACTGTCTAATTTTGTCCATAAAGTCCTTGCCACCAACTGGTGCTGGGCTGGTCATAAATAATAGGTGAGGAAGGACTTGAAAAGAGTCTTTTGGGTGCTTGAAGTCTATTACAAAGTGGAAGGGAGCAATTTCCATGATGCCAGGAAACAATGGACTTCAGGTGCAGTGAGAAAAATCCAGGTTATACTCTAAAAAAGCTTTTTTAATGGTCAGACGACTGAATAGGTTGTCTGGAGAGGTCTTGGAGCCTTCATCATGTTTTTGGGGTTTTTTTAATTGGCAACTTAATTACTTTTAGTGGTGATACAAGTTTAAACACTAAATCCTTTTACTGGATGATAGGGCATGGATGTCTTGTCACAGGAACGGGTAACATCCACCCAAACCATGGATGCTTTGGCCACCAACCTGTGGGGTGTCAGCACATTTTGCACCATGTCCTGGATTTTTTTTCCCTTTTACTGCAGCTTTTTCCTCCCATCCTTGTTTTATCATAATTGAAGTACTTCACAGTATTGCCATGGACTTATTTGTCTTTCTTTTACTAAAAGCTGATAGACCTTGGTAGAAAAGGGGCCAGTGATGTTTTCTGTGATAGTTGGTTGACCTGTTTGTCCCAACTGAAAACATCCATTTAAAAAAATAGCAGCTATGTTAGCAGTGTGGTCATGGACAGGTTTCATTTCCTGTAAAACTGGTTGTTTAATTATGTTGTTTAATTAATTAAATGCCCATTAATTGGCAGATACCTGCATGAGGAATAGGAAATAGTCCAATTTGGAAGTCCTCAGGCTATTTCACAGCTGCCGGTGTGATGTCTCCAACTTTTCCATGTTGTTTTCCAGTGAGGCAGATCAAGTTGGTGAAAGGCCTTCAGCCCCAGGAAGTGGCTGAGAAAGGGACTGTCACCTTCGAGGTGGAGGTGTCACACGAGGACGTGGAGGGGACCTGGCAGAAGGATGGCGTTCGGCTGAAACCTGCACCCAACGTCAGCTTCGGTGTCCTGGGCAAGAAACACTCCCTGACTCTCTCCTCGGTGGCTCTGGAAGATGCAGGACTCATCTCCTTCAAAGCAGAAGGCATTAACTCGTCAGGGAGGCTCACTGTGACAGGTACACAGGCACAAAAGGCTCTGACCCTGATCAGGGTGGATGCAGTTGTCTTCTCCTGACCTGGAGAGCAAACTTAAGAGGGCAGCAAATTTTCCTTGTAGCTACAAGGGATGTAAAACACAGTAATGTTTCCTTCTAATGCCAGCGGGATCGTTGTGGCACTGCTGTCCACAGAAAAATGATAAAGTGGGAGGGGATGATAAAGTGCCCAAACCAATACAAATTTTATTAATCATGAAAGCCAGGCTCTGCCTACTCATGCTTGTGTGACTCCATTCCCCATTCACTGGACTTTCTCTTTCCAGAATTACCTGTGAGGATCAGCAAACCTTTGGCAGATGTCAGTGTAACTCAGAAGCTCAAGGCCACATTCGAGTGCGAGCTGTCCAAACCCAATGCCAATGTGAAGTGGTTCAAGGTACAGCACTGAATGGATTGTGATATTTTAATTTCTGACTTCTCTGGAAGGGAATGGGAGCCTTTAATTCCACTTCCAGAGGATGTGGGCCTGAGCCTTTGCAATACAGCTCCTGGCATTGCTCTCTTGTTGTTATGTTGATTTACTCGCCCAGTTTATCACTCTCAGGTTTTTATTTACTGGGTTTGTATATTGGGTTGAAAGTTAAGCTTTTCTATTCTTGCACAGAATGTGAGCACTGCTGTTATAGTTTTGCAGTCTTGTGCTTTACTTCACTCCAAGCAGTTTTCACCCAGGATTTACAGCCTCTTTGGGAACTGTGATTTAAAAGGAAGCCTCAATTTCCTTTGTCAGTGACAGTCCAGTTCCCTTTCCCTAGACAGCCATTTTGGGGATCAGCTCTGGCATTTCACGTATTTTCCGTGAGGCTCAGCTGATATTTTCCTTAATTTGGGGTAGCAGCAGTTCTTCACGGTGGAATTTGGGCTGTGGAATGTACCTTTAAAGGGTCATCTCATTTCAAACCCCCTACCATGATCAGTGATATCTTCAGCCAGATCAGGTTGCTCAGAGCCCTGTCCAACCTGCCCTTGAATATATCCAGGGATAAGGCATCTGCCACCTCTCTGGACAACCTGTGCCACTGTTTTGCCACCCTCACTGTGAAAAACTTCTCCCTTATTTCCTGTCTAAATTGACCCTCTTTTAGTTTAAAACCATTTATGTCTGAAGGGACTCATTGCCAACCCTGCACGATGTTTTAAGCCTTCAAATAGGTGTCTGAGATCATCTAAAATTTGTGTGTCCCTCAGCCTTTCCAGCTTCCTGAAATCTTTGCACTGTGATGAAGTTTCACCACATCTTCCTTTAAACAGAGTTTTCCATTAAATCCAACGAGAAGCATGAAATAAGCACAGGTCCGAATGTCTGTTTTGCTCACTGCAGATGTACAGGGGTTGAGGGTGATCTGCTTTGGCCTTTTCCTCTTCTAGGACGGGAAGGAGATCCGGCAAAGCAAAAACATTGGGATGATCTCCCAAGGAAATAAGAGAAGCCTCATTATTCACAAGTGTGAATATGAAGACCAGGGAACCTACACGTGTCAAGCAGCTGAAGACAAGACATCAGCTACTCTGAAGGTTCATGGTACGTTTGGCTGAAGTAGGAAAATACATTTACTGCAGCATTTTTGGCTTCACAGCAAGAAATTCTTCGGGGACAGTTTGTTTTTCACAATTGCTCATTTCGGTAAAGTTTCTCTTCCTAGTGAGAAAGTGCTGGCAAAGCTGTCCTGTGCTTGCTCTATCCTTGCAGTATTTTTGAAAGAGGTCCTAACTCAGTTTTCCTTTTATCGTAAGTGATTTTTATTCTCTGGAATCTGAGTGGTGTTTCTGGATTGTCACATCAGGAAATACTGGGCAGCCTGGCACAAAGCAGGGATTCAGTGGCTGGTGCTGACGTGGTTTGGTGGCACTGTTGTCACAGGGGGCTTTCCCTGAGTAGGGACTCCACAAGCCTTGGGTATGAGCTCAAGAAGTGCCCTAATTTTTAGGTTGTAAATGCTAAGGAAAGGGTCATTATTTCTGCCTGCACCTCTCCTTTATGCTCGAGGCAGTTTTTCCCTCCAAATGTTGCACTGAGCAACTGATGAAGCACCAGGTGTGTTTTGTCACCAGGCTCTGAAGCACCTGAGATAAGCTCTGAGATAAAGACAAGTTACTCAACAGAGGCTCTGCTGTGCCCTGGCAGATGTTATTTTCCAGAGGGGCATCTGAAAAACAGATCAGCTCTTTCTTACTGAAAGACAGAGCATCTTTCTCATTGCTTACTAGATGCTGTCCTCATGTGGCCATTTGGGTTCAGCAGTATCCTCATGAACATCTGTCCCATAGCTCAGTTGAACTCCCCCTTTTCTCCCTGGTTTTGAGATTGGGATGTGTTTTTGCTTACATTTCAACTCTGCTCCTGAGGCTGATCCAGAGTGTATCAAGGCCTTCTCTTTCAAAAGGAAAGAGCTGCAGTAGCACAGATAAACAGGTCAGTTCTGACAAAAGGAGTGCCACGGTGCAGGGTTAGTTAGAGGATAATGCTCAGAAAAGGAAACTGAAAAAATATATCTCCTATGTAAAACAGAGGAGAGCGTGAAGAGAAGCACGAATGAGGCATGTTTACAGTGACCTATGAGACTGTAGACTTGTGTTTAGTTTTTCCTGGCGGATCTTCTTTCATTAATATGTGTATTTCTTTCATGAATACCTGTATGAAGTTCCAGCATCCATAAAATCCTCTTGCAATAAGCTTCAGCCATAAAAAATATTCACTGGGTTGAAGAGACTACCCAGGAAGAAAGGCTGGTCTACAATAAAACACAATCCCATTTTTTTTCCACATAATTGTGCAGAAAGTAAACACACCACACTCACTTATGGAGAAACCCCCAAATAAATATTCGCCTTTATGATTTCACAGCCCGAGACATCAAGATTGTAAAACCACTGGAAGATGTGGAAGTGAACGAACTCGAGAGCGCAGCTTTCGTCTGTGAGATCTCACACGATGAGGTCGAAACCCAGTGGTACAAAAACGACAACAAGCTGAAGACTTCTGAGAACATCAAAATGCGGCAGGATGGTAGGAGGGGAAAAGGGGGATTTTGTTCTGGAGTGGGGCTGGGTTGGAGTAGGGGCTGGGATGGGAGACTAGAAAATAGGGTTTTGCTTGGGGGAAGCTGAGCCGTGTCTGATTGTGCGTCTGTCCCCAGGAAAGACCTATTTCCTGACTTACGCGCGCGTCCACGTCGAGGATGCGGCCGAGATCAAATTTGTAGCAGAAAAGGCAGAATCTCGTGCTCAGCTGACTGTAAAAGGTAATTCTGCTTTTTGTGCCAGCACTGCTTCTGCTCCCTCACGTTACAAACCGAATCACTTCCCTCACTTTGGATGTGAAGGTTAAAAAAACTCCTACAGCGTTCAGGGAAAGAAAAACTCCTGCCTACTGTTCTGCCTGGTAAATATCAGCTGGGAGTTTATTTTGGCTCAATTACAGTTATTTTTCTCAGGGGATTGTATTTGCACCTTTAGACATTTAAAGTTGTGTGTGAAATTTGAGGGACAAAAAGCTGTAGCTTGACTTTCTCCTGCATTTTCACTTTTTGGTGTGTGCTATAGCAGAAAACAGCATTTTTGAGTGTGTTTAACTAAAAGAATATGATAAAGGGGAGAGAGAAGGAAGACATTTGAATTAAAGCACTGCTGAGGAGCTCAGGAAACTGGAGATCAGTCCCTGGCTTTGCCACAGCACTGCTGTGGAGTGTTGAGGAAATCACCTGTTACGTCTGCAGTTCAGCCACTCCAGTGGTAAAATATGGAGGAAAAATTCCCCTTTAATTAGCTCTTGCTAATTAAACTTGTTAATTGACTGTTCAGCACAGCAGGGGATTCCTGTCATCATCCAAATTACTGAACATAAAAGCAGTATTGCTATTGAGTTTTTAACTGGCACCTCTCACAGAGACTGTACTGATTAGTCCATTTCTTTGCTCTTGTAGAGCTGCCCGTAAAAATCGTGAAGCCTTTGCGGGATAAGATCGCCCTTTGGAAGCACCGGGGGTTCCTGGAGTGCCAGGTGTCCCGAGCCAACGCCAAGGTCCGCTGGTTCAAAAAGGACATGGAAATTCACCCAGGTGACAAATATGAAATCGTGAGCGAGGGCGTCTATCGGAAACTCATCATCAACGACGCCGACTACGAAGATGAGGACACCTACACTTGTGATGCCTTTGATGACAAAAGCAGTGCTAATTTCTTCGTTGAAGGTAAAAAACCCCTTTTCTCACCCCTAGATTGCACTGGGAGGAGATGGGCTGATTCACTTGTCATTTTCTTTGGAAACACAATACTGCTTAAAAAGGATTTTTATTTAATGTTAATTATTCTGAAGTCCATTGGTGTTGAAGCCTTTTACACACATCTTGAATATCTTCAAGGAGTATCTTGAAAAATGAATATATGGCATATTCTCATAAGGAAAATGAGGAAATTCCCATTCCAGAGATATTTATCAAATATATTGGAGAAAGTCTGTTTTTCAGATAAATGTTGCAGCTCCTATTTTCAACATCTTCATTCCAATGAAATTTTTTTCCATTTTATAGCGCCGCATATTTGATATCAGGATAGGAAAGTGGCTTTAGAATTAGGGCTAGGAATCAAGAGATACAGATTCACTTTCTGGCCTGTGACCAGCAGTATCTGTTTTCTTTTACACAGAAAAAAAGGTGTTTTAAGGCCTTTTGAGTTCATAAGTGCAGAAAAGATGTCATGAGTGTTCAGCCTGATAATGGAAAAGCTTTCATGACTCCTAAATCCCTGCTCTCTTATTCCATCCAGAGCAAGCCATTAATATTGTAAGAGAGTTGTGTGATGAGGATGTGACTGAGCCTGAAGAAGCCAATTTTGAATGCGAGACATCCATTCCATCTGTGAAACCTGCCAAGTGGTTTCTGAAGGGAGCAGCCTTGCAGGCTGGCAGAAACATCATCATGCAGCAGGAAGGCACCATCCACAGGCTGACAATAATAAAAACAAGTGTTGATATGACAGGCACCATCCAGTTCTCCATTGGCAAATCCAAATCCACAGCAAACCTGCTCGTCAGAGGTAATGTGATATTTAATACATATTATGTGAATCAGAACAAAGATCTTCCCTCTCACAGTACCTGGAAAGTAATTTGTTATAGATGCTCTCTAAAATCCACTGGCTGGGTTATTGGAAATGTGTGCGTACCTGGAAGATCTGTTTAGTTCTCAGCTGCAAGTTGTTGGGAGCAATGCTGGATGCACCAACTGAGCCAGAAATATCTTAGGAAGGGATCTCATTAAATGACTTTGGTGTCCCTGGTGTTCAAATCCATCAAGCTAAAACTGGTTTTTGGTTTATTTTTATTCTCTTGACTTTACCAAGGAGAACAAAACAGATTCAGTTTGCCAGGAGAGTTTATTTTGTCCCATTTCTGAACTAGACAAGTTTGATAGCTCATTTACTTAATTCATTTTGTCGTTGACTTGATCTAGGACAAAGCCTCAAGGGTTTTTATCTTCTGCTGTCACCATGGTAAATCTCTGCAATCACATCCTGAAGTCCTTGTTTTGTCTTTAATTTGCTCTTACTTGGATGAAAACCTCAATTAGAGAGCAATTCAGCAAGCCCTGAGCCAGAAGTGGACCATGAATTTGGTGGTTAATATACAGTATTATCTTACAGAAGTCAGCTTTCCCTATAGATCATCGTGCTGTCGTAGCTTCAAAGCACGTGAGCTCTGTTAGAGACACTCGTAGCAGGGTCTGAGCAGTTCACAAAACAGTTGTGAAAGTCGTACATGAAATTAATGGGCATGAAATACAAATGAAAACCTTCCTCTCCTTTAGATTGATCCATTCTTCTTTCCCACCCCTGCTTTGCAGATTACCACATCCAGATCACCAGGAAATTGGAGGACAAGACCGTCCTGGAGCGACACTCGGTCATCCTGTCCTGTGACTTCAGGCCTTCCCCAAAGCACGTGAAGTGGTTTAAGGGCCAAGTGCTCATTGAGCCCTCGGAGAAGTACAAAATCAAGCGGGAGCAGTACTCAGCAGAGCTCAAGATCATGAAGGTGAAGCCTGAGGACGCCGGCGTGTACAAGTGCAAGGCTGGGATTGCCGAGACCGAAGCCACGCTGAGCGTTGAAGGTACGAGAGGTTTGCGGCAGCAGGGCTGGCCTGGTGCTGATCTTTACGATTCTCTGTTTCACTCTGGGTTCCTCCTTCTGAGGAGAGATAGATTCCCACAGTTATCTTCTAATTTTATATAATGCAGTGCCACAAGCAAACTGCCGATTCCACTATGCTGAAATCCATCTCTTGCTGTGAAGTTGGTAATGCATGTGGGAGGGCACCATCTGGGTAAGGTGGAAATTAACATTTGTCAAGACACATTATTGTCCATTTCATAGGAGGAATTAGACCTCTGGTGCTTCTAACTAAAAATATCCTTTATGTTGAACTGCTACAGGCCTCTGATTCTGGTGATCTTGGCTGTGGT
Organism: Rhagologus leucostigma; assembly: GCA_013397725.1. NCBI lineage: Eukaryota > Metazoa > Chordata > Aves > Passeriformes > Rhagologus > Rhagologus leucostigma. Next base: position 2,501,258 of record VZTD01004775.1, read on the forward strand.
TTTCATTTTCTGGCTGCTGTGTCAGCTTGTCTATCGGCTATACATTTGTATATCCGCTGTATATGAATTTTATAGCTGCTATTTTATATCTGAGTACAATTGTTATTCATAGTGATGTTCTACCTCATCTGGTCATGGAACTGTTTTTAGCCAGTTCTTCCCCTCAAGTGACACTGTAAGAAAAGATGTTCACTGGGTTGCTTCCAGCAAGACTTGGAGCTGAGCCGCAGAACCATTTCCAAAAGTCCAGGGAGCAGCTCTTGGTAGCAGCTTGGCCTTGCAGAGGTTCTTCATTGAATGTGTTGTCAAACACTGAAATGAGCTACTCAGGGCAGTGGTGATGTCACCATCCCTGGAGGGGTTTAAAAACTGTGTGGATGTGGCACTTGGGGATGTGGTTTCATGGTGACCTTGGCAGTGCTGGGGGAATGGTTGGACTCAATCTTAGAGGTCTTTTCCAACTGAAATGGTTCTGTGACTCCGTTCTATCCAAACAAATTATATATTTATATATAAATATTAACTAATACTCCCAAACCCTCTTCTGAGTTATCTCATCCTTGAGAAACAGCATTCTATGAGTGGAGAAGCTGCAAAGAGAAACCTCTGCCCAAGGACTGGGAAAGAAAAGAATCAAAATCCTGTTGCTCCCTAAACCTGAGCAAGTTGCTTAATCTCTTTGTACTTGGCCTTTGTGGCCAAAACCATTGTGTTTTTCTCTCTTCTGTGTCAGTTTCCCTGGAAATGAGGGACAATTTAGTTAAGATGTGTTTGTGTGTGTGGTGACCAGTACACAAAGATTCGAGCTCTGTGGGATGCTTAGGGTCACCGCAACATCATTTAAGAAAGAATGACTTATTTTTAAATAAGGAACAAACAAACAAAACCCCCAAACTGATTTATATATAAAAAGAGAATTGAGGGTTCTAGACAATTTTAATTAATCTTTTTAATGGATTTTTTTTTCTCTTGGAGCAAATGCAGAAGCAAGTAAATGAAATGTGGTGACCAAAGGTGTGCAGGAGAGCAGAACAAATAATCTAATATACTCCATGAAATTGTTTGTGATAACAACTGATTTATGATGATGGTGGTGACGGTGCCCCTTGGTTTCCCTCAGCCCGCAATGTAGAGGTCCTCAAGCACCTGCAGGACGTGGAGATTGAGGAAGACAGTTCCGCTGTGTTCTCCTGCGAGCTGTCCCACGACGATGAGGATGTGGAGTGGTTCCTCAATGGCACCCTCCTCTACACCAACAACTTCAACGACATCAAGAACGTTGGCAAGTGCTACATGCTGACCATGAAGCAGGTGAAGCCTGAGGATGCTGGCACGGTGACAATGAAGTCAGACAAGGTGTCAGAGACCGTGCAGCTGAAGGTGATAGGTGGGTCCAGACCACGTTCCTGAATGAAAATGAGAAATGCAAATGAGCCATTATTTACCAAATCCATGGGGCAATCATGTTAAATAGATAAAAAACATTGAGCTATTAAATATGGGCCACGAGGATGATGAAGGGTCTGGAGGGGAAGCCTTGAGAGGAGCAGCTGAGGTCACTTGGTCTGGTCAGCTGGGAGAACAAGAGACTGAGAGGAGACCTCACTGTGGGCTTCAGCATCTTCATGTGAGGGCAAGTGGAAGGTACTGATCTCTTTGCTCTGGTGGCCAGTGACAGGACTTGAGGAAATGGCTGGACCTGAGTCATGGGAGGTTTAGGTTGGATATCAGGAAAAAGTTTTTCACACAGAGGGCGCTGGGGCACTTAACAGGCTCCCAAGGGGATGATCATGGTCGCAAGGCTGCCAGAGCTCCAGGAGCATTTGGACAACACTCTCAGGGACAGGGTGGGATTGTTGGAGTGTCCTGTGCAGGGACAGGAGTTGGACTGGATGATCCTTGTGAGTCCTTTCCAACTCAGCATATTCTGTGATTCTATGACTTTTAATACATCAGTTCTGGAGCTGGACTCAATCAGCCATGAGGAGACAGTTTCCTGCTGTCTTTCATACATCTTAAAGTTCAGTCACACAACTGAGTTTCTGTGGTGTAACATGTTCTTGGGCACCCTCAGCGAGTGTGCAGGTGACACCCAGCTGAGTGGTGCATGGGACATGCCTGAAGGTTGAGGTGCCACCCAGCGAGACATGGACACACTCAAGAAGTGAGACTATGTGAACCTCTTGAGGTTCAACAAGGCCAGTGCAAGGTGCTGCACCTGGGTCAGGGCAGCCCTTCGTGTCAACACAATCTTGGGATGAAGGGATTTGGAGCAGGATGAAGGATTGAGAGCAGGATGAAAAACTTAGGAGTGCTAGAGGGTGACACAGATTTAGGTTCTGCACTGGTATCAGCAATATTGCCAAGAGTTTATAAGTGTCTCTGAATATTTGATAGCAAATGAAAGTGTCTCAGACATCCTGGTTGTTGTCTGTTTTGCCTCTTAATCTTCAGAGAAACCTGCTGTCTTCATGAAGTCCTTGGATGATGTTTTTGGTGAGGAGCGAGGAGTGATCAAACTGGAATGCGAAGTCTCCAAAGAGAAGGTCAAACCTGTTTGGAAAAAGGATGGTGTGAAGATCACTTCTAGCAAAAAGTATGAGGAGATACAGTCTGGAAAGACCCTGTGCCTCCTTATCCATGACCTTGAAAAGACAGATGCGGGGTTATACACCTGTGACATCGGCACCGATGTTGCCAAATCAAAGGTCAGCGTTCAGGGTAAGTGTTGAAGACAGTGGCCTTCCAAGGGGTGTTAAAAATATGGGTGGGCTTGGTCCCTTGGGCTCTCACCTATTCCTGCATAAATCTTACATAACACAGTGATGTCTGAACAACCCCTGTTAATTTTGGTGTAAGTATATCCGGGCTTTCAGTGAAAATCAAGTGTCAGGAATGCAGCGACAATGTTTTCTTCCCGAACATCCTTAAGCTGCAGAAATGCTTCTAGAAAAACAAAGAATTTCTCCAAAAAAATCCCAACTAACAACAAAAAAATCCCCAAGCGGCCTGTTTCTTATTTTGAGCTATTGACTCAGAGTCCATTGTAGGAACACAAAAGCAGGACAACAATATCTATTGAGGAACCCAGCGGTTCACCCTGTCCTCTAATCCTTGTGTTAGCCTGAAGGACGAAGAATTGTTCATGGCTTCGAAACTCGTAATGTTAATGAGAAAAATTTTAAATTTGCCTGGTTTGAACACCAGGAGTAACAAGTTAAAAAATTCAATTGTCCCATTTCTCATATCAGCATGGAGCAGAACTTCACACTTTGTCCCAGAGGCTTCTTTTCTGACAGCTTTTCTCTAACTCCTTGAAACTTGACTCTTCCCCACTGAGCTGTTCTCCATGCAGTCCTTCCCAAGCAAAGCCAGGAGATTCACATTTCTCTTCTTGTACAACTCTGAGAAGATTCTGAGTCTGAGAAATCCTTCCCATGTCACAGACATCTGTAAGGAATGCAGTGGTGTCCTGCCAATCCAGCAGACAAACCCCTCTTATGAGTTAAAAATGCCATTACTCAACTCATGTCTATCAAAAAAGCATTTTTAACTTGTATTAATGCAATTTTTGTTCTCCAGAACTGAACATTGGCATCACCAAAAGGCTCAAGAACACTGAAATCCAGGAGGGAGGAGATTGCACTTTTGAGTGCATTTTGTCCCATGAAAGCATTGACAACTTCAACTGGACACTGAACGGGAGAAAAGTGGAAAGTGGGGGGAGATTTAAAGCCTCCAACGTGGGTCGGAAATACACACTGAGTATCAAAAATGTGATTCCTGATGACACGGGGGAAGTCATCTTCACTGCCCGTGGTCTCACCTCCAAGGCTTCTCTGGTTGTGAAAGGTAATGGGATCAGAAAAATCCTGGGTGTATTTTCATAAGGTTTGTCAGCAAACACTTGTTATGATCTGAGCTAATAGCAACCTTCCCTGAGAGCCTTGAAGAACTGAGATTTTCCCTTAAAAACAAGTGAAATGCTTAAACTTTTAGTAGGTATTTCAGAACTGACTACACTAGATGGTGTGTACAGATAATTGCAGCCCAGACTGTGCATCAGAGATAATCAGCCAAGGCTCCGTGGGTGGTCAGTGGAGAGAAGAAATTACTAAGTTTTAGAGTTCATATATATTAGTTCATAATCTGCTGTTAGTCCTTTCCCATAGAATCAGGAAATCCCAGAATGGTTTGGGTTAGAAGGAACCTTCCATCATCTTGTTCCAACCTGGCACAGGGTGCCCAGAGAAGCTGTGGCTGCTCCATCCCTGGAAGTGTCCAAGGCCAGGTTTGCCGGAGCTTGGAGCAACCTGGGATAGTGGAAGGTGTCCCTGCCCACGGCAGGGGTTGGAATGAGATGATCTTTAAGATCTTTTCCAACCCAAAGCAGTCTGTGATTCTATGATATAAATCGCAAAACCCCCAACCATATGGAGATGATTTTCATCCAAAGGTCCTTTTTTTTTTGTATTTTTAAATCTCCGCAGAAAAACCTACTGAGGTTACAAAACAGCTGGAGGATAAAACATCACCAGCAGGGCAGGACATCAGCCTGAGCTGTGAATTGTCCAAAGCTGATGTGAACATCAGGTGGTACAAGGATGGCAAAGCAATCCGGAAAAGCCAGAAATACGACCTGCAGCAAGAGGGAACACGGGCCATTCTCATCATCCGTGACTCCACGGTCAAGGACAGCGGGGAATACACCTGTGAGACAGAGACCTCCAAAACAACAGCCAGGATCACAGTGCAAGGTCAGTTGAAGGGTGCAGAGGGGCTGGCAGGTGCAGAGGCTGGGGTAAATATCTACAGCCATGGGAGATGTTCTTCTCCTCCATCTGCCTGGGCAGGATCAATTTTTAGTTTTCAATAAGCATCAAGGACTAAAAGCTTAAAAAAAAAAGATATGAAAAAACACCTTGGGGATACTGAACAATCTTATGGGCTCTGTAACAAGCCAATTAAAACTTGGAAATTCCAATTCATTCTGTTTTGAATATGAGCGATGAAAACTGTCTGCAAGCGGAGACCTCACCAGTACCCAGACCATGGCATTAAAACTTTCCTGGACATATTTCACCTGATCTGTCCTGTGATGAGAGGGGGACCTGGTGATCTTCTTAGATGCATTCCATCTGATAGGATGGGAGGAAATGGCCTCAAGATTTAGATTGGATGTTACAAGAAATTTCTTCATTGAAAGGGTGGTCGGGCATTTGAACAGGATGCCCGGGGAAGTGGTGGAGTCACCAGCACTGGAGGGATTGAAAAGATGTGTAGGTGTGGTTATAGGGGACATGGTTTAATTAAGTTAATAGTTGGATTTGGTGATCTCAAAGATCTTTTTCAGCCTAAATATTTCTATGATTATTTATTTGATGATTCTATGAGTTGGGGCAGAGAGGATCCAAGACCACTCTGTATGCTCAGGATTAGTTTGGGTAACAAATCTGTCTCTGTCATTACTTTTTAAATTTCTTTTTTCCTTCCAGAAAAGCCCAATTATTTTGTCAAGGAACTTGCAGACCTGAAAGTCGATGAAAGCGGAACTGCAGTTTTTGTGTGCCAGAGTGAGAGAGCTGCATCCTCTGTGGTCTGGAGGAAAGGCATCGCTGAGCTCAGGGCTGGCAGGAAATACGAGATGACACAGAAAGAACAAGTCCTCCAGCTGACCGTAAAGAACTTGGAGAAAAGTGACAGTGACACTTACAGTTGTGACATTGGGGATGCCCAGTCCAGAGCCAAGCTAACCGTGCAAGGTATGAATGAGAGGAATGTGATTGTACATCCCATTTCTGCCATGGGAAACATGCACAGGCACAGCTGTATCTCAGCAGGGCAGCAGAGCCTCTGATTCCTGGTTCTGTCTCTCTCACGATGTCAGGAACACGTGGCCAAAAATATAAGAATGTGGAGCTGGACGTGCAGAGCAGTTTGAAGCAATTACACCTGGAGTACTCTGAGTGTGATTTAAACCCCCCAAAGGCTCATGAGAGGAGAGACTGATGTTCCTGTGTGAACATAAAGCAGAAGTGATTCACAGTGCCTGCTGCTGGATGAGAGGAAAATTATTCTGCCTCCAGGCTTTTCTCCACGTCCTTGATGCCTGTTCCCAGCAGTGGTTTCTGAAAGGTGGTGGATAAATAGTGGTCCACAGAATCATGAAATGTGCTGGATTGATAGGTATCTTAAAGATCATCCAGCTCCACCCCCTGCCACAGGCAGGAACACCTTCCACTATCCCAGGTTGCTCCAAGCCCTGTCCAGCCTGGCCTTGGACACTTCCCGGGATCCAGAGGCAGCCTCAGCTTCTCTGGGCACCCTGTGCCAGGGCCTCACCACCTTCAGAGTAAAGAATTTAATTATAATATCTAATCTAACCCTGCCCTCTGAAAAAATGATTCAAGAATAGTCAGATGGAGGTGCAGCAGCAGCGTCCACTTGCTAATTATTGTAGTTAGTTATTAAAGACAAGGGAGTAAATTCCGACTCCTCCTCTATCATCTGTTAGAGCAGAAGAGCCTCTTTGAGAAGCAAAGAAATGTGTTTCATCCCCATCATGACCTCAGGCTCTGAGCTGTCTGAATTCACTCTGAGGTTTTTAACACCAGCTTTTTTGAGTGGAAAAAACACTCCTCTGTCATGAACATCAGAGTAAAACATCCCTGTGCTGGTGTTATAAGTAGGAGGAATACCAGAGATATTTTTGTATAAAGTGATAACCTTATATATATAGTCATAGTGAGGTTTATCTTTGTATATGTGTTTATATTTCTATATTTATTTTTAGTTAGGGATGTATCTATACAGGCAGGTTTTCAGGGCAGATGTTTTGGATTTTTTTACCAAAGCCACAGTCAGACATTTTCTCCACTTCCCGCTGTGTTTATGGTTGGACTGAACTCGAAGAAGGTGTGGTGGGCTCAGTGGTCCTATCCCACAGAAACCGAGTTATATTTGCTTTAGAAAATTGGGGAGGTTGTCAAGGGATGGATCATGTCTTCGTGATGTTTAGAGCCCAGTAATGCTGGCAGAGGCTCATCCTTCCAACCTTTCCAGGGGTTTCATTAGGAGAAAGTTTATAGCCCTGGGTTTGCACTGTACTGGCTACTTGTTCTGCTTTATGTTTTCTGGTGCTTTAAAGTTGTCTTCACCCTATTTTGGTGTGTGTCCTGTATATATTATCTTCCTGTGAGTGGGTTTTGTGGTCAATATCAGGGGAATTCTGTTTCAATCTTCTCTATCACAAACGTATTTCTTTCCTGAAATGCTCACAGGGGAAATCTTGGGAGTATTCCTTGTCGATTTTCACGCCAGAGACTGAAGATTGCAGTAATTGATGTATTTATGTTCCTTTCAGGCCAGAAAGTGCTAATAACGGAAGACCTGGAGGATGTCACTGTGTTAGAAGGAGAATCTGCCATGTTCAAGTGCAGAATCTCTCCCGTAGACTGTAGCAGAGTGCAGTGGTTTTTGGATAAAACCCCACTCCATACCAATGAACTTAATGAGATCCAGTCCCAGCCTGGTGGATATCACCTGCTAATGCTGAAAAAGCTCTCACTGAAGGACTCGGGGGTCATTACATTTGAAGCTGGTGATAAGAAAACATCTGCCAGTTTGGTTGTTAAAGGTAAATCAATCATCACAACTGCAGGAGAGGAAATGATGAGTAGAAATAAGTGGGGTTAATGTGGATAGGTGGAAAAAAAAAAGAACAAAAATGTTACAAATGTAGCACCATCATTGTGTATCTGTATATATGCAAGAATAGCATTAATTATATAATGAAATTACAGCTGGGGAATGAACACTTTGTAATCCTGGACAGCTCTTGGAGTGTTTATTGGATTTAGGTGGGAATGTTATAATACGTGGTACAGTGGATACCTTGTTCAATTTTTCTCGAGCTGATGAGGTGATGATTCATGAGGAGAAATTAATTAATTCAATGGAAAAAAAAAAGTGCTACCAGTAAGTTTTAAATTCGGTTTTCATTGTTTGAAAGGCATTGTTGCATGTGTTCCCTGCTATTCATTGTTGACAGTGGATTGTTTTCTCTGGAGAAGTTAAACTGAGTTAAAACTGCAGTGTTTGGTAGCAAAGGAATAAAATGAATGCCAGACAGCCCAAGAATGTGGGATTAGAGAGATGTTTCCTTACTGGAAATATAAATATTTCTCATTGCTCAGAGATGTAAAACACACAGTCTCCACCGTCTCAGATCATAATCTCATTTTTTTTCTATAACTGCATTTATTTCAAAGAACTTTTCTTTTTACAAAATTTGAAAATTTGCCCAAATTTTGCCAAGCTATAGAAACGCAAATGGATTTCCTTTTCCTGAGGGAAAATGAAAGGTTTTATTTGCAAGAGGCTAATTATTTATGTTCTTCAGCAGCAATCTTTTCTTCTCAGTTTCTCCCAGATATCATTAGGTATTTAAACAACATTTTATGACATCACTGATGCCTTCCTGAGGGCTTTATAGTCACGAACACCAAATTATTTGTTACTAGCCCTGACCTATATCTTTGATACAAGCAATCCTGGGTGCAAATCTCACAGATTACTTGTGATCTGAGAACCCACACCTCTTCTGAACCATCTCAGATGGTTTTTATACGAGTCTGGAGAAGCCCTGCACCTTCACAAAGGAGCTGGCTGGCACTGAAGTCACTGAGGGAGAGCATGAGAGCCTTCACTGTGACACCTCCAAAGCAGACAGCCCTGAGAAGTGGTGCAAATATGGGAAGAGCCTTAGGAATTCTTCCAAATATGACATCAGCCAGTCAGGGTTTGAGGCCAAACTTGTCATTCACAGGGCAGAAGAAAGAGACAGTGACAGATGTGAGTGTGAGGCTGGAGCAGCCAAATGTAGTGCAGTTATTACTGTCAGGGGTAAGAACTTTTGGAATGATGGTTTGGGTCCTAACACCAAGCTCAGAGTAATTAATTGAAATGATAAAGGCGTGAAACCACACTGAAAACGGACCTCGTGTTGTGCACTGAGATGTTCTCATCAAGTCATCCAGAACAGCAGACAGAGAGGTGACAGAATGTGAAACAGGAGAATCCTTCATCTGACCTGGCTCTAGCTCTGAGAGAGTTAAGTGCCTCTGAGAATCATGAAATCCTAGAATGGGTTGGGTTGGAAGGTACATTAAAGATCATCTCATTCCAAACCCCAAAAGAGAGCAGCAGGAGAGCCCCCCAGGCTAAGAGGTAATCCACAGAAAGGATGGATCACCTCCTGGAGCTGTCTCCAGTGATGGCTCTCTCCAAGGAGGGAACTCCCAGCCCCACATTTGTCTGTGCAATTGCTTTATGCAGCCAGATTTATTCAGAGCAATGCACCCAACGAGCATCATCAGGCAGGAGGTGCTGTCCCGCTTGATAGGACAAGGGGAGATGGTTTGAACTAAAAGAGGGTTGATTTAATTAGACGTAAGGAAGAAGTTTTTTTACAGTGAGGGTGGTAAAACACTACAGGAGGTTGCCCAGAGAGGTGGTGGATGCTCCATCCCTGGAAACATTCAAGGTCGGGTTGGATGGGGCTCTGAGCAGCCTAGTCTGGTTGAAGATGCCCTGGGTCATGGCGGGGGAGGGGGTTGGACTAGATGAGCTTTAAAGGGCTTTTAACCCAAAAAGTTCTATGATCATGTGATCTAAATGGTTGTTGTCTGAGCTGAAGCAAAACTTCTCTTCTTAGATGAGTTTTTTAACTCTGAGTTGGATTTGAGTTGGGTCTGACCCGTGTCAGAACCAGGTTCACCAACTATCACCTTGTAATTGCTCCTGCCTGTCCCGAGTCACTGTCCCAGCCCCAGGTGTAGGAGGAGCTCTGTCTGAGTTAAATCACTCTCCTGGGCAGGTTTGAGCAGGTACAGGGAGGTTTTGACAGGCACAGGCTGTGTTCATCCAAACCAGAGGATGTCCTGTGTGCAGCTGGTGTCACACACTTGGGATGGACTGATCAGAAGCTGCACCCGCATTAGGGAAGTCAGTGTGAACAAAAAAAGCCTTTGGGTTGTTAGAATGGTCAACCTGAACCCCAGAGCAGAGAGCGGGAGGACAAGCTGCTCACAGGATTTTTCTAGAGCACAAAGAACCAACCTGAGGCTGTGCAAGAAGGAGAAGACCTTGATGATGCCATGAAGAAGAGCTGCTGGTTAATGATCCTGATTTTCTGTCTTTCTGTAGCATGAGGATATTTTCCCAATGCCCATCACACACAAAACAAAGATCTGTGTTGATTCCAGTAGGACCTGGATGAACAATCTTCTGTTAGAAAATAACCACGTTTGTAATTTCCCACGACGGCCCCATTTTTCCCCTCCCAGAGAAGGGTGCGGGTGGATGCAGGATTTAAACACATGGATTCAGGTCAAGGAGTCAAGTCCTAAGGATGTCTACAGGAAGTTGCACTGTTGGAACTGTCCTTTATCTATCAGGGTCACACCAGAACAGCAGAATGCAAAAATAGAAAATAGAAATTCAGTAGTAGTGTGTCACTGAGTGTCCCAAACTAGAGGTAGAAGGGGAACAGGATCACAGGCTGTAGTTTTCCGACAGCTACAGGTCAAGTGCATCACGGATCTGTAGCTGACTTGCATGTTCTTGAGACAGCAGAATTAAAGAAGAATTTATTTTTTCCTTATCTGAACATTTCAGTTGAGTTTTTTTCCCCCAAAAGTGACTTCCCTGCACTAGCTCACCTTAAAGCCTTGAATCCCAGGCTGTGACAGAGCCTTCAGGGGAAGCTCCACAGGGACCCTGTCACGTTCAGCTGTGTTTCCTTCTCTGTGTTTGCTCTGTGCTGCTTTTAAGTCTGTGTTCATGTTGGATAAAAGAAATACATTGTAGGGCTTTTTTATGATGAGAAATCAGTACTGCTGGTCACGACAAAGTGCTTTGCCATTCCTCTGTGTCCTCTGTGTTGTGCGTGAGTTGACCTCAATGAAGTTTTATGTTTTTTGTGCCGGTGGTCCAGCTCCGAGCACCCATCTGCAGCACAGTTTGTGTCATTAATGGCAGTGCAGCATCTGCCACTGGTGTCAATAATGAAAGCAGTAAGAGCAGCAGCATCTTCAGCAGTACAGACAGTGGTTAAAAGGAAAATAAGCATCTGGCCTCAATTTCTTTTTGCTCCTGTAAAATGCTGGTAGCCAGATGTGAGATGTCAGAATCTGTTTACACTTTGCTAGCACTTCTCCATTCCTGCTGTTTTCTGTCTCAAAAACCAAGTCTGATACTAAAAGGGAAATGTGATTTCCAGCCTCACGTGTTTCCTTCAACATTTGTGTTACTCGGTTTTTTTCAGAAACACCAGTCCTTTTCAAGCAAGAGCTCCAAAACGAAGAAGCCAAAGAAGGAAAGCAGGTCAGGCTGACCTGTGAGCTCAGCAAACCTGGTACCCCAGTGAAGTGGATGAAGGGAGACACTGTTCTCTACGCCAGTGAGAAGTACGAATTTAAGCAGCACGGGACTGTGGCAGAGCTCATAATTCGAGACGTGAAATCCGTAGATGCTGGGGACTACACCTGCAGCGCTGGGGAACTGAAAACCACTGCTCAGGTCAAAGTGAACGGTGGGTACAGTTTGAGACGTGGCCACACTTAATCAAGTGCTTAATAGATCTATTAAACAAAAATAAATCACGTAACACTTTATTTTTTTTTTGTGGCATCACCATCTTTAATATGTAAAATTTGAAGGTAATATTGCACACTTGTAGGCACCTGTATGTATTTCATTCATGCGACCTCATATTCTGTGTCTGGGGTTTTGAATATTTTTGAATTTGTCCACTCAGAAAAAAAAAAAAAAATTAAGTGCAGAGGATTAATTTTCTCTGTGCTGTAGCTGCTGCCCTATCAGCTGCTTTACACGGCTGTGACTAAAACTGGAGTTAGAGGTGGCGACCCATAGTACTGGAGCACAAGGATGTGAAAACATAAGTCCACTTCCTGGAAATATGCAGGTGGACAAGTGATTAACGTTTAGACCCCAAATGTCCCCAGAATATCCTTTTCAAAGGCTTTTAGATGGCACCTGCATGCCCCAAATACAGTGCCTTTAGTAGCATAGCAAGAGTAGTATGTGCTGGAGCAGAAAGTGGGAGAAATATGGAATATGAATGTTGTTTGAGCCCTGCAGGAGCAGGGAATTCATTAGGTGATGATGCCCAGAGGACTCTGAAAGTGTCCTAATTAAATGAAAGAAACTTCCCCCATATTCCTAGGGATCCACAGCGAGATGGTAACATCTGGGGGAGGGATTCATTCCTGCTCCCGAGCAGAATCTCCTTGATGCCACATAGCCAAGGGAGGGTCTAGGGCTGCTCTGCTCTCTTGGCAAAGGCCTGGATTTAAGAGGGGACAGCTCTCATGGGGGCATTAGTTCTAGAGCAGGTCAAGAGGGCTTGTCCTAACCCCTGGTTTGTGTTCCAGCTGTGCCTGTCCTTTTTAAACAAGCCCTGGAGAACACGGATATGGAAGAAGGGAAATCCGTCTCCTTGCGCTGTGAACTCACAAAAGCTGATGCCACCGTGGTGTGGAAGAAGGGAGAAGCCACGCTTCAAGCAAGTGCCAAATATGAAATGAAGCAGAAGGGGACAGTGGCAGAGCTGGTGATTCATAATGCAGAGCCAGAAGATGCGGGAAGATACACCTGTGACACTGGAGACCAGCAGACCACAGCCCAAGTGAAAATCCATGGTAGGAATGAGACACCTGCTTGTGACCATTTGTTGTTGTTCTTGCCATGGTCCTGGACACTTGCAGAGAGTGTTCAGGAAAACAGGGATCAGCACAAACACGAGGCAGCTCTGGCTGGGTCCGTTACGTTCTTTGTTTTCTGGGATGATAACTTCATGCTAAAACATATCAATCAAAGGTACCTGATAGCAAAATATCTTTTCTTCCCTGTGGAATTTCTTATATTTTGGTTAGAGGTGGCTGTCCAAGCTCTAAGCCAAAAGGTAAGAAGGGATTCAGCTCCACCTTTTATTAAAGAATATTCAATTCTTCTCTCTACACTCTCAGCAATTTTTTTCACATCTGTGACCAACAGCATTTGGGCAGCAGAAGGGTAACTATATTTTGGTGTTCTAATTATTGGGAAATAATTGTTCTCTTTTTATTTGATCCAAAACTCTTCTTGCTACTGTAAATACCAGTAGAGTCCTGGAGGTGCAGGTAGGTCAGAGCTTCTTTGCTGTGTGTGCCAAGGGAATTTGAATTTGGTTTGGCTTTAAGTCCCGTGTGAGGGGTCACCAGGTGGTGACGATGCGCCTGAAGTAAACTGAGAATGCTTCACTCCTCAGCTGTGTCTGTGCTCTTCAAAGAAGAGCTGAAGCCTGTGGAAGCTGTGGAAGGTGGGGCAGCCACCCTGCGGTGCCAGCTGGGCACAGAGGCCCCCGTGGAGTGGAGGAAAGGGCAAACTCTTCTGCGGGCGAGTAACAAGTACAAGATGAGGCAGGAGGGCACCGTGGCTGAGCTGCTGATCCACGACCTGGAGCCAAAGGATGCTGGAGACTATTCATGTCTAGTGGGGAACCAAAAAACCACAGCAGCCTTGTCAGTGAATGGTAAAAAGGCAGAAATAACCTGTGAAACGCTGGAATGTTTTCGTCCACCTCTTCCCTCCTCCTCTCTGTACATTCCCTCACAACAACTTCCTTCCTATCCTGCTGCCACTGCTTTCTTCCATCCGCTTCCTTGTGTCACTCCTGTCCGCAATCTCCACCCTCAGTCAGCTTTCATTATACCCCATGTTGGAGTGTGTGTGTTATGTTGTCTTCTTACCTTCCCTCGAGTGAAGGATGTCCTGCACGTGTGTTTTTCCTGAATCAGCATGGAAACATAAGATTCCTCGGCATTTTCTGTTTCAGAGGGTTCATCATGTTTAATGATGTGAATGAGTTTGTCTCTCTTTATGCATGATCTCAGCCAAGATCGTGGTTTGTTGATTCCCACAGAAAAATTTAATAGAGAATTTCCTTTACCATCCATGGAAAAGGATAGGATGTGCTTAAGGATAAGGGTGTTGGAATAAGGCTTAGGTAGACACAATGAATCACGATTCAGCCTCTGAGCAGGGTCTAGGGTGGCAATCCCTTTTCATTCTGCATCTCTCAGCCCTGCCGGTCCATTTCAAGCAAGAGCTGAGGAACGAGGAGGCCACGGAGAGCGGGACGGCGACGCTGCAGTGCGAGCTGAGCCGGCCGGGCGGCTCTGTCCAGTGGAGGAAGGATGGGAAGGCGCTGGCGCCAAACGGGAAATACAAAATGAGACGGGAAGGGCGTTTTGTTGAGCTGGTTATCCAAGACCTAGACCTGGCGGATGCCGGGAGCTACACCTGCGTGTGCGGAGAGCAGGAGACCACGGCTGCTTTGAGAGTGAATGGTAACCCTCCTACCCACGTTTCTCTTTAAACCCCAAATCTAGCACATTTGGCAGCATTTCCTGGTCAGCCAGAGCTTGGTCATTGTGATTTCTTAGACGTTTCATGTTCTTGGCTCTGTGGGGCCGGAATCACCCTTTTAGAGAATATTCCCTCGTGCTTTTTTTGCCTTGAGACAGCACCTCTATGTTATATATTGTTTAATTTATTTCTCTCCCCTCCAGGAGGTTTTACCCCCTCCTTTGACATTACCCACCTAGAAACAGAGCATTTTTGATTGAATGTATAGCTGCAGCCCAGTAACACTCACAGCACAATCGAGTTCATTTCATTCTGCTGCTGATTCCTTCTCTCTTGGTATTGCACCCCTCAGCCTTGCCTATCCTCTTCCAAGAAGAACTGATGAACAAGGAATCTACAGAGGGGGAGGCAGTCACTTTGCACTGCAAACTGAGCAAATCAGCCCCAGTTGAGTGGAAAAAGGGGAATATGGTGCTCAAGCCAAGTGAAAAGTACAAAATAGAGCAGGAAGGTCCCTTTGTGGAGCTGACAGTCCAGGATTTGGATCTGGCAGATGCTGGGGATTACAGCTGTGTGTGTGGAGACCAACAGACGACGGCTGCTCTGACAGTAAATGGTAAAAAAGAAATTCTCAGCACGTGCCCCAGGTCAATTCCAAGATCTCTTCCTCTCTTACTTCTGCTTCCTCTGATCCCTGTGTACTTCCTATCCTCCTTTCTGCTGATTAATTTTCCCATCCTTTCTTCCTTCTCTCTTTTTCTCCTTTCACTTGATGCCCTCTTGATGTGCTTCCAAGGTGCTTTAGTCAAAAGACAAGTGGAGAACAGGTTCCAAACTCAGCACAACCTCCCTAGCCCAGAATAGCTGCTTGTTTAGAAGTTTTTCCCAAGGAACTGACCTAAAAGTGGGAATAATATTTACTTTTTGTGGCTTAGACTGTGACACTTGTTGCTCCTAAGAGGAACAAGTTTTCATCAATGTATGATGCTACACAAGGACAATCTTAATAAAAAATAAGCTTTTTTATGCTCTTGCTATTCCCAGCTTGTTTTTACCAATTTTGGATTAACACTCCCCAAGCAAATATTTTATTTCTGCAGAAAACTGACAGCATGTTTGCAACTGCTCTGCTTTAAGGGACTCTTATTTATAAAAACTCAGACAGTGCCATGAATCAGGCCCGTCTGTAGAACTCCTGCTTTTCTCAAGGGAAGCAAAATGCTCTGGGTCTCATATTCAAATACGGCCTCTAATTTTATGTCTTTGATTTTATGGTGTATAAAGTAAAGGGTAGTTGGCTTGTCAACTACATTTGCACATAGACTTGATTTTACAGGAAGTTTTAAAGCATGAGGACAGAAAAAAAAAATCAGACAGAATTATCTTTTGAAGGGTTAGAGGCTGGAGAAAAATTGTGGAGGAACTAAATCCTGGAGGAGACCAAGAAAGTCTGGTGGCTGCAGGGAGATAAGAGAGGGATTAGATTGTGGCTCAGGCTTTCCCGGGGTTGATGCCGTGTCCGTGTTTGCTCTGCAGTCCTGCCCGCTCTTTTCACCAAGGGACTCACGGACAAAGAAGCCACTGAGGGTAAAAGTGTCTCCCTGCACTGCGAGCTCAACAAGGCTGCTGCTAACGTGGAGTGGAAGAAGGGCTTCAAGACCCTCAAGTCGAGTGACAAATACAAAATGAAGCGGGAAGGTGTCGTGGCTGAGCTTATAATCCAAAATCTAGACACGGCGGATGCTGGGAACTATTCCTGTGTGTGCGGGGACCAGCAGACCATGGCAGTTCTAACAGTTCATGGTAAAACAAACAAAACAAGGCACATCCGGAAAGTAACTACCCTGATTTCTCTGTTCCTTTGGACAGACCCCTGGTTACACTCCCATCTCCTCCTTCTGCCAGACCTTTATCCGCAGCTCACCGATGCCAGGGAAGTGCATCCACTGGCATCCGTGCAGCTGGAGTTTGTGGCACAAGAGGGATATCGGTGTCCAAGCTTGGAGTGAGGCACCCAGTGTTGCTGCCACTCTTTTAATTAGAGGCCATCATTTTGCTTTTCCCTTGCAAGGTCCTTTATTAGACTCCTCGTTACGCTCAAGCCAAAAATTGCATTTCTTCAAAGTGGTGATGAGTCAAGGATTTTAAGGTTTCATAAAATTCCAAAAGGTTAGGTTATTCCATGGAATCTTATGCCCGTACTCCATTCCTGAGACAACAAAGTGCTTTCGTACTTACAGCCCAGTTGTCGTGGAATTCAGTTGGTGTTCTGTGTAAAACAAGCCCAGAACTTCTAAAGGACAACCATTCCCAGGGAGAACTTTGATTTTTACTGAACCTGACATCTTTGAAAGGGTATGTCAGTTCAGGTGAAAATGCTTGTTTTCCCACCATGTATTGAAATGAACAATTTCATTTCAAACTGACATTTAAAATGAAACCTCACTGTTTCATTTTTTTTAAATGTAAAATGTCTCTTTGTTTGCTTAAGTATGTGGAAACACAGCAAACATTCTCCTGCTGTGGTTTAAAATGTCATATGAGAAAACCATTTTCTTTCCAGAAATTTCAAATTGGCGTTTGTTCTTTTTTGATTGAAATTTCACAGGGAAAAAAAATGGTGTTTCTACCTCTATTTGTATTGATTTGTGACTCTAGGTACGGTGTTTCTACCTCTATTTGTATTGATTTGTGACTCTAGGTACGGTGTTTCTACCTCTATTTGTATTGATTTGTGACTCTAAGTACATGTAAAATACCCCTATGGATTACTACAAGCATTAAATCCTCTCCTGGTTGTGACATCTCTTTCCCAATGTTGATTCACGGAGACCCTTGAGAATCTCTGTTCTTGTGTTGATAAATCATTTCAAGATAAGAGGGAAAAGGAAACTTAAACATAATTTTAACTCTTTGGAGCGCTGCATCTCACTGCTGATATTGCTGTCCTTCAGCTTTGCCTGCATTTTTCAAGGAAGGGTTGAAGAACAGGGAGGCCACGGACGGTGCAACAGCCACTCTGCGCTGCGAGCTGAGCAAGGTCGGCGTACCCGTGGAGTGGAAAAAAGGGGACAAGGCACTCAAACCAAGTGAAAAGTACAGGATGAGACAGGAAGGTACAGCTGCAGAGCTGCTGATCCGAGATCTGGAGGTGGAAGATACGGGAGAATACACCTGTGTGTGTGGAGATCAGAAGACCTCGGCTGTCTTGACAGTCCACGGTAAAAAAGCCGTTCTCCGTTGGGATAGCAGTACCTCAAGGACATCCCTTTTCTCTCTCTCCTTCCCACTTGCTTTGGTGTTTTGATTCTGCAGCATTTTCTCGGTTTGCTGGTGCTGTTTCATCCCATTTCCCACTGTCAGTTTGAAACCGATGGCTTTATCTCAGAGTAAAGTTGTGAGGATTTCTCATCCCAGAGAGCAAGAGTGAGCAGACCTCCAGCAGCAAGACTGTTCTCAGGGGGTTTCTCATTGTGTCTCCTTGACATCAGTGGATTTTCACACTTAACCTGAAGGAAAGTTCTTTAAATCTGCTGAGCTCAGTCAGTGAGAGGTTTTCACATTCAGGAATGGGTGACTGCCCTCCTCTTCTGCAGGATTGTGGGATATTCTGCTGAGGAAATGATACTTGAATAAAACCCTGCCCCTCAGCATTATTCTGCAGGTTCTGACTTAGGGAACAGTGGTGGAAATGATATTCCTGTCTCTGCCATGGTGAACAGTGGCAAGCTCTGGTTGCCCCTCCAGAAGGAGCAGTTCATGTACAGCTCCCATAGGTGAAAGAACAGCTTTTATTTAAGATACCTCTTATGGATAAAAATCTGCCAAGGACAGGGAAATTGAGGAGGCAAAACTATTCTCCCAGATTTTCTGCACACTATTTCTTTGTCTTCTTTGTCCCAGCTGGAGGAATTTCTGTTTCTCCCCTCTTTTGACCTATCATTTTCATCCTCATGCAGGTCACTTTCATTTTATTTTAGTGCCACACCATAAGACAACTTGTTGAATGCTGTTAACAAAACCCCTGTAATCCTGATATTAATGTCATTATATCCTTCGAAATTTTGGGTTAAAGGTGCACCTGAAGCTATATTACTATTTTTTTTTCTGAATCAGAAATATAAATGATGGTGTTACGAAAGGCAGGGATCTCCAGCAGTCTTGTCACCCTGGCTGAGGACTTTTAATCAAAATTCAGGTCATTAATGTTCAAGATAGATGATTTTAGAATGAAATAGGTAGAGAGGAGTATTGGAATCAGCTGGGAAGTGATGAACATGAGCAAGTTGATGTCAGAAGCAGGTCATGATAGAAATTATCCGGCTGGGATCCTGCAGTAGTTTTCTATTAGAGGTAGTTTTCCAGACTGATTTGTTTTCCTGTAACGGTGAAGGATTGGCCACAGGACCCAATCCTGAGTTCCCCGAGGTCTGGTTAATGGTTTTGATGTCCTCTCTGTTTATATTACATCCCCATAGCTCTGCCTGCACTGTTCAAAAGAGATCTTGTCAATGTGGAAGGCACAGAAAACAGGACGGCTGTTCTGCAGTGTGAGCTGAGCAAACCCGCCCCTGTGGAGTGGAGGAGGGGGCAGGAGGTGCTCAGACCTAGTGAAAAATACAAAATGAGGCTGAAGGACACCACTGCTGAGCTGACAATCCACAGCCTGGAGGAAGGAGATGCAGGAGATTACACCTGTGTGTGTGGAGACAAGACAAGCACAGCTTCCCTGACAGTGCATGGTAAAATATCTGGGTTAATAGGAGTTTTCTGCGTTGTCATCTGTGTTCCTCCTGTGGGATCACAATCTGCTGTTGATCCCTTCTGTTATTTTAAAATGTTATGGCAGCTGTTCCAACCACTGGGAATATCTTCCACTGAAAGCCCTTCCTTTGGGACTGATAAACAGCATCACAGAGTCTTTTCAGTCCCTGCTCTTTCCTGTTGAGGGAATCTGGAAGCGGATAATGAAAAGCTTGATGAAGTCAGAAATAGCACTTTGGAGTATTTTCACTCATTAATTTCTTTAGGGCGTATCACTGAGACTTCACTTGTTTTTCTTGGATGAAATTGAAAAGTTATGAAATTTTAATTTTAAGCAACGTGGTGTTCATTTTAATCCTTAATCTGGTTTTAAGAAAGAGATGGGCATAGTCCCTTGAAATCTTTGGATCAGCTTTCTGTTTTTATGTCTTAAAATGCCTTTAAAACACACCTCCCAGTACTGATATTATAGTTTTATAGATTTGCGAATCAGTGAGAGTTGAGGAGTTGAGACTGGTGTGGTTTTCCATGTCATGCCATGTTTCATATCATTAAAAACACCATGAATAAGGTGTTTTCCAGCTGTCCAAACTCACTCTTTTATGATTCTCAGAGCTGTCATAAATCAACCAGTTTCCAAATCAGTGTGAGATGCTCAATGTGGTGTATTGCAAAGCACAAGTCAGGGATGCCCCTGAAATCATCCTTTGCTCTCAAGTTCTGTACATTCTAGAACATTTAAAGTGTTTTAATCCAGTGGAGCAGTCAAGACATGGTATTTCCTCAATTTTAAAGTGCTCTCTTTCACCTGTGATCTTCAGCCCTCCCGCCTCACTTTAAGAAAGAGCTGAAGAACGTGGAAGGCACAGAAAATGGCACGGCCACTTTCTGCTGTGAGCTGAGCAAAGCCGGCGCTGCCGTGGTGTGGAGGAAAGGAGACAGAGCCCTGGGGACGAGTGACAAGTTCACCATGAGATGCCAGGGCACGATGGCTGAGCTGGTGATCCGTGATTTAGTCCTGGCAGATGCCGGAGATTACACGTGCTCTTGTGGAGAGCGGGAAACCACGGCTGCGCTCAAAGTGAATGGTAAACATAAAAAAAAAAAGGAAATACATAATCAATTAAAGAGATGATTTTCAAACAGCTTTTTTTTTTTTTTTTTTAAGAGCGTAGGAGTGTCAGCTTTGAAAGTGCAGCCCTGTTTCTGATGAGTTTAGCAATGTCTGGTTGGACATGGGAATAAATTCCTGGATGCTTTGGTCAGTGGCAGGCACAGGTTGGAGGCTCGTGGCAAAACTTTCAGATATTCATTGTGGTGCTGACTCATTTCTTTGATGCTTATGTTCAGCAGTAGCTGCTAAGAAACGGAAAATCACATTATTGTGATGTTGGTTGTAAAGATGTCACAATCCTAATGTTGAGAAGATTTGTTGATGAGATATTTTTATGCAGTTTTCAGTGTTTCAGGATAATTTGATGGTCAAGCTCTGCTAGGCCACTATTTGAGGTGAAATTACAGAATATTTTGGGTTGGAAAGGACCTTTTAAAGGTCTGTCACGGAAAAGTGAAATTGATGCCTCAGGTACAGGTTCATTTATGAACTTTTCCTGTGATGATCTGCATTGCCATAGAACTTAGATGCTCTGGTTAGGCTTTATTTTCCATTCTAGCAGGCAATATGCAAGGTGGGGCGCAGTCATGCATGTCTGAAGTTGAGACTGATGTGGTTCTTCACTTCATGCCATGGACTTTACCATAAAAAACTCCCTCTGACTTATGAATGAGGTGTTTTCCAGCTTTCCAAAGCCACTCTTTTCTGGTTCTCAGAGTGGTCATTAATCCTGCTTGATTAGGAAAGGCTTTGCTTGTTGCCTGTGGTTGCCAGACCACATGAGCTGGTTAGTTGAGTAGCTGCCACGGTCACACGTTCTGCTCCTTTTGAACCCCTCAGCCCTGCCCGTGCACTTCCAGAAGGAGATGACGGATGAAGAAGCCACAGAAGGTGGAACAGCCACTCTCCAGTGTGAGCTGTCCAAGGCTGCCTCCGTGGAGTGGAGAAAGAAACACAAAGTGCTCAAACCGAGTGAAAAACACACGATGAGGCAGGAGGGTACCACAGCACAGCTGCTGATCCATGCTGTGGAGGTCAGGGATGCTGGGGAGTACACCTGTGTGTGTGGAGAGGAGAAGACAACGGCGGCACTGACGGTGCACGGTAAAGAACACAGAAATGGGACGGTTTTGTGTGGTGTTTCTCCCTCCTCCTCTGGAAGCCCCAGCACTGACACGCCACGAGTTCTTTCTCTAATCTTGCCATCATTAATTCTGGTCGTAACAGACTTTCTTCTTTTTATTGTGATTTTTTGTCTAATTCTAACCACGATTGTAGTTCCATTGATTTTACTAACATTTTCCCTCTTTTCTTCTCCTCGCTCTTGTTGGTGCAGGGCTGCCTTGCTTTGTACCACGCCAAAGGCTGAAGGATATCACAGATTTGCTTTTTTTATTCTGTTTTACTCACTTTTGACTTGAACCTGGAGAGATGGAGCAGCAGGAACATTCATAGCTCTTTAAAAGAGCAGTTTTACTTCAAATTGCATTAGGATTTGACAAATAATTTTAAATAATAAAAAGAAAACTTGGTTCAGCGTAACTTAACTTTTCTTTGTGACTCTGACCAAGGTGTTGATTTTTATTCAGGTATTGCAGAATACTCAGCATTAGAGTAGAAGAATATTTCACAGTCCTCAGCCGAATTCATCTGCAAACTTCCCATGGAAGAGAGGGAAAATTTATTTTCACTGTTAACACAGGACAGTCAGAAGTCGTTCCAGCTTCTTTCTCACCTGGAAATCCAGTAGGTCAGAATTTAGGGAATTGAATTATTTGCTTTACTGCCCAGACCTTTTCAGCTTTGTATTTATCAATAAAACAAGGATTGCTTTAGTCTTGAACTTTCAATTTAACAGTGAAAAATAGAACTGGAATGGACTTGTACAGGTCACTTAGTCCATTCTTGAGCCCCAGGTCACCATCATTACTTCCAGAAAGTTCTTCTTTATTTCAGCAAAAGTCTTTCTCGAACTGGCTCAAGTCAATACTTCTTATAGAAACAGAGAAATATTTCTATAAATTTGGAAAAAAGAAGTCATGTGACACCCAAATTATACATCTCAACTATGAGGATTTCTTGATTTGCATCAGGCTTGAATTTTTTTACTTGAATTTGCTCCATGGACTCTTGTAACCCCAAATCCCCCATTGCAGATCTGCTCTTTCTTATATTTGTTTTGTTGATTGTTCCTAAATATTTTCCACCTGCTCTTGCTGAATTGCAGCATATTTTATCACCACTACTTCACAGGGGTCTTCTACATCTTAATCCAGTTTAAAGAAGTGTTTTCACCCTCTCTCCCTTCCCACCTTGAGATCATCTTCAAAATTAATGAAACTTTGCATTTCATTGTCCAAGTCACTACAGAAAATGCTGAATAATCCTGAACCCAGAGTAGTGAGAAACTCTGCTCCACTCATTCTTTCACTGTGAGTGTAAACTCCAGTTCAATATCCTGTAACTGTGGTTTTCAGATTAGTAGCATTTTCCTTCTGTAATTCTGCCTATATCTAAGTTAAAGTTAAAACTTTACTAAAATAATAATGTAGAACATATAACGTGTCTTTCTGTCAGTGAAGCTTAATCTATACCAAGAAAAAATTATCCTGGTCCACTCCTTCATGAGGAGAAAAGCTCTTGGCAAATCTGAGTTTTTCAAGGAATTGAGATGGACGTAATTCCTTGGATCCTCTCTCTGCCATCTCTGCCTCTTTTCCCAAGACAAGCATTATGAATGGGATTCAGCTTCAAGACTGAAGAGTATTCCTAAATTCCCATTTTTGTCAATGGAGATCTATCAAACTCAGACCGTGGGAGTCAGGGAGACCTCCAGGTCTTTTCCAAGCAGACATTTACATTTGGAGCTCTGTTGGCTCCACTGACTTTACACAAATGTTTTTGCTTTCTTGACTCTCTGGGATTTTAGAATCTCGGTTTACGTGGCAAGAGCTAAATGTGTATATTTCAATCTGTGAGATATTTTTCACCTCTTAGTTTCTGTTTTTTCCATACTTGAGGAACATCAGCCACTCTCTGATTTTTCCAGTGTCACTGTTAATGTCTGAAATTGGTTGTGCCTGCACCTTAAGAATGACAGGACAAATTTCATCACACCAAGCTGCTTTGGGAATATATTTATTTAAATATTCTCTAATCCTTTTTTTTTGTTTCTTATCCTAGCCAGAATTTCTATTACTTCCTTAATTAAAATTAACATTTAATAATAAAGAAGAAAAGCGAATTAAACACTTCAGCTTTCCCCGTGTCACTCATCATCAGCTTACATTCCTGAAAGAGAAGAAGACCAATATCTCCCTTGTTGTTTTCCTTCCTTCTAATCTTTTTACATTAATGTCTGCACAATTATCCTCCACATCCTTATTCTCAGTTATTTCTTTCTTGCTGGTCAGGGTCAGGAATTGGAGACCATCCTCTCAAGCTCTTTCTTAGCTATTTTATATCCAAATGTAGTTCCCACCCCATTCCAAAGACTTAGTGGATGGCATCCCATCCTGCTACTTCCCCATATTGCCACATTTCCATCCAGCCTCACAGTCTGAATAATTCTGTTTGTTGTTCCAAAAGGGATGAGGTGTCAGGAAGCGCCTGAACTTCTCGGGGTGGGGGATTTATGGCAGATTTCTGCAGTGGATACACCATCCTTCTCTTTCCTTTTTGTTCCTACCCGAGCACTTCCAGGATCTCTCAGGATCTCTCTCTGATTCTACTCTTCAGTCTTATCCTAACTCTGGGCTAGGTCTGAAGGCATCCTTAAAATGTAAGTTAAAACTTTATCATTTTTTCCCTTAGCTTTTTTTCTGATTATGGTGCAACCTGACGTATCAGTTCTCTAGGCTGGGTTATACTGAGAAAGTCGCAGTTTTGACCATACGTGAAGTTTCCTCATTTCTGCTGTTTATTCTGCACACATCTTTAAACCAATCAGCAAATTTGCTTAAAATTTACTTTAAAAAATGACCAGACTCTTTTTTGTCTATGATACAAATGAGCCAACTCCCTTCTGTGAGATGATCCTCACATCAATAACCAGGCATGGATAGACAGTGGTGAACATCAGGGTCATTTATTTTGGTGGTCAAGAGCTGCTTGTCATGAAAACCTTTGCTGCTCTGTTTCTCAGCCCTTCCTGCTCTGTTCAAAGAAGAGTTAAGAGATGAGGAGGCCGAGGAGGGTGAAGCGGTCACTCTGCGCTGTGAGCTGACCAAACCTGCCCCAGTGGAGTGGAAAAAGGGACACACAGCCCTCAAACCTAGCGAGAAATACAAAATGAGGCAGAAGGATGTCGCTGCAGAGCTGGTGATCCACAATCTGACTGAGAGTGATGCTGGGGATTACACCTGCGTGTGTGGGGAGCAGCAGTCCACGGCTTCCTTGGCAGTACATGGTAATGACCAGCTCCACCTGGATGCCATCATTATCGAGATTATGGTTGGAATTTGTTTTATCACCATGGTCATTGTTGCCTGTGCACAGTTCCTCTGAGTCCAACCTTGCGTGGCTTAACCACGAGGATGAATTTTGTGATTTAGGGGTAAAACCTTTCCCTTCAGTACAGTTCCATGTACAAAGTGGTTTTAGGACCTGATCCCTAAAGCAAATGTGAGATCAAGCCTGAAGACACCTCCCCACCTTTTCTTCCCCACCCATGCCCTCACCAGCAGGCTGTGTTTGCTGCTCCCTTTAACCCTGTTCCAATTGCATCCTCAGTGCTGCCTGCAGGCATCCAGGAGAGCCTGAAGGATGAGGAGGTGACTGAGGGTCAAGCGGCCACTCTGAGGTGTGAACTGACCAAGGCTGCCCCTGTGGAGTGGAGGAAGGGCAGCACTTTGCTCAAAGCCAGTGAGAAGTACAAAATGAGGCAGGAGGGCCTGGTCATGAAGCTTCTTATCCAGGATGTGGAACTGAAAGATGCTGGAGAGTACACGTGTGTGTGTGGAGAACAGGAGACAACAGCGGCCTTGATAGTGCATGGTAAAAAAAATATACATATACCTGTATTATTGTGTATTCCTACGCCAGCTCATTGATATTGGTTGTGTGTTCACCCGTGGCTGAATTGTTTCTTTAAATCTGTAAACTCTCTGTAAGATCTGGTTGTACTCAGGCTGCTTTTCTCCTTCTGTCTATTGGTTTGTCCAATGTCCCAGAATTATGAGGAAAACACCATTTCCACCTGAAAGTGTTCTCTGCTTCTGTACCACCCCATCCCTCTTGTCACCCGTGTGCCACATGTCACTTTTAATGTCCTCTGTCCGTTTTGTGACCTTCAGCCCTGCCAGCCCTTTTCAAAGAAGACCTGAAGGACCTGCGAGCCACGGAAAGCCAAACAGCCACTCTGCGCTGTGAGCTGAGCAAGGCCGCAGCTGTGGCCTGGAAGAAAGGGAACAAAACACTGAAGGCAAGTGAAAAATACATCATGAGGCAGGAGAGTGCCCTGGCTGAGCTGGAAATCCGTGACCTAGAGCTGCAGGACGCAGGAGATTACACCTGTGTGTGTGGGGACCAGCACAGCACAGCCTCTCTGACAGTGAATGGTAAATGCAGACGATTGTCCATTTTCTGTTTCTCTGAAACATCATTGTTGCTGTATGAAGTGTTCGCCTCTCGCCTTTCTCCTGGGAGTTAATTTACATCCAGTTCTTGTTCAGGTGTTTAGTTTTGGTCTGGTGTTGCTGAAAAGGGAGCCGAGGACAGGACTGTCTCTCCTTGCAGACGCACTGCTGTGTTGTAGGTTTGAGGGAATTCCACCCAGGCAATGCTCGGGTTAGACCAGCTGAGATGTTCTGTCGCTGTGAAAAATCCTTTAAATTCCACCTGGAATCTTGTAATTTGGCCTGTCAGCTCAGCAGTTCTTGTCTCACTGCTGGATTCGGTTCTCCAGATCCTCGTAGTGATAACTTCAACCTCAACCCCCTGGTTTGGCCGTATTTGAACTTCAGCTGAGAATTCACGATGCTGACCACTTCATTTAAACACACTTTCTGTTGGCTTTCCATTCCCAGCCCTGCCAGTGCTTTTCAAGGAAGAGCTGAAGGATGAAGAAGCCCAAGAAGGAGCATCAGTCACTCTGAGTTGTGAATTAACCAAAGGAGCTCCAGTGCAGTGGAAAATGGGGCCCAAAGTGCTCAAAGCAAGTGACAAATATCAAATGAGACAGGCTGGCATCACTGCAGAGCTGGTCATTCGTGACCTAGAAGTAAAAGATGCTGGAGATTACACCTGTGTGTGTGGTGACCGGGAGACAACAGCAACCTTAACAGTTCATGGTAAAAAGACCTTATTAAAATTGATAAATAGTTCTCAAGATAGACATCATTCTGAAATTCAGGGTCAGTAGCTTGTCTTTGTTTTTATCCCTTCCTCCTCCTTCATTCTATTTATAACTCATTTCTTCCTGAGAAAGAGGCGCTCATGGCGAATTTTTATTAATCTGTCCTTTAAAAGGAGAAAACGAGAAGTTTCTTTCTGTGCAAGTCCCCTCTTCTTGGACATTTGCATTTTCCAGCTTCAAGCCCGTAGTTCACTTCAGTCCGCCACACTTTTCTCCAAAACACACAGCTATGGGCTGTGTGTCAGACCCCTGTTCTCCAGGACCTGGATGAAGGAAAAGTGAGGGTTCGGGAGCAGAAAGAGGAGGAAATTCTCTGGGCATGGATGTTCCAGATTCTTTAAAGAAGTCAGACATGCAGAGTGAGAAAAGACTTATCATTCCAGAGCTTAATTCCTGAAGGTTGTTTTGTCTTTGGGTTTTAATTTCCAAAATGAGGACTAGTAAGAATCTGAAATTCTTATTAGATTTAATGGCCCATCAAACTTCAATTTAAAACTAGGAGTAGTTTTATTTTGAAATCTGACTGCTTTCATGTAGATGGGGCTGTAATAGTTTAGTAAAAACAAACCAGAAAATAACAACAACAGCCTCCAAAAAATGACATTTGTGTGGGTGAAATAGTTCTGTATCCAGCAGTGTTATTTGTGATTGCTGTTGATCTGAGGTCTGGGTCTTTCTGTTTTTCTTTCACTATAAATAACAACAAAAACCCAGGGAACTGATCCCTCAGGGTGACTGAGATCACATCACACTCAAAGAAAGACACTTTCAGGGTTTCTGAACTTGGTTGTGGCTAAGAATATCTACAATAGGCTGAAAAAAAAGGCATGAGGGGTATTTCAAAAAAGAAATTTCAAAGGCAAAATTGCCTCAAAAAAAGGCATTTCAAAAAAGAAATTAGAGCTTTAATTCTGTTTTTCTGCTGTCCCTTTGTCCGTGTTGCATACTCCAGCTCTGCCACCACTCTTTAAGGAAGAGCTGAAGGACAAGGAAGCAGAAGAAGGTGGAGAAGTCTCCCTGCTCTGTGAGCTCTCCAAGGCTGCTCCGGTGGAGTGGCGGAAGGACCAGAGGATCCTCAAACCGAGTGGGAAATACAAAATGAGGCAGGAAGGGCCCAAGGCAGAGCTGGTGATCCATGAAATAGCTGAGGAGGATGCAGGAGACTACACCTGTGTGTGTGGACAGCACCAGACTACAGCTGTCTTGACAGTACAGGGTAAAGCCATCCTGACCTCCTGTTTCCTGACTGAAAACCTCTGTCCTCTGCTCTGAGCTGCTCAATTTTCCACGTCTGTCTGTTCATCCTTATTAATTGAACTTCCATTAATTTGAAAATGCTCCCTGCCACTCCTCAGCTGCAGGCTGTGGAAATTGGAAAACGCCTGTCTGCATTTCTCTGTGCCATCCTTTTGCCCTTTTTTTCCCTTAAACACAAGCCTGCTCTCCTTTCTTCTTTCCCTTCTGCCATTCCTTTCCTACCATGCAACCCCATTATTCTTTGGTCTTTCCTTTCCTCCATTTATTCTCTAAACCACAAATCTGTTTGTTCTTTGCCATTCCTTTCTGGAATTCTCAATACCAACCGTTTTATTATAGGGAACAAGGGGTATCCAGAATAAGGCTCTGTTAATCATAATTTCTTCTGCACTAAGTTATGTTTAGATTGGGCTTTGTGCCCGTAATCTCTGTCCTAATGCACAAAGATAAATTACCATTGGGAGTTTGATTTTTCTAAGAAAAGAATAAATTTTTTCTGTGACCTCCTTCTGGTCTTCCTTTGTTGGAAGAACAGTTTTCTGGGCAAACAAGGCTGGTGTTTCAGTTTAACGCTGCTGGAATGGGAAATGTGCCAAATAAGGGCCAAGCCTGTTTTCTAGCCTGGATATTTTAGCTTAGTCTCACTGTTCTGGACACTAGTTTTGAGATGTGAGATATCCAACCTTATTAAACAGGTGGAATATCCCATTATCCCACCTAGTTAAGAGAGGGACATATGTGAAGGCCACCACATTTATTTCAAGGACACAACTTGCAGTGGGTACAAGAATTATTTTAAGTGGGGAAAATGTGTTCTGAGACAAGAACCCAGGCTGGAATTCAGCAGCTGGAGATGTACTTTGGGGTCAAGAAGAATCTGTGAGTCCCGGATGCGCCTCTTCAAGGATATCTCAAGGAAGAAGGAATGAGGATGAGTAAGGAGCTGTGTCAACACCCAGAGGACAGCAGGGCAGCTCCGTAAGCAGGAAAAGAGAGTGCAAAGCCATGAAGCTTGTGGAAGACACCAACCCATGTGAATTAAGGAGCTCAGAGCCGGTATTCTTAGTTTTTCTGAGGAGGAACCTGGTAGAAAGCAGGTGTAAATCTGTTGAGAACAGTGCAGTTTTGCTGTAGGAAGCCAGAGTAAACCTAAAAGGATTAGGATGCCTGTTCCTCTAGGATATTTTCATTTCTCTTTCCTCTCTTTGTGGCTGATGCTCACCCTTCCTTGACAACTTTCCTCTGTCACAACCTTCACAACTCCCCCCTATCACTTCCTCACCCCTCCCTGGAGACACCCTCAGTGTGTAACACGTTTTACCTGCATCCTTCAGCTGTGCCTCCGTTTTTCCAAGAAGAAATGGCCAGCCAGGAAGGGGTAGAAGGTGGAACGGCCACTTTGCACTGTGAGCTGAGCAAGGCCTCTGCCCGTGTCCAGTGGAAGAAGGGCCAGCACGTCCTCACCTCGGGCACCAAGTACAGCATGAGGCAGGAGGGACGTGCGGTGGAGCTGGTGGTCCATGACTTAGACCTGAGCGACGGTGGGGATTATTCCTGTGTGTGTGGAGACGAGACCACCACGGCTGCCTTAACTGTTCATGGTAACGTAATCCTTGGGATGGACACCCTCCAAACCTGCCCAAATCTCTATTGCCATGGTCTGTTCCCATCTCTTTCTGTCTCCTTGGGCTTTTGTGTTCCTTTGGACTGTGTGTGCTTCCTCCTTGTGTAGAATTGGGAAAAACGTTCCCTGTTGGTGCTTGTCCCCCTCAGCTGTGCTGGTTCATCTCTCTTCCCTTGCCCTGATCCAGTGTCCAGGGAAGCTGTGGGAGATTTTCCATTGTGTTCCACTGACCTGGATCAGGGCTTGGTATTGCCCTGTGAAACCTCTCCCCCAGGACCTCACTGAGCTGCTTTTTAAGGAAAGTTCACCCTCTCTGTGGTAACTCTTTTACTCCTCAGCACTGCCTCCAGAATTCAAGAGAGAGCTGAAGGACCTGGAAGCTGTGGAAAATGGCACAGCTGCTCTGCAGTGTGAGCTGACAAAACCTGCTGAGGTGGAGTGGAAGAAAGGGCAGGAGGTGCTCAGAGAGAGCAGCAAATATGAAATGAGTCAGGATGGGACTGTTGCAAAGCTGATTATCCACAAACTGGAGGAGGAGGATGCTGGAGTTTACACCTGTGTGTGTGGAGATGAGCAGACAACTGCCATGCTGACAGTCAATGGTAAAAAAAAAATAAAATTAATATTTTCTGAAAATAAAAATAACATTTCAGTTTAGTGATGCTGAAGGTAAAGGTTGTAAATCATAAGGTGTGAAGAATAGCCTGGTCTATGCGGCTCATGGAGTGGCCAGGCAGAAAAACGGGAATTGCAATGCAGAACTAAATGCATTTTTTCAGTACGTTGCTGTTAGAATAATCAAAATCTCTCCTGCAAGTGGCCTGCCTGAAGAGGGAATCTGAACCCTTAAAATTCCCTCCCTTAAGAGGGAGTGTTAATTCTTGCAACTCTCTGTCTTAGGAGGGAATCTGAACTTTTAAAATTCCCTTCTGATCTTCAGAACATTTCTTCACTGATCAGGGAAGCACACTGGCTACTTTTACGTAGGAAAACTATTATTCCATTTTTAGATCACAGATTAGATTAAGCTTCTATGTATTTCGTGGCAAATGTAACTTCTTGAAATCCATTTCCTCCTGCTCTGCAGATATTCCTATTACTTCTCTGGGGAAATAGCCTCATAGTTTGAATCTAGAGCATTGAGGTTTAGAGACACCTGGAAAAAAAATCTTTTGGTGCTTTCATTTTGCCTCTACTTCTCTTCTCCCAAGCCCCAGCTGCAGTAGGTCCAAGTCACATTTCTATTTTGCAGAACACCAGCAGACAATGGCTGTGGTGGCTGTGCATGGTAGGCAGTGGTGACCCTTGGCTCAATAGGAGTGGAGTGAAAGGAGCTTTTCCTGGTGTCCTTTGCAGCCATTGATTTGTTTTGCTTCTGGTCCATGCCTGAATAAATATTCTTCATGGGCATGGCACACGGTCAAGGTAGAAAGGTTCTTCTCGCAGTATCTGGGGTGTGAAAGCAATTAAATCATCAAATCCCAGAATGGTTCGGATTGGAAAGGACTTTAAAGATCGTCCATTTCCAACGCCCTGCCATGGGCAGGGACACATTCCAGTAGCCTAGGTTGTTCAGAGCTCCAACCAACCTGGCCTTGAATGTTGTCATGATGCCAAAATACGCTGAACCCTCCTGCCCTGAGTTCAGGGAGTGTGTCTGGGTACGGGAATGGCATAAGGGATGCCTAATGGGGTGTAATGCCTGCCTGGGATGGTAAGAGATGGAACAATCAGGGAATAAGGGATTTCTATGGTATGTGAATGTGCTGGATGGTTGCTGGAGGCTTTGAACTTCAGGTGCAAATGCTGACTGCAGACAACTTGAATCCACACCTGTTTTCCTTCACTCCTTCTACCATCCAGAGCAAGGCCTTGCCTGAAATCTGGATTTCCCCTCCCATTTATCACTTCACTGTGATCTCTTACCAAGAGATCGATGCTGATTTGATCTTTTATATGTTGATAGAAGCCTTATTTGGGAGGAAAATACTCTTTGTTTAATATTGCAAACTCACAGACCTCTGTTAAGGGACAAGGATCTGTGTAAGAGAGGCCATGTCCCAGTGACCTTTGCCTAAAGCATCCATAGTTGGCATGGTCACACTTCCATAGGGAAGTCTGACTGCTTCAGACCCCAAACCAGGCCATTCTGTGGACCACTAAGACCAGATCTTCCCTAACTTCATCTGTCCTCAGCTCTTGGTTCCCTTAGTGGTTCAAGAAAGATTCTGCCAAGACAGAGAGTTGCAGCTCCAGGGTTACGGAATCATTAGGATAAGCCATGTCTGAAGAATTATGGTAGGACTGAATCCTTCTTGTACTAAAACACTCTTGAAACATTTTCCTCTCAAATTTTGCAGCACTGCCTGTCACATTTAAGCAGCCCCTACAGAATCAGGAATCTGAGGAAGGAAGCACAGCCACGTTCTGCTGTGAGCTGTCGAAACCCAGTGCTGCAGTGGAATGGAGGAAAGGAGGAGTGGGGCTGCAGCCCAGCCAGAAATATGAAATGAGGCAGAGGGGATGCCTGGTAGAGCTCTTGATACACAATCTCAGATTAGAGGACACAGGAGAATACAGCTGTGACACGGGGGAGCAGGAAACCAGGGCAGCTCTGAACGTGACAGGTATGTGGTGTGAGCTGGCTCCTAAAGGAATAGGTTCCTCCAACATGCAAAACAACCGTTTCAATATGAATATTTTTAAGTGCATTATTCTTATTCTCTATGAATATTTTCCTTTTCACCTGATATATTAGGATTTTTTTTTCAATGAGAATGGAAAAGGATGATACTTTGTTCTTTCAGTGCTGCGTTTCAGTTTTGGGTTCTAATAGGAAATAATTTCAAGCTTTGTGCCTGAGGAGAAATTAAAGAAAAAGCAATGATTTAACATAACATCTGGACATTTCACATGACATGTTGTTTGAATATTTAAAAATATCATTTTCTTTCAAATCCTGTAAGAAGACAGACAACGACCTCCCTGACCTCTCCAGGCTGTCCATGGAGTTTTGAAGTTCTTTGCTCTTGAGATCATTGTTAGATCAACTGAGGGATAAAATCGTTCAATGACTTCACCACTGGGAAGGATTTGAGTCAAGGAACAAAGGAAATAAATGTTAGGGTTGCAGATGGCTTCTTCTGATGCAGCAAGATCTCCCAGTTGCTCCAGGAAAATTAGAAAACGTGGATCCTACCTAGGAATATCACAGTGAACAGCAGAGTATCTCGTTCTCCAAGTGTCAGTCTAACTCTGTTAACCAGGACTTGACTCAGGCTTCACTAAAAGATCCTGTTGATCCTTTTCTTTTCTCTTTTAGCTCTGCCAGTTCTTTTCCAAAAGCAGCTCAAGGATGAGGAGGCAGAAGAAGGAGCCGCGGTGAAATTCCAGTGTGAGCTGACAAAGGATAACGCGACGGTGGAATGGAGAAAAGGCACCATGGAGCTCTTCCCGTGTGCCAAATACGAGATTAAATTAAGTGGGCGCACGGCTGAGCTTGTGATTCATAATGTAGAGCCAGAGGATGCCTCTGATTACACTTGTGACACGGGAGACCAGCAGAGCACCGCAGTCCTCAGAGTGAATGGTTAGCACTGCGCCCACCTGGGACGGAGGAGAGGCATTGGTGGAACTGTGGGAATGATATTATTCAATCCAAAAGTTAAGATAATGAGGAAAAGAGTCATAAAGCAGAGTACAGAGGAGTGGATCTGGTGGGACAGGGCTCCTATCCAAGCCTGTAGAGCACAGAGTGCAGTGCACTGACCCCTTCCTCTGATATGATAAAAGCAAGGAATTCCGTGTCATGGGGATTTTGAAATATTAATAGAACTGCTTTTGGTATTTTGCAGTTTTGCTGGCTCACCTGAATCTATAGCAAATCACACATCCTATAAAAAAGCATTTTGAGGTTGCTATTTTTAATCTTCCAGTGAAGATCCCGAGAATGCTGTGTTTAACCAAACCAGGAATAATGTCTGTGACTGATCACAGAATCATAGAACGGGTCACTGGTCCAACCTCCCTACTCAAACGGGGCCATCCCAGCACCATCCATGGAATACTTGTGATTGTCTCAAAGTTGGGTGGGATTTGCGGCTTTGATCTCATCCATAACCTTTCAAACAACATCTTTTGGCTGAATCTGACTCAAAAGCAGCCGCAGGGTAAACTGTGGGTGAAAGAGCCCTGTGACTGCTTTACCTGTCTCAAAGCAGTGTTAATACTGGAACCACAGGCACTGAGATTCCCTTTTTCCCAACTGCTCACACACACCCCGTGGATATTCCCTTCTTGTTTCCGTCAGTGACAAGCTGTTGCCTGAAGTGTTCCATGCTCTGCTTGAATAAATGTCCATTTGTGCATCATCTGGAAGGACTCACCGAGGATGATCTGGGTCTTGAAAAGACAGCTGAGAAATCAGAAATTAGTTTAAAGCTTTACATCATTTAGCTGTTGAAAATCAGGAGTATTTCTCTAAAAATGGACAGATTTGGACTAGTTTAAACAGAAAATGTCAGGTTTTGCTTAGTCAAGATCTTCATGCGAGCTAGAGTTTCCAATATGCAGAGCAGATGCATGAAAGGTGTGACGTGGATGCCTTGGAGTTTATGGGGTATAAACATATTTTGGGAACTTTCTGATCCGCTGGATATACACAATATATGTCTGTTTATAGGGAAAAAAATGGTTTTATTATCATATCACCACTTAATGCAGAGTTGTTCTGCATCATCAGAGCCCAGGTGCCTTGTGCTGAGCTGTGCAGACCTGGCATTCAAGCAACCAGCTCATGTATTATTTATTTCTCATTTTACAGCCACCAAACCCCAGCTGAAGCAGCAGCTGAGGAACGAGGAAGTGGAAGTGGGAGGAACAGCCAGGCTGTGCTGTGAGATTTCCATCAGCAAAGCAGAAGTGGAGTGGAGGAAGGATGGAGTCCTCCTGCACTCCAGCTCCAAGTATGAAATGTGGCAGGATGGGACCCTCCGGGAGCTCCGTGTTCACCACCTGGAGCCTGGGGATGCTGGAGAATATTCCTGCAAGGCGGGAGACCAGACGAGCTCTGCCAAACTCACCGTGAAAGGCAAGACCTGTTTATCAGAACAAGGAGATTTTCCCTTCAGGAAACTAAGATTTCACAACATAATTGAGTTATATGCCCACACGTAACATAAAACGAGATATTGTGATAAACACCGAGCGTAGGAAAGGTATCATAAAAAAAAATCTTATGGTCAGTGGATGTGCCAAAGCAAAGATTGGCTTGGTGGACAGGAGAGGATAAGGCAGCTGTAATCTGTGACTCATGGCTCAGAATATTTGCTTGACATCGTATGCATGGGACTGAACAGATGGTCCAGCCCCAGCTTCCAGTCACATGGCAGCTGCATCTGGCCTTAATATCACTGCAGAGCTTAGGCTGGACCACTGGTGTGGAACAAACACCCCCAGCATCTCCACAGGCTACTCCGTGTTGTAGATCCCCTGCACATCACACCCAGCTGCACCATTTTTCGTGCAGATGGTGACCTCAGTTGTAGCAATATCCACTGTGCTTGCTCAGAGATTGGGCTGCTTTTTGAATGGTTGGACTCGATGATTTTAGAGGTCTTTTCCAACCTTAGTGATTTTATGATTCCTTTGGTATTCCCCAGTGGGTTTGGGTACAGCTTCTGCCTGCTGGGGATTGTCTGCATGATCCTTGCACAGGCGCCCAGCTGTCCTAGAAGCAGGACTCAGGGAAACTGCAGTGCAGATCCCCTGTGCTCACATTAATCCAGTGAGTCCTGCTGAGAGGAAAAAGCCAGCCAGGGCCTCAGCCAGTTTGAAGCATCAGCATGGAGCAAATGCAATTCTGTTCACAGAAATACAATAGAGAGGATCAGGCTTTATTGTTATCCTGTGAAGATGTCTAAGTGCAAATGGAACAAATTCAAAAATCCTGGTTTTGGCGTCCAACATTCATGCCTTGTTCACCCAATCAAGTGTAATTAAAAAACCAATATGCCTTTTTCACCCAATCAAGTGTAATTAAAAAACCAATATGCAATGTGTCTCTGAGCAAGGACAAGTGGTAAAGCCACTACGCAAATGTCATTTGTCCTGTTGCCACACACACTGAAAGCAGAGTTTGAAATGTGATTTGAGAGGCTGCGCTGCCTCCACCCTTGGAGGTCCTTGAAGGACAAGGTGCTGAGCAACCTGGCCCTGCTTTGAGTGGTGGTTGGAGCAGGTGACTCCCAAAAGTCCACTGCAGCCTGTATTATTTAAGATTCCACGATTTGATCCATGTTTTGCCTTTCATTTCCCATTTCTGCCTCCTTGCAGAGCCTGACGTGACCATCGTGAGCAGCCTCAAGGACATGGTGGTGTCCGAAGGGGACGATGTCACCTTTCGGTGCCAGGTTTCCCACGAGAACGCGAGGGACGTCGAATGGAAGCTGCAGGATGTCGCTCTGCAGAACAATGAAATGAACGAGATCTCGGTGGAAAAAGGGAGGATCCACACCCTGACCCTGAGAAAGGTGACTGAGCAGGACATTGGCACCGTCACTTTCCGAGTGGGACCCCACACGTCGACAGCAGAGCTCACAGTGAAAGGTGAGGGCTCCCTGTGGTGTGGAACAGGATGGGTGGGAACAGGAAATGTTTTGCTCATGCTGGCAGTAAATTCAAGGCCATTATTCACCCCTCGTGTCTTTGGGGTGCTTGTGCTTCAAAGCATCTGTGACTGCAATCATCACGGATAAACGGGGGACATTTCACCATCTTCCTGAAGCCCACTGATTCTTAGGGAATTTACTGGCTTGGCGTCACTACCTGGATGGATAGACCTGGAATTTTCATTGCTTTCACTATCCCTTTTAGAATCATAGAATAATTTGTGTTTGGAGGGACTTTTAAAAGCCATCAGGTCCAATCCCTCTGCATTGAGCAGGGACATCTTCAACCAGATCAGGTTGCTCAGATCTGTTTTTTCTATTTCTTTCTTTCTCTAAATATTATTTTGATGAAATTCTCCATCCACCATCCTTTTCCTTCCCTCTTAGAATATTCTTTTAACCCCTCAGTAAATAACACAGAAGTCAGAGTATTTTTTTTAATACTCAATTGTTCGGCTGTAGCTTTAACGCCACAGGAAACGAGACAAAGGTGCCTGGAAAACAAAGAAAACAAAGCAAAGCAAACAACTCCTTTGCTTTGTTCATAATTTCAGTGCCACCTCCAGTCTTTAAGGAGAAACTGCAGAGCAGGGAAGTGCAGGAGGAGGACACAGCTGTCCTCCACTGGCAGCTCTCCCAGCCCAGCGCTGAGGTGAAAGGGAAAAAGGGCTGTCAGGTGATCTCCCCAAGCTCTAAGTATGAAATCAGGCAGGAGGGAACAGTCCATACTCTAAAGATTCATCACTTAAAACCAGAAGACTCCAGCAAATACACCTGTGATAACGGAAATGAACAAACAGCAGCCACTTTGACTGTTGAAGGTGGGTTGTGTTAGGGTTTTTTTAAGATAAGAAACTTGCTCCACTCTCTTAGGCTCTGCCAAGAGGATTTTTTTCTACTGTCCTTGACTTCAGATGTACTGTGCTGTCAAAAGCAGCTGAGGATTTTTTCTTTTGGAAGTCCCGGTGCATCCTGAGCAAATAAAATGCATGGACCCAAGCACAGGAACTACTTCCACATTTCGAGACCCTACGGCCTCTCTCTGGTCACTCAGACAACCAGGGTTGGAGCTAAAATTAGAATAGGACTATTTTTGGTGCTTGATCATCCTTTGAGCTGTAGTTCTGCCTGGAAAAATGGTGATCCAGGTGAAATTGTTCAAACTTGGACACAACTCCAGCTAACGAGCAAGGTTCCTAAACAGTTCTAGTGGCAAGGATCTTTAAAACAGGCGTAATGTGACAACAAATCTGGTTTTTTTTTTCCAATCTAATCTCATACAAATACAATATGAAGGTGACTTTTTCTGAGATACGTGATCAGGAAAAACAAAGATAAGCCAGGAGGTTATTGTTAAATCCCACCTTTTGAAATATCCCTGAGGGCTCTCCCATGAAAGGCACACACCTGCCTGCAGTCACACTAACTCCACAATCCAGGAATACTAGAATATTGGCACTGTAAGCAGGTCCTCTGATGGTGTTTGCCCATTTGTGTCTCTGTGTGTGGTCTCAGCCACTCCAACACTCCTTGAAAAAAGATTCCAAACCCAGGAAGATGAGGAAGTCTCTGCAGTCACACTGTGAATACCAATTCAGCCAATATTTGTATACCAATAAGCGTGGAGCAACCGAGGTTCTTGCAGGGAAATTGGCCTTGAGGAGCTAAACTTCTACATGTGGCACTTCATAAATCCACCCATCAGAACTCCACCTTGGCCCACCAGCGATAACATCAGCACAGAGACTTCCAGGGTTCATTTCTCTGCTGGTCCAGTTTTCAAATAAGGAGCACTATATAAAGAAGTTTCTCCCTGCACTCTCCCAAATACACAGGAACCTGGATATCAGGAGTTGGCTTTTGAGGTGTGGTTTTGGTACCCATTTGGAGATACACACACTGAGATGCTCAAAACTCTGTATCCAATACCATTCCTGTGCAAGGAGCATAGTCCTTGAAGTGCTCAGTGTGTGCAGTGTCCAGTGATTCTTCAGGAGTGCAGAGTGCTTAGCACTTTCTGTCATTCCTTGTTTTGCTTTTAAACTAGCTTTGGAATTGAGTTTGAACCAAATTTAGGACGGCACCAGAGTTTCATCAA
The DNA here is from genome assembly GCA_013397725.1 of Rhagologus leucostigma. Lineage (NCBI taxonomy): Eukaryota > Metazoa > Chordata > Aves > Passeriformes > Rhagologus > Rhagologus leucostigma. The sequence continues at coordinate 2,539,568 of VZTD01004775.1, forward strand.
ACACAAGGCTTAGTTACACATTCAGCAGTGACACATGATTTTTTTCCCCTCTGATTTCTCCTGCTTTAGCTGCTCCAGTCACCTTCACACAACCACTCCAGAACCAACAAGCTGAAGCAGGCGGCACAGTCACTTTGAGCTGTGAGGTCTCCAAATCCAGTGCCACTGTGCAGTGGAAGAAGGCGGGGACTGTGCTGCGACCCAGTGACAAATACAAGATGCGTCAGGCGGGCTCGGTGGCTGAGCTGACGATTCACAACCTGAGCGAAGCTGACGCTGGGGACTACACCTGTGACACAGGGGACCAGCAAAGCACGGCAGCAGTGCGCCTGAAAGGTGGGGCTTTGCATGGGGAAGAGCTGGGCAGATCTTGGCACCGTGGCAGGGGCACGGGATTGAGTAATTTGGCAGCTAAACCTTGTCCTGTGCCCAAGGAGAACCGTGGGGATCTCAGACATGAGAGAGGTTTCAGAGGGATAAGAAATGGGTCAGTATCTCTAGAAATGGGTCTTTAATCACTGATTCTGTGGTTTGATGACAGTGTCACCCACTGAAATCTGTTGACAAGTTTTTCGCAACACACAGATGGTGATTTTACACATTTTAGATATTTATTATACACACAACACAGTATAACTTGCAAGCTTTTTAGACCATCATATATATGTGCATAATACATGTGCAGACATTAATTACGTGTCCGTAGCACTGTAATATGTTGCTATGCGCCTGTGTACCTACATTTTCATGAGTTTAGAGTCATAGAACCACAGAACGGTTTGGGTTGGAAGGGACCTTCAAGACAATTTAGTTCCAACCTCCTGCCATGGGCAGGGGACACGTTCCACTACACCAGGTTGTTCCAAGCCCTGTCCAGCCTGGCCTTGGACACTTCCCAGCTTCTCTGGACAACCTGTGCCAGGGCCTCACCATCCTCACCAGGAACAATTTCTTTCTAACATCTAAGCTAACCCTGTCCTCTTTCAGTTTGAAACCATTCCCCCTTTTTCTGTCACTGTCTACGCCTATAAAAAGTCCTTCTTCCTCCTTTTTATAAGCCCCCGAGAGCCTTCTCTTCCAAGCTGAACACCCCCGGATTTATTATTTAGGGCCTCAAATAACAATAGCATAGTACTGTCAAGAAAGAGCATAACAAAATGTTTAACCCAGGAAGCATCACTTCAAAGTAGATCTCAAACTCTGTTGCCCTTCCCATGAAGAACCAGCAGCCACCATCGTGGAGAGGCTGAAGGACGTCACCGCGTACGAAGGAGAAGACGCAGTGTTCGAGTGCAGGCTGTCCCGGGAAACAGCTCAGGATGCCCAGTGGTTCCTGGGGGATGTTCCCCTGCAATCCAACGAAATGAACGAGATCAGAGTCCAAGGGACACGTCACAGCTTGATTCTGAGGAAGGTGACCCTGGAAGACTGTGGGTCCATCAGTTTCAGAGTGGGGCAGCATTCGTCAGCAGCACAGCTGACGGTGGAAGGTGAGCAGCCTCTAAGGAAGAAGGGTTGAGGAGGTTCTGGCAGGCACTGCTTTGACTTCTGGAGAGGTGTATTTGGGATTAGGGAGCCTTGGAAATTTTGGGAGATTCTGCTAATCTAATTTAGCATTTTGGAGAGGTGCATCTGAGCCAGTCATTCCAGTAATTTTTATTGTACATGGAGTGAAGATTAATATTAACATCCTTTGATGTTATTTGATATAATAATTAATATTAACATCCTTTGAAGACCATCCAACTAAGCAGCTGATCATATGTCAGAATCAATCCTGAAGAATGTGAAGAATATGCTCTGAGCTAATCTCCTGCTTATGACGGTTTAAGATCATATATATTTAAAAAAAAGTCTGAAACTCTGAAAAGCCTTTCTTTTAAGATATATAGAATGATTTTGGAAAGACGGCCCATGCCAATGCCTTATGCTGTTGATTCCTCTTTGATCCGGTTCCAAATGTAACTACAGACACCCTGCTCTGCCCTGGGGGTGATGCTGGGTGAGGCTGCTGCAGCAGTGCTGGTCCCCTCTCCCCACAGCTGCCCCGGTCACCTTTGTGAAGGCGCTGCGCAACCTGGAGCTGCAGGAGGGTGGCACTGCCCACCTGTCCTGCGAGGTGTCCAAGCCTGATGTCCCCGTGGAGTGGAAGAAGGGCACGTCCGTGATCCGCTCCAGCCACAAGTGCAGCATCCAGCAGGAGGGGAAGGTGCACACGCTGGTCATTCGCGACCTGAACCGCGCTGACGCCGGGGAGTACAGCTGCCACACGGCTGCTGGCAAGACCACGGCCAGACTCGAGGTTAAAGGTATGGTTTCCTCTCTGCCCAGCAGTGGTGAGAGGAGGGCACATCAATTCTTAGAGCTCTCTACTACAAGAGAGACACTGATCAGTGGAGCAAGTGCAGCAGAATCCACCAAGTTTGTCAGGGGGCTGGAGCACGTGAAGTACGTGGACAAACTCTGTTGTGACAGGACAAGGGGTGATGGTTTTAAACTAAAAGAGGGACAGTTTAGATTAGGTATAAGAAAGATATTTTTTACCATGAGGGTTGTAAAACAGCTGGCACAGAGAAGCTACCCGGAGAAGCTGTGGCTGCCCCATCCCTGGAAGTGTCCAAGGCCAGGTTGGACAGGGTTTGGAGCAGCCTGGGATAGTGGAAGGTGTCCCTGACTGTGGCAGGGGGTGGAACAAGATGATGGTACCTTCTTATTTAAACCATTCTGGGATCTAAACACAGGCAGAGGCAAGGCCAGCTGTGCTTGTTAGCTGGGGAAGAGAAAGCGGAAGTGGAACCTCATTGTTCTCTGCAGCTTCCTAGTGGAGATCTGCAGAGGAGAGAGGCACAGAACTTTCTTGGAGGGCTCAGTAAAGAAATGACAGGCAACAAGTGCAAGCTGCAGTGAGAGAAATTCAGATTAGAAAAAACCCAACCTTTAACAATGAAGGAGTGGTCAGACATTGGATCTGAGATCCAGAGGAATGGAGGAATCTCCATCCATGGGGGACTTCCAGAAGTCCCTTCAAGCCTTAATTATTCTGTAATTGATCTCTGGCTGCGTGATCTGAAGCCTTGGATTATAACCCCAGATTTATATACCCTCTCTATATATTATTATATAAATATATTGTTCTATCATACATTATATTTGGTCTATTATATATATTATTCTATTTTATTCTATGTATATTATT
>VZTD01004775.1:2542791-2672830 GCA_013397725.1 Rhagologus leucostigma
TTTTATTCTATGTATATTATTCTATTAGTCTAGCTAGTCTATATCTTCTATATTCTGATATATTCTAAATTTCTAATATATTCTGTAAATTCTAATATTATATATATTTATATATGTATAATATATTTTTATATATTTGTATTTTACTCTGTTCTATGATTTTATTTCAAGGATGGAAAGCTATTTGGCCTTCAGTAATAATCACTGAATTTAGCTGGGAATTTGTTGTGAAAATAAGTCTGGGGTACGGGGAGAGAAATGTCGCTCACATAGAAATCAAATTTTTCCTGCTGATTAACTCCCTTTCCTCCTCCTCCTCTGTCTAGCTTTGACTTTGGCATCCCTGGAAGCTCTCCTTAGGGAAATGCATCCAGAGCTGTGCATGAACCTCATGAATGGCTCTTAATACCTTAAAAATAAAACATTCCTCTATTTTCTATTTTTGCCTCAACCGTTTTTTTTTCTCTTTGCACCACGCCCCTTGCCAGGCCTGCCTGTGCTGTTCAAACAGTGGCTGAAGAACGAGGAGGTGGAGGAAGGGCGCACGGCCGTGCTGCACTGCGAGCTGACGCAGCCCCACGCGCGCGTGGAGTGGAGGAAAGGGGACGCGGTGCTGCAGCCCGGTGACAAGTACGAGATCCGCCAGGAGGGGACACGAGTGGAGCTCCTCATCTACGAGGCTGGGGCTCAGGATGCTGGAGATTACACCTGTGACTCGGGGGATCAGCAAACCACGGCTTCGCTGCAGGTCAAAGGTAGGACAGGGCTTGCTTGGGGGCAGAGAAGGCCTGGTTGTGTCCATCCTTCACAGGAGGGTCCTGGAATCACCCAGGCCAGGCTGGATGGGGCTCTGAGAGACCTGGTCTAGTGGAAGCTTCCCTGCTCATGGCTGGAGGTTGGAACTGGATCTTTAAGACCCCTTCCAACCCAAACCATTCTGTGATTTACTTTGGAAAAGACCTCTGAGATCATCGAGTCAGACCGTTAAGATGACACTGCCGAGTCCACCACTAAACCATGTGCCCAAGTGCCACATCCACAGGGAAATTTTATCACTGAGTTATCACTGACACTCAGTGTAATCAAAGTGGGTTATTTCACCATACCTAGGACAAGTTCATTTTAAATTGATCCTTTGTATCTCTTAGTGCCTGAGCAGCCCATGAATTGTGGCTCTTTGCCTTTCTCTAGTGGCTGTGGTTTTGGATTTTACAGTTTTACTTATTTTGTGCTAAGAATTCTATATCTTTTCAATTAAATCATATTTTAGATTGCAGGTTTAGTCACCATAATGAACTCTTGCCCAGAGCACGTGGTTTCAGAGATTAAATATCCAAAGTCTCATGTCCCAGCTGAAGGAACTGGGGTTTTTTAACCTGGAGAAAAGGGGGCTAGGGAGAGATGTTGTCACTCTCTGCAACTACCAACAGGAGGCTGTAGTGAGGTAAAGGTCGGTCTATTTTCACAAGTAACAAGTAATAGGACGAGAGGAAATGGCCTCAAGTTGCACCAAGGGACGTTTAGATTCGGTATTAAGAAATAATTCTTCACTGAAAGGGTGGTCGAGCATTGGCACAGACTGCCCAGGGAAGCAGTGGAATCACCATCCCTGGAGATATTTAAAAGATGTGTAGATGTGGCTCTTGGGGATGTGCTTTAGTGGTGGATCTGGCTGTGCTGGGTTAATGGCTGAACTTGATCTTAAGTGTCTTTTCCAGCCTAAAGGATTCTGACTCTCAGTGCTGTGATTAGTGTTGTTGTGCTCTAAGTGCTCACACTGAGAATGGTGAGTATGGCCATGTGAAGAGCTTCAGAGGCCCTGTGGCCTCTGGCAGCCCTTTATGGAGCAGCACTGGACACCTTTGCAGCATCAGCAGCTGATCCCAGGAGTGGCCAGCAGGCAAATTGTGGTTCAGAAAGCTGGGAAAACAGCCCAGCTGGAGAAGTTACAAGCAGGTTTCTCATCTCTGGGTGCTGTCACTGATGCAGTTGCTTCTCCACCACAGTACTGCCAGTGCTGTTTAAAAAAGAGCTGAAAAACGTAGAGACTGAAGAAGGGGGAACGGCTGTTTTGCACTGTGAGATCTCCAAGCCGGACGCTCCCGTTGAGTGGAGGAAAGGAGGGGTGGTCATTCAGCCCAGTGACAAGTACGAGGTGAAGCTGAAGGGCAGCGTAGCTGAGCTGATCATCCATGGTGTAGAGCCTGATGACTGTGGGGATTATACCTGCAGCACTGGATACGAGATCACCACAGGGTCTGTGTATGTGCAAGGTAAGGTGCTGAAATGTGGTGGAAACGCTCTGATTTTCTGCCTGGATTTCTTACTCCAAAGTCTTTGACAGTAACTGGCCAAACAGCAGAGAGTCCACTCATTACTTTCCTGATTTCAATGAAGATATAAACACTCACCTCCAGGGTGCGATTGGACCAATATTTTTAAGTTAAACTAGTTCGAAGTACCGACCACACTGTATTTCAGAACAGATGGTGGTACTGCTGAAAAACCTGGAGCAGTGGTCGTAAGAATACTGAAATTCTTGTTATAGCTGACTTCAGCTTCTATCATTGTTGATAATCTTATTACTTCTTTAAAGCACTCAAGTGAACATTTAAATCTTTAAGTACCTCTCTGCCTCATACAACATCTGCAGAATGTTGCAACACACAGGAGAGCCAGGCATGACCTGGGCATGGAATGGAGTTTCCTCCCAGTGAAATGATGTTTGCAGACACACGCGCTGCTCTCGCCAGCAGCTGGAGGGATGGAAGGTGGTCTCTAACCCTGTTCAAGAAAATTATAGCTCTTTTTTTCCTTGGAAAAACACCTCAAGTTTAACTATCCTGGACGTCTTGCACTTGGGCTGGGGTTAGCTCTGCAGGGAGCGACCCGTGCGTGTTTGTTTTTGTTTTCCTTTGGCTCCTTCTCTTGCTCTGTCACGCAGAAGAAGCAGCAGTGATAGTGTCTGGTTTAAGGAGCACAGACGTCTTTGTGGGCGAGTCAGCCACGTTCACCTGCGAGCTCTCGCACCCGGGAGTGAAGAATGTGCAGTGGTGGCTCGATGGGACCCCCCTTCACAACAACCTGGTGACCGAAATCTCTGAGCAGGACGGGAGGATCCACACTTTAACCCTAAATGACGTGGCGTGCCATGACTCGGGCACTGTCACCTTCAGAGCTGGGTCCCTCATATCTTCAGCTAAATTATTAGTCAAAGGTATTTCCTTGTTGGAAAAAAACACGTGGCCACCTCTGGACTTGCTCCGTGTGCTGGTGCTTCTGCCTTCCAGGCTACCCTTACTAAATCCCTTCAAGGTTCTCCTGTGCCCTGCAACCCTCCCACTCTGCGAGTCACCCACTCTCACCCCAGAAGTCTTCTAGGTGCAACCACAATGATTTTTGCAGTGGTTCAGGTGAGGGAGGGTTGCAGGGTCAGGGCTGCTGCTTTCACCTGGCGTCAAGGAAGAGATGAACGTAAACATCTGCAGTAGCACCTGACTTTATATCCTCACTTCATCTTTCTTTTTTAATAATACCACAAAATCTTATGGAGGTGGTAATTCACAAAATTACCACTGTGCTGCTCCACAGCTGGGCTGCTGGTGCTGAGCTCAGCATGTTCCCAGGACAGGATTTTGGGCTGTTCCTGGAAAGCAAAGGATGTGTGACATTCCAGTAACGCAGAGACAAAATGCACCTCGTTTTTGAAAGCTCGTCCCTGCACTGGCAAAGCTTTCTAGTCTGTGGAATAAATATTTTTCTCATTTGGTACGGGTAGCCAAAAGCTGCAAATAACACTGAGCTCCAGAGTTGATAAAGCAAGCTCCTTCCCATCCAGTCCTTTTATAGCCATGGGGAAGACCTGTTATTTTTCAGGCAAAATTAATGCTTATTCCCTGCTTGGAAAAAGGATTTGTATATACAGAGGTATAAAGGGTTAAAAGGTCTTTATTCAAATCTACTCCTGTGCTATAACTGGGGCATAACAGGAATGATCCACAATATGGAATTGTAGGCAGTGGTTGACGTCTCCTTCTCTGCACCCTGTGTCCCTTGTACATTCGGAAAATTGGGTTCTCTGCAAAGATAAAATGCGAAATCACTTCTTCATGATACAGAATGATGCAGTGACAACACAGTGTGCAAAGCCTGCAAGTCCTGTGTCAGTCTGCATCCATTTTCAGAGACAGAACCTGGTTCTGACCTCTCCAGGCAAAGAATTCCAGTGGACCTAAACCAAAATAAAAATAAATGCATCATTAGATGTTCTGCTCAGTCAAATAAAGGGCTCCTGAGAAATTTCCATTTCGTGGGATCACAGCATCATTGATTTTGGAAGAAATCCCTGGAAATCACCTAGTCCAACCCCACAGCTCATGCTGGTACTCACATGTATGTGGATATTTCTTGCTGCCATGAAGCCAAGATTCCTTCACTGCTGAAGGAATCAAACCTGAATCACAGCAGCACTAGTTTATAACTGGATTAGGAGAACCCCAGGTACGCTGTGCTCAGGAACACTTGATTTCATAGGAAAATGAAACACTTGTAAAATTCCAACCATCCTTGTATTAACAGACAATTTTGTACACTTTATTTTGTCCAGAAATTTAAAATCAGATCTATCTTTGAACTATACTTCAGTCTATCAGCTATCCATGGCTTGCTCTTCATCAAGGAGCAAGTTGACTTTGTTCCATGTGCCTCATCCTCCTGGTTTAAGGCATGTTGGTAATTGGATATATTCTGTAACAAGTGAGATCTCGGCTGTTCATGCTGGGCCTTCACAGCATCATTGCCCTACAACTGCATTCATTCCATGACTTGGAGTGGTGGTTCACGGATGGGTGGGGGGAGAATGGAAAAGGGTGAAGGAGCTGCTGCCATTTTCTAGCTCCTCTGAGAACTGCAGGTCCTGGGGCACAGGTTGGCTCCTAAGTCCCAAGGAGCTTCTGCACAGGTGAACAGGGCCACCAAGGTCCTTGCCCTGGCCAAGAGTGAGGGTACAGTGGAACCAGGACCTTCTCCAGTACCACAGGTGATATTTGCTGCGAGAAACACATTTCCACATCTTATGGAAGGGGATGGGGTTGTGCTCTCCAGCTGCACAGACACCCACTTGTTTCTTCAGTCCCACCATCACCAAAACATCTCCAAGATCTTCCATTGAGGCCTCCTCTCCATAAACACACATGGCAGACACACGGAGTGGCAGAGGGAACCTTAGTGAGTGGGATCAAGTCTTGCAACAAGTTTCTAAATGATGTTTGCAGAGCTGTCTTTGGTCCCCAAGGTCTGCCAGGAGCATCCCAAACCCTCAGCCTGCTGCAGCAGTTTCAAGAGGAGCATTCCAGACAGAGACCCTGTGTAGGTTATTCCAGCTGGCTGTGATCAGAACAACTATTTGAAGAATAAGGATATATCATAGAATCACAGAATGTCCTGAGCTGGAAGGGTTCCTCAAGGATCATCGTGTCCAGCTCCTGATGATCTCTCAGCTTTCTCTGACTGTCATCTTTTTATGTCCCTTTGTAGTCCTATAAATTTTCTTTTTAAGTTGGCATAATTCTGCTGAGAATGATGTTTCAGAGATGTTTCCATTTTCAGACTTCACTGATATTTTCCCTTTTGACCTGCATATTGCATTGCACATGGATGGTCCACTCTGACATCTCAGAAGGGACTACTGAGAAGCTGCTTTGGAAGCTCACAGTATTTTAGGTCAGATATATCTACTGTGCCTTACAGCTGCCTCACAAGAAGCAGAACTTGGGTTTTAAAAGTGCTTAAAAGCAGCCTCATGGGTCTCACCACCATCAGAGGAGCTGCATATCCAGCTGCTCTCAGCATTGTATGGGCTCTCAATCTGAAATGTCACTGGTTTATGATCTCTCAGTGATCTCTAGATAAAATACTGTAAAGGAAATCCTATTGTTTTTCCCCTAACAATGTGTCTGCTGCAGAGGATCACACGAACAATCAAAACAATATTCATCTGCTCCTGTGGAGTGCCTTTTTTTTGTCACAGTTGTCCCGGATCTTTGCTCCTCACACTGCCAATGACTTCTGACAGCCAAGACCACCACAGGACAGGACTGAGTACTTGAGGACTGTGTTTCTTCCTGATTAGTTGTTATATTTCAGTCACACAAGGAGCTTCCAGTAGAGTTTGTGGTGTTTTCCTACTGCTCTGTGAGGTTGTGAGTTGCAGGGAGCCACTCACTGCAGTCCTCTGCATCCCACTTCTGCTCCACATTCGGGAAGCAGAAGCGTTTCACATCCAGTGCTTCCCAGCCTAGAAGATCTCAGAAACACTGAGAGAAAAACTAAGCCCAAAGAGAATCCCAGCAGCTGCTCTGCACAGCAGTCCATATTCAGGACTGTTCCAGCACAAGCCTTAATTCCTGGTGGCCCATTTCCCAGTGTGATGGTCGTGTTCTAATGCACCAGTTTCGCTTAGATCCTGCTTGATGCTGACACTAGCACAGACTAAACTGCTAAACCCCAGCGTGCCCAGCCTCCTCCCTGCTTGCACTGTCACTCTGCTTGCTCCCCACAGGCTATGTGCTTGGCAAAAGCCCTCCAGGTGGTGATTTCCGTGGGGATCCACTAATGCATGTCCTTCCTGACATGTTGGTTAACAGATCCCACCATTGAAGTGGTCAGTCCCATGCAGGACGTAACTGTTGATGAAGATGGCCCGGCAGAGTTCATATGCCAATATTCTAGGCCAGTGCACGCCATCTGGAAGAAAAATGATCAGGAAATACATGCAGATGGGCAGCGAGTGATTATCGATCAGGACTGGAATGTGAGCATGCTAAAAATTAACCCCACGGTCCCAGAAGACACTGGCATCTATTCTTGTGAAGCTGAAGGCACTAAAGTGATGGCTACACTTGATGTTCAAGGTGAGGTCTTCCAGCCAGACAGGAAGACTACCATGGGTTCCAAATAAAAGAGGTAGAAAAATCATGGCAAGGCTTTGCAATAAGGGACACATCAGATACCTGCTCTTGGTGTTCGCTCCAGTACTGAAAACGAGGATAAAAATAGTTGGGAGATGATGGGAATTGAAGATGAAGCTGCACCATTAGCTTAGTTGTAATTAACACTCACCCATTACACCACTTAGACATCCCACCTCTTCTGCAATGAGCTGGAATGTCGGTGTGATGGGAGGTGTCCTGCTAAATTGTTGTAAAATCACAAGTGCAGTGTTGGTCTAAAGGAATAATATTAATATTTTTTGGCTCTTCAAGAGCACTTTTTACACAGTGTGGCCCAAAACCAGTAACTAATGGGTAGTGTGGAATTCCATTTGATTTTCAGCTAAGCTAAGCAAGCTTTGTTATTTGCTTATTTCAAGTAGTGATGCCTCAGGAATTACCTCCTCACTTGGCATCAGCATTTCTGAGGGCCCTGAGAAACAGCAAAAAAAAAAAAAATTAACAAAAAGTTAAGACTTTACATGGATTTTCTTATTTTTTCCTACTGCATATGGAATTCCTGGGTTTGGTTACCAAGTGAATTAATGTCATCAGTAAGAGCAGGTTCTGATTTCTGAGTATTTGTGGCTATTTTGCCTTCTTGCTTAACTTAGACTTGTTAGTGCAGCAGAACAAGGTGTTGTTTATTATAACGTTTTCTACACTGAGAAGCACTTTCCATTTTCAGGATTTATAAATATTTTAATGAACTAAAATTACCTAAAAGCGTCCCAGAGGATGTAGGGTTAGCAACTGGCTGCTTTCCGTAATTAAGGAAACCAGCACTTCAAAAGTACACAGATAAACAATTTGGGTTGTTCTAACAAAAATTATGCATTTTCTAAGAAGAGTCTTCAAATCCCCTGGTTGTTCTCCATAACTATGCATCTTATAAAATTCAGATTTTTTTTAGTATCATAGAAGCCCAGAATAGTTTTGGTTGGAAAAGACCTTAAAGGTCATGTAGTTCCAACCCTCTGCCATGGTCAGGGAGACCTTCCACTATCCCAGGCTGCTTTGAGCCCCATCCAACCTGGTCTTGGACACTTCCAGGGATAGAGAGTCCACATGCATCATCTCTGGGCACCTCACAATTAGTAATAAGTTAATAAATAGCTGGTAACTTGTGCTTTTTGATTATGTTCGTTTGTTTGTTTGGTTTTGCCGTTAAATAAATTGCTCAGTTTGGAGGTTTTTTAAAATTTTATTTATTTTTTACTAATTTTTTTTTTTGCTGAGTGCAGTTCCAGGTGATCTGTAGAGATCTAAACAGGGATGTCTTGGGGTCTGGGTTTATAACACAAAGCATGCTGACAATTTTAGGGCATTTGTGTAACCTGTATTTACTCAACCGTGTGTCCCCACCCTCGTGCATGTCATTTGTCCCTGTAGCACCATGAATTATACCCACATACACCAGCCCATATTTAATTTGGCATCAGGCTGATTGTTTCTGTCCAGGTGCCAACTGATGTATGACTCCGGAGTGTGGAGGTCTGTGCCTGTTTCTGACCCCACAACTCACCACACGGCATGGGAAAATAAACCTAAATATCACACAGCTTTTGTAATAATTCTGAAATTTACTATTCAAAGTAATCTTGATATAGATTTGGACTTTCTGTGTGTTTCCTAGAGGCAGAATTATCTCAGATAATCATTACTATAGCTTTGCCAGCCATAATATTCTCTTACATTTGCTTTGCAAGAAAAGTAATAAGATTTTATCGCGAGCTGTGAGTGGATTCACATCTCCCTAATCATGATGATAATTGTGCTGTCTGGGAGATCTTTGGGAAATGATTCCTGTCATAGGACAAAAGGAATTTGGTTACACTTTATCTTCCTATCTGAGTATGTCTTCCTATCAACTATTGGCCTAATTCATACAAATATGACCATTTATTTCTTTATTTATAAAAAACAGTCAGGTTTTTGGAGGAGATCTGGGTGAAATGCCAGAAGTTCTAGATGAAATGCTGGAGGTTCTAGAGGTTAATCGTTATTTTTAACCTGTCTTTAAATGTTTTTAATTATAATATTGTGTTAGAGTGCGGTTGAAACCAGCAATTAAACCTACAAGCACAGTTTATCACATCCACATTTTTCCACCAGCTTTGCAGCAGTGGGAATCATCCAGTGCTCCGAGGCTTGCTAATATTCAGAGATATATGGTCAGATAATTAATAATGTTTGTTGTCCTTCTTTTCTAGCTAAGAACAGCATTGTCCAGGGCTTGGAGAACGTGGAGGCCGTGGAAGGAGGGGAAGCCCTGTTCGAGTGTTATCTGTCCAAGCCTGAGACCTACAATTACAACTGGCTGATTGATGATGAACCTGCGAAAACCACAGAAAACACTGAGATGGTTTACTTTGAAAATGGACTCAGGCATATCTTGCTGCTGAAGAATTTAACTCCCCAGGACAGCTGCAGGGTGACTTTCATGTGCAGCGACGCGGTGACCTCAGCCTTCCTCACAGTGAAAGGTAACTCAAGTGCTTGGGCAGGGGAAGTCTTCAATTTCTGGTTGGAAAGGGGAAAGGAACCACAAAAGTATGATGAGTAGCAGCAAGGAAAAGTTGCATTTGTTGTTTGTCTCTTACGTAAATGTTCTTCCCACACAATAAATCATAGAATCATTCAGGCTGGAAAAGATCTCTGAGACCATCGAGTCCAGCCTTTAACCCAACTCTGCCAAGCCGACCACTAACCCACAGAATCACAGAATGGATTGGGTTGGAAGGGACCTTAAAGATCATCCAGTTCCACCCCCTGCCATGGGCAGGGCCACCTTCCTCCATCCCAGGTTGTTTCAAGCCCCGTCCAACCTGGCCTTGGGCACTTCCAGGGATCCAGGGGCAGCCACAGCTTCTCTGGGCAAGCTGTGCCAGAGCCTCCCCACCCTCACAGGAAGAATTTCTTCCTAATATCTCATGTAAACCTACTCTCTGTACATCTGAATCCATTTCTCCTTGTCCTGTCACTCCATGCTCTTGTTAAAAGTCCCTCTCCATCTTTCTTGTAGGCTCCCTTCCCATACTGGAAGGTGCAAATTAGGTGATACCAAAGCCTTCTGTTTCCTGGGCTGAACAAATCCAATTCTCTCATCCCCAAATGGATGATGCTTTACAATTTCTTTATTTTCTTGTTCTGTCGCATGTGACACGGTTTACAAGCAGCACCAGTTGGCATTGAGTTAGCAGCAAATGACTGTCCCAGAGTTGTCATGTCTGATGAGTTTGGTTGTGCTTATAGGTACTCCAGGCTTCAGAGAGGAGGGTTTTATCAGCAGCTGTGTTATCTCTGTATCCTTCTACTTTATGCTGTTAATGGAGACCCCTGTGGGGACCAGGACCCCTTTCTGTACAAGAAAGTAAAGGAGTACAAGAGCAGAGATCAGTCCCCAGCTATGGATCAGATGGGACTTGGAGCAACCTGGTCTAGTGGAAGGTGGCCCTGCCCAAGGCAGGGTGTGCAACAAGATGAGCTTTAAAATCCCTCCCAAACCAAACCGTTCTGTGATCCTAAGCCTTCTGTTCTGGCAATATACATAAACCTTTTAATGATGTCCTTGGTCTCCAAGGCCTGGCTGTTCAGAGCTTCAGCACAAATATTCACAAAGTCTCTTGACTGTTTCTGTAACTGAGGGCTCGATCACTGATTTTGATCTACAGGGTGGCGCCTGCAGTTCTTGCAGCCCCTCACGGATGTGGAAGTGCCTCTGGGGGAAAAAGCAACATTTAGCTGTGTCCTGAGTGAAGCTGTGCCAATTAATGAAGTGGCCTGGTACAGTAATGACATAGAGATCCAGTCGGGTGAGGACTGGGAGGTACACGCAGATGGAAACAAATACAAACTTATTCTGAAAAAAGCCCAACTGCATCATTCTGGAGAGGTGACCTTTGCTTCCAGGGAGGCCATTTCATCAGCCAAGCTTTCTGTGATAGGTAAGTGTGTGTTGTTCCAGCCCAGGGACACTCGAAATCTCAAACTTTGGTATTGAGTTACAACACTGAATTTCCCAATCTTTGTGCTGATTCTTTTCTCTTTGCCTCACATGTCCCAAAATAGTGTTCTTAGGCTGAGAAGACACCACTGGCAACTTGTTCTTAGATCAGAAATAATCCACATCATCAGAAGAAAAATGTACCAGGCTAGTGATGGTAGAGATACTCCCCAACTTCCTTTAGCTGCAGTCTTTTGTAAAATGCAACATAAACTCTAACAAAAGTCAATATTCTCACAGTTCAGCTTCATCCTTGGAAAAGGTGAACACAGGAGAGAGCTGAGCTAGAGTCCACATGGAAAAATTGTCCAGGACAGCAGAGGAATCTCTGTAATCTGCTAATCAACTCAGGTGCAGGGCAACCAGTTTTCCAGATTAATGAGTAGCATATTAAAGTCTTCAAGTGGGGCACACCCATGAAGCACACACCTCCTTCTTCAGAGACATGAGAGTTCGTAGTTAAGTAGGGAAGATGATAATTCCCTAATTCCCTCGTGGAGCAGGTTGGGTAATGGCATATCGGTGTCCATTTCAGCACCCAGGGTCTGGCTCCTTCCCGCAGTGGGGCAAGCAGCTCACCCAGCAATGGTCACACCAGCACCATCCCAGTGATGATTACCAGATAGTTAAATTTATTTTAGCTGTAGCTGAGATGTTCAGGAGTCACTGATGGACCATCTATTCTTTAAATTATTACTGGCAGTCTCTGTCTAATGATTTCTGAGGCTTCAGAGATCTCTGTTACACATTCCAGTCATTTCCACAACAATTAAAAAAAAATGTTTGATGGATTTAAATCAGATTTTTTCCAGTTTTGGGCACTTACATTTAAGGTATTTCAAAATAAAAATGCAGTACTCCTCCTGTTGACAGATTTTTCTGTATGAACTTTGGCTGACAACAGAGAAAAGAAGCCTTTATGTTATTTTTATGGTGTCCAGAATCAAAGAACTGGCTGTTGACCATATTTGCCTTTAACTCATTGGATTGGTACATCATGGCAGGTCATTTACATGGTAAATGTCTTGAACTCAAGACTGGAAGAATTATTTCTGTCTTTAAGGCCAAAGTGTAATGTAAGCAAGGAACATTTTCCAGTGTTCCGAGTGTAGGGGTTGGGATTAGATGCACTTCAAAGTCCCAACCCAAACCATTCCATGATCATGGACATTAGGACACCAGATTGTTCCCATCACATATTTATTTGTTATTGCCTGATGCTGTGACATATACTGCAATTACACAGAAATTGAGTGAATTTCTATTAAAATATCAGAGTTGCTCTTTAGCCCAGCAATAACTTTATTTCCATTAAGGCCAGACCTGAAATAAACCTAATCAAGGCTCAAATGTGCTTGAAAATTTCGGCTAAATTCATTGATAATATGGACAGTGTAGGGTTATCTTTATTTGTGGAACAAAAGCAATACATGACGTTAATTATGTGAGACGAGAGTTGGAAAATAAATGTTTCTCATTAGCAGCATAGATCAGGGCAGACAAGGATAACTCGGTGCACAGCTACTCATGGTCATGACTTTACAATGAATTTACAATGACTTTACACTCAACTTTACAACCAGAAAAATATTCAGTCCGTTGCACTCCTTCCTCACGGCTTGCAGAAAGCTCTTGGGTGTTTTAGGATGAAGTGTTGCTGCTCATGTCGTACATCATGGGACCTCTGTTGTGCCCCCAGCCCTCCCCGAGCCACCTGAAGAACCAGAAGTTCTAAGTCAGAGCAGCCACTCTGTCACTCTTTCTTGGCACAAGCCACTGGGCGACGGCGGCCGGGACATCCTAGGCTACAACGTGGAGAGGAAAATCCCGGGCGTTGGCTGGCAGTCCTGCAGCGAGGGCCTTATCCAAAACACGGAGTTCACCGTGGACGGCCTGGCCCCGGGGGAACCCTACAGATTCCGAGTCTCGGCCATAAATAAATCTGGGGCCAGCGAGGCGGTGCACTTCCCCCAGATGGTGTGGTTAGGTGAGGATGGACACAGGCCCCAGGGAGGACTGCAAGCTCCTGCAGACCCTACATTTTGCATGGCATGCCTGCTTCACCCATTCCAGGCATCTCCCAGTGCAACATCTTTCAGTGCTTGGCTGCCAACACGATAGAGGAGGAAGAGCTTGGAAGAAAGTTGTTCTGGGCTGCTGTGAACAAAATCTGTTGCATTTTCAGCACTCAGCACTGATTTCCTCCAAACTGCATCCAGCTGTCTTGCAGCCTGCACTGCATCATCCATGTGCTGGCTGGTCACCATGGGTTTCTTGCACTGCATCCATGTGTTGGCCGGTCACCATGAGTGTCTTTTCTGGTGGAGTTAGGATGGAATGAGTCAAAAGGGGCATGTTGGAATGTGTTTGGGGTAACCAAGACCATGACCATTGGTGGGCAGTGTTGTCTTCTTCACCCATCTTTCTCTTTTTTAATGTTTTTTATGCATCTTTTTCAATAACCTCCACAAAGAAATGCTGGAGGACACAGTTCCTTTGCTGTCTGATGGTGAAACTTTGGAAGCTACAGAGGGATGGGGAGTTGCTCCCTCTTTCTTTTCTTGCAACTCTTTCTGTGGTATCACTCATCTAAATTCCTCAAAATGAGAATAATAATAAAAAAATCCTTTTTTGCTTAAGGTTCAGGCATACAATGACTTTTTTTTGCAACAATAACTGCTGCCAGTGCTGGACGCTGATGACTCTGCACACACTGACTTTGCCCACAACAAACCCAAGGCATTTTGGGCAGCAATCCCCTCACCCTGGTGAAATGTGCAGAGGGGAAGGTCACCCTGAGGGATGTGCTGCTTTTGAGAATTCAGCACTGTCTTTTACATCCCAGTCAGCATCTCTGAGTTTAATGGGTTTTTCTTCGAGTATCGCGGTTGGAGAAACAGCATTCCATTGGCAGGCCTCTTTCCAAAGTAAAGAAGATGTAGAGAATTTTTATATTTAAATTATTTATGTTTTTTGATAATTTTTTTACTCTAAGATAGCATAAACCTCTCTCTCTATATATATATTCTTTTTTCTTCTTTAGATTTCAAGATGGAAATGAATGCCACTTTGAATAATCTCTTCTTGTTATTCTATTTACTGTTTCTTTTTTGTCTGACGTCACAACTCCTTCACTTCGAAACATTTAAGATCTAGAAATCTGTAGAACTTCTTTAATTCTGGTGATGGGTAAATGAAGACCAGCAAACAAGTACAGGAATGTGAAAAATGCAACCACTTCTGCATGTATATGTTAAGATGGAGCTGGTTTAAGCACTGGGAGAGCTTGGAAAGTGGTTTTGATATTATTTCTGGAGGTGCAAACTTTGGATGCTGCCAGTCTTTTCATTTTTTTTCCTTTGGTTGTTTACAACGGCTGAAAAATCTGTAAATGATGGATGGGATGCTTGGATATTTTATGGAGTGGAGTGCCTTAAAGCCGGATGATGATTTGATCTTTGGGTTAATCCACTTTATTTTTGTAATTGCAGAGCCTGCAGTTACAGTCACCCAACCTTTGGTGGGAGGATCAGTCTCAGAAGGAGGGGTGGCTCGCCTGGAGTGCACCTTATCGAGTGAAACCAAGGAGAAAGTGACTTGGTTCAAGGGAAAAGAACAAATAAAAGCTGGAGGGAGATATGAGATCCTCTCTGATGGAATGAAGCAGATACTCATTATCCATGGATTTAAACCCGACGATCAGGACAGCTACACCTGCATGGCCTCTCCAGAAGTCAAATCTGTTGCCAGCCTGTGTCTTGAAGGTACAGAGTGTGCATTGCTGGGATGTTAAATCGGGTCTGATAGGGACATCCAGGGGCATCTCCACAGCTTGGACTAGAATTCATTTTCTTATTACAAGCTATGATAACAATCCACAAGGAATTGTTATTCTGCTGTTTGGTATTGCTCAGTATGTTCCTGCATCCCGAATAGTTTTGAGTTGCTCAGATAAGGGTTTCTGGAGCCAGATATTTAAGGTGTGACATTATTGTGTCTACATGAGGTTTTGGTGCCTTTTAAGATGCTCTAGGGTATTCTGTGGATGTCCCAGACAACCTGGAACATCTGAAAAGGGACTGGGCACCATGTAGAGGCACATGAATGTGTCCCAGACACCTTCAGACTTGGGCAGATCCAACCAAGCACGTGTGTCCATGTGAGATGGGACTCTCAGCTCCCAGCACAGCCACTGGAGATCTATTCAGGACAGACAGGGAAGCCCTGTCTAGGAGATAGGATGAGCCTGGATAGCTTTCCAGGCTCCCCTGGCAGTCTTAACAACCAAGTCATCAACTGCAACATTAAAAAGGGCAGAAATCTATTTATTGGGTTCAATTGTGCAAGGAATTAAATGAAAAAACCTTGTTTGGTTATGTTTTAAGTGCATGCATAGAATCACAGGATTGCTGAGGTAGGGCAGACCTCCTGAAGATGGTGTGGTCCATCCTTCTCCTCAAAGCATGGTCAGCTAGGAGAAGTTCCCCAGGACCTGATTCAGTTATATCCATCTCCCAGAGAGGGTATGAAGTCTCTTTCTCTGGAGATGTTCAAAGTACATCTGGACACTTAATAATGTGATCTAGGAGACTGTGCTTGAGCAGGGAGGTTGGACTAGATGATATCCAGTGGTCCCTTCCAACCTTCCCCATTCTGTGAATCTGTAAATTCCCATTTCGTTCTCCATACAATGCTTAGTTAATTGCCACTGACTCTCTCCTGTAGAGCATTTCCATGTGCTTTCTCAAAACTCACAGGTATTTAACTTCTCATCCATTTAATTCCCTGCAGTTCCTACAGTGTCGATGCTGAAGGAGATTGCCAGGGAAGCTCCCACTGCCAGCCAGCCTGAAGAACTGGTGGATGGACATGTCCAGCCCAGCCTGCCGCCTGAGGCTGCCCAGGAGGGAGATCTTCACCTCTTGTGGGAAGCCCTGGCCAAGAAACGCCGGATGAGCCGGGAGCCCACCTTGGATTCCATCAGCGAGGTCCCTGAGGAAGATGAGAAGCTTCAGAAGCTGAGGAAGGAGGAAGCGGAGATGTCTCACTACTACTCGGAGGAGTACTCCACGTGTGACGAGCTGGCCAGGACAGGAGAGGCAGATCTCTCTTTCACAAGCTCTGATGACGAGTCTAGAGCTGGGACTCCTTCCCTGGTAAACTACCTCAAAAAAGCTGGGAAGAAGACTATCAGTGTTACCAGCAAGGTTCAGTCCACCTCCACAGGAAAATTATGGAAACAGTGGGAGACATCCACTGTGGAGACCACTGTGGCCACCACAGCTCCTCAGGCAGCTGAACCAGAGCTGCCAGATTTAGATGATCCCTCCATGAACAAAGCAGCCGTGAAGATCCAAGCTGCTTTCAAAGGCTACAAAGTCAGGAAGGAGATCAAGCAACAAGAGTGCCCAGTGTTTACTGAGACCTTCAAAGACTTCTCTGGAGAGCCTGGGAGCACGCTGCACCTGGAGTGTGTGGCCCACAGCAAAACCGACATGAACATCCGGTGGCTGAAAGATGGGAAAGAGCTCTCGGATGGTCGTTACTACCACATAGACAACTACAGTGATGGTACCTGCTCCTTGATTATCGCCGGCCTGGACAGGAAGGATGCTGGTAAATACACCTGTGAGGCATCCAATAAGTTTGGCAAGGTCTCACACAGCGCTAAGGTGGTGGTTGGCACTCAGGAAGCTCAAGTTCTTCCTAAGGAGAAGCAGAGTAAGCAGAGCACTGACAGCGAGACAGAGAGCTCGTCTGGCAGTGAGCTGGACGATGCTTTCCGAAAAGCAGGAAGGAGACTCCACAGGCTCTTCAGGGCCAAGATCTCCACGGAGATCTCTGATGTGGAGGAAGAGCTCTTTGTCAGTGCAGATGAAGGGGACATAGACGTGGTTGACCACCAGACATACCGTGAGGATGACCAGTACATCTACATCAAGTTTGAAATAATGTCTGAGGCCAAAACAGCCGCCACACGGTTCAGAGAGATGTTTGGTGCTCTGGGAATTCCTGTGGAGATTGACATCTTGGAGCAAGGCCCGAAAAAAATCGAATTGCGCATTGGGAAGGCGTCACCTCCCACCCTTGGGAAGTTTGCACCTCCAGTAGCGAGACCTCCACCACCTTTGCTGACTTCTGATACAGGTAGGGGAAGAAAACCTTGTTTATTCTTTGGAAAAGAGAGTTGACACAGTCCACGATATCATTTTTTTCACTCTCAAGTAACTTAAAGTTGTGTTTTTTTCATTTGGAGCAGATATTTTTCTGAAAACTTTTCACTTTTCCGAAAAGTCAATGGTTTTTTAATTCCTTTTCATTTCGAGGGAGAGGAGGGATGTTGGTGTTGAAGGAGGGGGTTGCAATGTATTGACTTATATAAGAAGCGCCTTTTCATGCTAGAAATGTCACCTACTACAACATGACCATAAATACTGTAATTATTATACTTAAATGAATTATGTAGGGTTTAAAATTATTCTGAGGGAGACGAGATATTTTGGCAAGGAGAGGAGCAGGGACAATATATAGTTGGCAGCTGTGGTATTGCTGTGCTGATGAAATATCTTCATAGTGTTAGGGAGTTTCTTGTCTCTTTTCTAGATGAAAGATAGTACTGTGCAATTAAAAAAACTAGAAACCAAAAGTCTGAGAAGCAAGGGCCTAAAATATATCTTTTGATAAAACAAAACTTTTCTTTCTTCTCTCCAACAACCCCAACTTTAGCCCCCATGTTCATGACCGAGCTCCAAAACCAGGAGGTCCAGGATGGGTACCCAGTGAGCTTTGACTGCATCGTCATTGGCAAACCCCTGCCCACGGTGCGCTGGTTCAAGGACGGCAAAGCTATTGAAGAAAACGATCACTACATGATCAACGAGGACCAGGAAGGGTGTCACCAGCTGATCATCACAGCCGTGGTCCCCACGGACATGGGCGTCTACCGGTGCCTCGCCGAGAACAACATGGGGGTGGCTTCAACCAAGGCTGAGCTTCGTGTGGACTGTAAGTCTCAAAATCACCATAGAAAAACCAAGGAAAGGAGTTCTGCTGAGACCCGGGTAATTTTTTTTCCCGAGGAAAGCACCATTTTAAACAAAAGGTGTTGGCCACAAGATTTTCACTTGCAAGCCTCTTGGGTTCAGCTGGGTTTTGCCAACTCCAAGGCGAGGTTCAGAGCAAAGCTTTCCAGGTGAACAGAGGTGTTTTCCATAATCCAGGGACGTGTGGGATCCTGCTGCAGTACAATATAAAATCCACCTGCCAGTCACTCAAATTAGTAAGGGAACTATGCAATCAGTAAGAACTATTTAAGCAAGAAAAATAG
This sequence comes from Rhagologus leucostigma, assembly GCA_013397725.1. NCBI lineage: Eukaryota > Metazoa > Chordata > Aves > Passeriformes > Rhagologus > Rhagologus leucostigma. The sequence continues at coordinate 2,561,114 of VZTD01004775.1, forward strand.
TTTCAAAGCTCAGATTATTCAAAACCTGTCTTTTTCCATTTAACAGTGACCAGTACGGACTACGAGACAGCAGCAGATGCAACAGAGACATCATCTTACTACAGTGCCAAGGAATACATTTCAAGGTAAAATATGGAACTCTGGCTCTAACTTCTGACTTGGTGAGATTGTTGCCTTTCCCTGGTCTTAAAATTAAAAGCCAAGCACAGTTAGAGGGGAAAAAAGTGGTTTTACCTCGGTATTTATTTAAGGATCCTTAAATACATCCAGGTGTATACAAGGTGTATATAAGGATCCTTAAATACATCCACCACATCCAGGTGGAATGCACCGAAATGCACACCGAGAAGCCCACACACGATGATTCGCGAATACAATTATAGGCCTTGCAAATTAGCATATCTATCAAAGATTCCCCAATGAGAAGCTCGAATGAAGCCCCCATTCTAAGAATTCCCCCCCGGATGGGCTTATCTTAGTTCACAGGATATGTTCTAGGGAAGACCTTGGTTTCTCAGGATAGCATAGGGCTTTCTGACCTCCAGCTGGAGGCTTCCAGGGTGTTTGGTCTCCTGGCTTAATGGAATATGGGGTCTCAGCTAAGTTATCAGACTTATGGAATTACACGTATGTGGGCTAAAAGCACTAAGGATACATAAAAGCTATGTAAAAGGGTATATAAAAGGGGTATATATAAAAAGACAAAAAATCATCATGGCATCAAGATCAGTCTGTGTATTTATGTCATGCATGGGTTTGCTGTGTCGAGCAGGGCCGGGTTAATGCCATAAAGGAGCATCCAGCCCAGCTGAGATGCAAGAACTGCAACAGCTGCACATTTATCATGGGCAGACTTGCTCTGAAGCCTTCAGGCAAGCCTGGATATTTCCTCATGGAACCACTCTGTTACTGTTAATGTCAGATGGTGCTGAATCTGTTCCCAGGATGACAAAACCCACAGACTGAATTAACCTAAAATAGGTCATTCTGATTCCTAACTCTTACCTGGTGGCCTGATTTTCTTCCTTCTACTTCGAATTGCTGCTTAGCCGAGAACAGGAGGAATCCACAACTGAGGAGGAGCAGTTGCCCCAGATCTTTGATGAGCTTCATGATATTCATGTGGCACCTGGAGCATCACTGGCTAAATTTCACCTGAAGGTGAAAGGTGAGTGGATCCCACAGTATTGTCAGTTTTCCACATCTGATATCAGGTTGAAGTGCTGGACAAGGTTTTCCAAGGTGGTCTTCTGCTGCTGTGACCCCAGTCTGAGCACTTTGCACCACATTTGCACAAACCAGCTGGGGAATGTGTTCATGCTGCTGAACAGGGACTTTTGGAGCAGACTCAGGCAGATTAAGTGCCTCATTTTGTATCCATATATCCAGGCACAATGACAGCCATATGCTCCTGAAAACTCAGTTATGGATTTCTCTGAGCACAGGAGCAATAAGGAATAATAATCTTAATACTGACATAATTATTATCATTATCACTATTAATAACTATCATTATATATTATGTATATTTATGTAACATAATTATATCTAGTATAATAGATTATTAATAATCATAATAATATAATACTGTTAATAAAAATAAAGTGAGAGTCTCCCTCATTCTCTTCAATAAATGAAGCGGCCATGGACTTGCCTTCCTCCATTAGGAACTGGCTCCTACAACCTAAAAACTGCAAAAACATCCCTCTGGTGTTCACTCTGGTAGGGAGAGGTAGGGATTTTCCTGTTTTCTCCTGTTGCTGTCTATACAAATGATGATAACTGGTTTGGCTTCAACTTTTCTCCTCATGAACCTTTCAAGTCAGACCTAAGTGCTGATTTTTCAACCTCCAAGGCATTTGCACATGCAGACAATATGGAGAGTGCCAGAAACTGAGGAGACAGGAAAGAATTTTAACTGATAAATCGAATTTAATGCATTTTTAGGCATTCCTTATTGGTTAAATCCTTGAAGCAGCATCCCTGGGCAGAGCTGGAGATCCCTTCTCTCCTGCTCAGAAGGATCTGGCAGTTTGGAGATGACCCAACATCGGTGTTGTCAATGAATTTTGTTCTCTGTAACTGCTCCTCGCAGGGTACCCTCAGCCTCGTCTCTATTGGTTCAAAAATGGGCAGCCCCTAAAGGCCTCGGATCGTATCCTGAAAACTGACAGGCAGGAATTCCACTCCCTGGAAATCCGCGACGTCACCAAAGCAGACGCTGGCCAGTACTTGATATTTGTCATCAACTCTGCTGGCTCTGCGTATTCCTCAGCCAGGCTGGTAGTCAAAGGTGGGTATTGCTCTGTTTTGGGCTATTCCAGTGGCTCTTACCATTTTGTATAGTCATTTTTTACTGAGGAAGCCTCCCAAGGTAACTCAAGTGAGGCGGGGAAGTCGGTAGGTAAAAGATTATGTGCTTTTACTCTTGGTTCACCTATAAATTTACTGTTTAAGAAGATGATGATGTCACTTCTCTGTAGTCTGACTGTTGTCTCATAAACATGTGTTTTATTCCTGTCCATCCTCATTAAACTTAAAAGTTCATTTCATTAAAACTTAGGGACTCTTACAAATCACGCCAGTATTTTTGTGTAATATCTCTGCTGGAGTCACTTTGGCGGCTTTTTTTCTGCAACTCATGGATTGAAAATGATTTGTACTTGTCATTTTGTTTTTTCTCCTTGTGTTCCAGATCCTTATGACAAAGAAGAACCATCCAAAACAGGTGAGAGAAGCCACAGCAGGGGAGAACAGAACCCCCAGGAATTTTTCAGTCTAAACTCACTGTGCTTCATCAATAATATTATTTTCAGATTCCCATGAGCAGTTGATACCACCAAGATTCCTTGAAAGATTTACAAATAAAAAGGTGAAAAAGGGTGCAAGCATCACATTATCTGTGAAAGTTGAAGGTGAGCAGATACCTCATCTCTCTGAATAATGTTTGAAATGTGTAACTTTGCAACATGTTCTTCTCTCTGCCCCAAGTCATTGCAACCTCATTTCCTGCATCTGAAGTCTACTCCTAACTTACATTTCTTACAAAGACACTTCACAGTAAAACATCTTATTCATCTTCACCTCCGTTTTTCTGTATATAAAAAGGGGGATAATGATACTTAGTTGTATGATGATTGACAATTTTAGTTTTACAAAAAGATTTACTGTCCTTATGAGTGTGCTGTAAAATGGTTTATGCTCCTTTATTACATATCATGCCTGTTGTTGTTGGGAAAGTATCAGAAAATGGATCAAAACAGCATTTATCCACAGCAAGGCTCATATTTTTAAGGAAGGAACACAAATAGGAAGATTAAACCTCGGTTTTCCTTTAGGACATCCACCACCAACTATCACTTGGATGAAAGAAGAGTCTCGGGAAGACATCCTGTGGATCAAACCGGACACTCCTGGGTATAAACTTGCCAGTTCCAACATGCACCACAGCCTGATCCTGTTGGATGTCAAGAAGAAGTACAGTGGAGCTTACACGTGCATTGCCACCAACAAGGCCGGCCAGTCCATCTGCACCGCAAACCTGGAAGTTGCAGATGGTAAATCTTTGCTACAACACAAATGCTTTGTCTATATTTCCCTTCTATGCAGTGCCTAGGAGAAAAAACAAGTGTGACTGTTAAGGAAATTATCCAATCACACCCCAAAAAAAGCATTTTTCTCAAGAGGAGCCTTGATTTTGCTTGTCTTGCAAATGGTTAAACTCCTTACTTCTGTAATATTTTAGATTTCTGACTCTGTCTTGTATTAACAGCAGCATCTTTTTTGTATAAACAGAAGATAAATCTAAGGAACAACCAAATTAAGCACAAATTTTTAAAAATGAGAGAAATGCAATGAAAGCAACTAGGAAAAGTCACCTTTTGAAAAATTATTTTGAGTGCTTCACTTTACTGAGGTACTTTGGATTGTACTAGAGTTATTTGATTTTTGTAGAGCTTTCCAGGGCCTCTTTTGATACAATAAGATGGGAGAAAAACAAATATCTAGTGGGACTAGGGGCAGAACTGTGAAGGATTCCATTTTTCTGTTATCCTGCCTTGCATCCCACATTTTTACTGTACCAAGAACTGCAGGAGTATAGCTTGAGAAGTGTGGAAAAGTGGGGCAATTATGTGTTTCCATGAGCAGGGAGAGGAGGAAACTATTGGCATCACAGGATTGGGAATACATATCCCAGGCCAGGAGCTGCTGCAGTGCTCCCAGTAATTTACGTCTAGAAAATGTACCTGCATTAAATACCTAAGAAAGGATATTCTGTGCTTTCTGTCCTCTAATGATAAACCCCAATCTTGCAGTGAAAGAGGCTGAAGTCCTGACCCAGGAGCGTGTGATGGTGTCAGAAGCCATCATGACCACACTGGGGTAAGTAGTTGGATGTGTGGGAGAAAGGGGAACGTGTCCCTCATTTAGCTCTCCTTTCACCCATTTTATTATAACTTTTAACTCTTCTTTATTTTCTTTTTCAGAACTATTCAGTCTTCTGAAGGTAAGAGAAGCTGTTTTCTCTCTCCTCTTCCTGTCCCTCATATCTACAGCTGAGACTGCCAATGTATTTCACATATCCACTTATTTCTGTCCAGTTTTTTGAAATCGTCTGAAATGTTGGAACCTTTCAGGACTGCTCTCTGTTCAAGGGTGAATGATTTGGATGAGCAGAGAGAAAGCACAGATTTAAAAATGGAGAAGGGAAGAAAATTAAACCTTCCTTCCACAGAAGTTTTATTACTCAAAAAGAGATGAATTTCCAATGACACTGCCAGCTTAATAACAAATCCTCTTTTTTCCAGGAGACCTTGAAGGTGGCAGAGAAGGTGTGCCCAAAAGCCCTATTTCTTTAGCTGATGTTGGCTCAGAAGAGTTCTTCCAGAAACTCACCTCACGTATCTCAGAAATGGTATCTGCAAAAATAACTCAGGGTAAGGAACCTAGAAAACACTGTTCAATTAGTGTAGGAAAAAAAAGCAATCTCTTTCTTTAGGTGTTATTTAATTACAAGTGAAATTTATGCAGCAGGTTTTGAGACAGTCATTCTATATAAGCAAATGAACATTTGTCAGTGCTTAGGGGTAAGAAATTTTAGTTAGAGTCCATCCAATCTACACATCTCAGTCTAGAGTTTTGAACTAGAAAAAAAGCTAATACAGTAAACTGTAAAAATAGAAGTATATTTTGCATATCTCAGATATTTCGATTCCTCAGATATTCATCACTGCTAAATCAGAAAGCAATCCTGTTTTCAAGACGTCCCACATCTTCGAGTTTTAGCTCACAGTGGAATTTTAAAATCAAATTAAGTCTGAAAACTCTGTGCACATCTGTGCAGTAATCCAATGATTTATTGAGTTGAATGAAAATCTGGTTTCTGTCTGCCCCGAATATTTTGCAGAAAAATTTTAACTTGAAGCAAAAATAGAGGCATTATCTCTCCAAAAAGTATTCTTGCACTGCAGCGGCAATACGTGCAGTAGGCCTGCAACATCATGTATTAAAGCACCCAAATTATTCATTTAATCCTAAATATAAATAGGAAATCACACTAAATATTACTGTGAATGCTCTTCCTAGGAAGAAGAAAAATTATTATAGATTCGGTTCATGCTTAAATTGGAGATCCTTATTTCACACTTTGCTGTTGCTCTGCTTTTCAGCTAAACTTCGAGTACCAGGTGCAGAAAGTGATGATGAGTCAAAAACTCCCTCTGCATCTCCTCGCCACGGACGATCCAGACCTTCATCTATTGCTCAGGAATCCTCCTCTGAATCTGAAGATGGGGATTCCAGAGGAGAGGTACGATGTCTTTATGGACAAGTTGGACACAAGGAGAAAACTAAACTTACAATGACCAATTTGCTATGCTTTAGGGATCTCCATCCTCTTTAGTGATGTAATTCAATTTTTTTGGTGTATTTAGTAGTTAAATGTTGTGTCTGTGACACACAGCACAGAGAATCAAATTCTGATGCTCACCCTGTGATCCTGAACAAGTCGTTCAAATCAACATGGTCAAAACACATCCATTACTTGGCACCTCTTGCTTTCACGGTTGAACTTCAGAAAGTCAGAGCTTGATTTTCTGTGGCCTTGGATAGAGTTGGCCAGAGGAATCTTTTTAGGAATCTTGTTCTTCATGAGGGAAATGAAGAGCACAAAGTGACTGTGGTTTTGTGCCTGCAGATCTTTGACGTCTACATGGTCACTGCTGACTACGTGCCCGCGGCACCGGACAGGGAGACCATCACCCTAAAGGAAGGACAATATGTGGAAGTCCTGGATTCAGCTCATCCTCTGAAATGGCTGGTCAGGACTAAACCCACAAAATCGAGTCCCTCTCGACAGGGTTGGGTGTCTCCAGCTTATCTGGACAAGAAATTAAAGGTGACTGATCGTGTTTGGTTATTTTTCATTTAAAATTATTTGTTCCTGTTGCAGTTTAGAGGCATCCCTTTTGCAAGGAGTGATGGATGAGGAGGTTGTTGAAGGGGTCTGTAATATGGTCAGACTTTTTCATGTTCTGATTAGACAATATTTCTGGTCTGTGCAGGGGTTTCTGGGTTGTAAAGACCTAAAAACTCTCCAGCACAAAAGAAATTTCACACTGCTTTAGGAACTGTTGGACAGGACTGTGAGCACACGAGGGATATTCCTCAGTATATATTGATAAAAGCACTGTCCACTTCCAAGAATTATTTTAATTATTTTTTTTCCTGATACTGTAGTTGTCACCAGAGTGGGGAACAACAGAAATTCCAGAGTTTCCTGGAGAGTTTGTTTCTGAAGACGAATACAAGAGGAAGCTAAGGTGAGCTCGTGTCATTTGGTATTTGCGTCTTTGAGTTCTCGTGCCTTTTGAACCACTTGCATTTTGTGATTGATTTCAGCCTAGGAAAATTCCAGGCAATTGAGATCGTAGAATCCCAGAATGGTTTGGGTTGGAAGGGACCTTAAATACCATCTAGTGTCAATGAGTCCCATGGGCAGGGATACCTTCCACTGGATACTTCCATGCCTCATCCATCCATCCATCCATCCATCCATCCATGCATCCATCCATCCACCCATCCATCCATCCCCAGACGGGATCTTTCAACACAGCCCAGGAGTCTGATCATAAATCTCTACTTTACAACCTAAGGGCCTCTCAAGGACAATTATGATGATTTTTCTGTGATTTCTTTCTGCATCTGTCTCCCCTTCAGTGTTCTCATTCAGGAGCTGTTGATCTCAGAGGAAGATTACATTCAAGATTTACAGTTCCTCCAGACTCATCACCTTAGGTACACTGAGACCTGTCCCAGTGTCCCAGGAGCTGTTGCCAGTCAGAAATCCACCATCTTCAGGAATATTGATGACATTGGTCGCTTCCATTCCAGGTGGGCATTCGCAAGTGCCATCACTAGAGACCAAAGAGTGGCTCACATACAAGAGCCACATTATTATTATTATTATTATTATTATTATTATTGTTGTTGTTATTGTTATTATTATTATTATCATTATTATTATTACTATTATTACTATTAATACTGTTACTATTATTATTACTCTTATTATTGATGGAAAGCAATGTCAGTGCTGAGGTGCAAGGGATTTGATGCTCCTTTCAGGAGGATAAATGATGGCATGGCTTAAATCATAGCACAGGGTTAGGACTTCCATAATCCCCTTCAGAGCTTCAAGGCTTCCTGTGTCCAGCTTATTTCTTACTCTTTTAAGTGAATTTAACAGAGAAACAGTGAATTATGTTAAAAAGGCAGCACGATCTTACAGGCACTTCAATGGTGTCTTCATAGAGATATACATTCACATAAAGTCGATGTCAGCATCCAGGAATTTCCATCCAAGGTGGCCTTGGACACTTCCAGGGATGGGGCAGCCACAGCTTCTGTGGTAAATCTGTGCCGGGGCCTCACCACCCTCACAAGGAAGAATTTCTTCCTAATATCCCATCTAACCCTGCCCTCTGTAAACTTAAAGCCATTCCCCCTTGTCCTGTCCTCCAGGCCCTTGTCCAAAGTCCCTACACATGCATCCCAGCTAAGAGGGAAGGCATTGTGCTGGGTGAAGAGGCACTGAGAAGTTTAATGATGATGTAGAAACATCCCTCACTTTTGCCCCCATCATTTCCCTTAACCTGTGTTAACCTGACATCTCCCCATTCAAAGCCTGGCTGCTGGGGCTGTGTTTTAGCCTCATTCCAGCACCTTCTCCTCAGATGTCCTTTCCTCCTGTCCCCACAGTGTCTTTCTCCGGAGCTTGCAGAACTGTGACACTGATGATGACGTGGCCATGTGCTTCATCAAGCACGAAGCAGAGTTTAACAAGTACATCCAGTACCTGGTGGGAAGGGTCCAGGCGGAGTCGATTGTGGTCAGCAAAGCTGTCCAGGATTTCTACAAGGTAAGGCAGGAACCAAAGTACCTGTGGAAAATTTTTCCTGTAACCCACTGCATCAAGACATGTAGTTATTAATCTCAAATGAGATCCCAAGAAGGATTATTAATATATTTTTAGGAAATCTTTGCTAAATATAATTATTTTTTGTGCATTGTCCAGATTTTCCTGATAGGTACAACCAATATGGAAACATATTTACATATGTTTATGCATTTATTAATATTATAAAGATTATACAGACAGGAATGTGGCTGTGCTTATGTAATTGTAATTAAGGGATGTTTTAAGGGCCACCACATTGTAAGACCAAGAGAACTCACATAAACCATAAATATGGATAAGCAAACCCTGTTTCTCTGCTCCAGCTACTCAGGATTTTTTCTATTGCTCTTTCTAACAACTTTTCCCCATTATTGCATGTATTTTTTCAGAGATACACAGACGAATTTGTAACTAATGAAGATCCCTCACAGCCACTTATCCCACCACTGCAGCACTACCTGGAAAAACCCATAAACAGGATCCAGCAGTACCAGACAATAATCAAGGTAAAGAGATGTTACAGGTTTATGTTCTGGTCTGTGCAGCTTGTCTGGAAAAAGATTTTATTTTCATTTCCTATTGGCTTCCTTCTGACGCAACTACAGTTGAAAGCTGCTTGAGTAAATAAGAGACTGACCATCACCAGTGGTGGTGTTCTCTAAATAGTTTCATAAATGTAAATCCAGGCAGAATTTCACAATCTCCAACCCCATAAAGTTCAGTGAGCTTTATCTTTCAAAATATGTATAAAAATATATGTAAAAAATATATTATATGTATAATATATGAATACATGGATGACAAGTATGAATTTGCTTCAAACCCAGCAACATTTATGTTACAAAAATAAGCAGTTGCTAATGTCTAAGATATTGACTTGCCACTTCCTTTCCTTATGTTTTATACTGACATTATAGTAAGATGAAATTCTTGTTTTTTGAAAAGCTTTGCCCCATTCTACCACCCTGAAATATTTCGTCTTTCAGGCTTTCATCTGTCCTGCCATCTTAGACCATAAACAAACATTTCAGAGAAGCACTTTAAATAGTATTTTCATGGGAAATAGCACTGGGATATCCAGGAAGAAAACAATCATGCCAAAATACTTCTGTGTTCTAGTGTTGTATAAATGAGCAGCTTGAATAGTCTGCAGAACTTTCTACTTTTGAGCACAATCTTGCACACCAACACCAACATTTTTACGGGTCTCTTGGAAGAGCAAAGGCATTTCCCATGCCTTCATTGCTGAAAGAGAGGAACGGGAACAAATGTGAGAAGAACAGGAAAACTGCCATTTCACATTTTTTCCAACCCTTCTTTTTATTAATCTAATATTGACTCAGTTCAGCACAGCCACATGAATTCCTTGTTCTCTGGTATTGTGAGGGTAAGCAGAAGAGAAACACAATGCATGCATTTAGGATCACTTTGGAAATTTTGGTTTTCCATCACCAAAACATATCTGGTGCTTTTTTGAACTTTATTTTTGTTTATTATCAACTGATGTAAGGAAAAGCCAGACTGATTAGTCTTTAAGACTGCAGAATAGGTAGGAAAGAAAAGACTTTGTTGCAGTTTGTGGTGAAAAAATGGGATAAAAGTTGCTCAGATGAAAGAGCCAGAGCAGATATTGAGAAACTCTTTGGCGCTGAAGGAACTGCTTTTTTTCTCTCTGATTGTCCGCTAATATTTTCTTTGTTCATCTACAGGAATTAATCCGAAACAAAGCGAGAAATAGCCAAAACTGCACTTTGCTGGAGCAGGCCTATGCCATTGTGTCTGCCCTCACCCGAAGAGCAGAGAACAACCTCCACGTCTCACTCATTGAGAATTATCCAGGGACCTTGGAAAGCCTTGGGGAACCCATCCGGCAGGTAACTGGAATTTTCCAGTCAGTGCCCCGAGTGCCTTCACTGGTTTCTAAGGAGCCTTAATGTCTACAAGAAGCTCCTTTAGGAATTATATCTGGAAGAGAGCATTTGCTTATTCCATTTCTTGCTGTCCAGAAACGGGTGTTCTGGCTCCACTAAGGTTTGAAACACCAGAGCATGGATACTTATGGAGTAATTCACACATAATGCAGTTATTTGCCTTTGTGACCTGCTCATCAAACAGGAATAAAATTGTTCTGGGCCTCTACATGATTTAAAAAGGTTTTAACTCCTCCTCTCTTGTTATTGGGGAGCAACACAGGGCAGCTCCTGAAGTTACTGGCACCCACAGACCCATGTGCTCCCCCAGCTTTATCCCATGAACCAGGAATGTGGTTTTTTAGATAACCCAGCTATTAGGACACTTTAGTCTAGGACTTCCAACACCCTCACTCAGATTCCTGTTGATTTGTAGATTTACTGTGTTATACCAGGCAAGCAATTTATTGTGTCTGTATCCAATGTTTTCCACGGGAATAACAGTGTACTGCTGAGTGGAGTTGTAAGCCTAAATTACAGTGATACTGTAATGGGCATTCATCTCTCCACATTTAGGCATCAAAAAAAGTGTCAATCACACCCCTCGAGTGTTTACTTCTCCCTAGAGATGCCAGGGGAAACCCATGTCACTAACTGACCTGTCTGTGTCTGAAGGTGTGTGAAATGAGTGTCCTGCTCTGGTGAAGGTGACCAAATAATCATATAAAGTGTCTGTATAACACACAAAATATTATTTTCCTTTAATATTTCCAAGACCGTTTCTACCTGACAAGGGCTCTCTGTTTTTCTGGCACAAAATAATACCATTTAAATGATGATGTAATGACAACCACTGGCTGTGCCTATGTCTGATAAGTCACCTTTGGCATTAGAAACCATCTGCTGTGCTTTAATAAACCAGAGATACATCAGGGGATGATGCAACAGGAAACATTTGTTATCTGGGCACTGAAAAATGGTGGTGATACATAACTGTGGTAATTATTCCAGATGTATCACTATGTGCTCTTCCTTCCTTTTCCTATCAGGGCCACTTCATTGTGTGGGAAGGAGCTCCAGGAGCTCGAATGGCATGGAAAGGACACAAAAGACACGTTTTCCTCTTCAAAAATTATATTGTGATCTGCAAACCAAAGCGAGACACAAAGACAGACACCTACAGCTACATCTTCAAGAACATCATGAAGGTCTGATCACTTTATCCTCGCATAAAGCATTTCTCTGTAAATTAGAACTTCACTTTTATATCCAGCTTGGCCATTCCTCTAATCCTTCTGAGCTATTCCTTTGCTTCAAAACATCTTTGAAGCACAAGTAGAATCTACATTTATCCCAAAATATCTTTGTTAAACCTGTCAAAAACATGTCAGAAACCAGCAGGGTGGATTTTCACCATGCAGCAAGGAGATCGCAAGTACAAGCATTTATTTATCTCTGTTACCTTATTTAATTGACAGCATAAACATATTATATTGATATGGATTTTACTGGCTACAATATTTTCTTGCATTTGTAAATCTCTGTTTTGGCAGTCTGTGATATTGGGAGTAAACTAGAAGGAATCTTATTTGCTGAATTCCATTGGGTTCTCTCCACTGGTTCTGTCCTTCCAGACACAAATTCCTGTTTAGAAATGGAAAAATTCAGAGGATTTGACCAACTCATCTTCAGACATCCAAGGTTAAAACTGCCAGAAATTGAGGAAGGAGTTTTCACAAGGCAGGGGATGCTCAAGTCCAATAAAAAGCAGCCAACCAACCAAAAAACCTGTAGAGTTCTTGATCAAGCCCAGCCTGGCCCTTCTGAAAGTCCTTATCTCTGTCCTCATCGATATTCATAGGCTGATTTTAGTTTATAAGAAAAGTAAAATGGAAAAATTTCTGTGTTTCGTCCAGAGAGTGCCTGCTCTCTTTTTTACCATGTTGCCCCTAATTGTGCTGTTCCTGGGCCCAGCACTATGGGGGCCGTGTGTTCCACCCTTGGGATAACTTTTAATGCTGGACATTGTTTTCCTGAAAAATTAATCCCAGGAAAATGTCAGCTTGGTAACCAGAAAGTCAAATATAGCAGGGAAAATAACTCTTAAAGTAGCTCTGATTGCTCTTCAGCCAAAGCCATGTTGCATTGCTCACGCAATCTGAAAAATCTTTGAAGGAAGTGCAAATTACCTCTTTTTTCTGTTGGGAATTCCTAAAACCACAGGATTTGTGGTGACTTTCTTGCCCTTCTGTCACTCAGCTGAACAACATAGATGTGAACGAGCTGGTGGAAGGGGATGACCGGGCCTTTGAGATCTGGCACGAGCGGGAGGACTTGGTCCGCAAGTACCTCCTGCAGGCGCGAACCGTGAACATCAAGAACTCCTGGGTGAAGGAGATCTTGGGCATCCAGCAGCGGATCAGCGAGCCCATCTGGAGTAAGTGTGGCACAAGGCAGCCCAAATCTCCCATTTTGTTCTTGGATGGTCTCCTTGATTCAGGAAATTAGAAAAGAGGGAGAGAAGCTGTTTATGGTCATTAAATGTGGAAGCAGGTCCAGGGAGGGGATTCTGTCCCTCTGCTCTGCTCCTGTGGGATCCCACCTGCAGTGCCCTGTCCAGCTGTGGGGTCTCCAGTATAAAACAGACATGGAGCTGCTGCTGGAGTCCAGAGGAGGCCATGAAGATAATCTGAGGGTTGAAACACCTCTCCTGGAGGAAAGGCAGGGAGTGTTGGGGTTGTACCCTGATCCAGAGTCCTACACACCCCAGTATAAATCCCCCTGTGGCTTCATTGGGTTCCAGACCCTTTACTCAACTCCTGGCTTACATTGCTCTATCTTTGCCCCTGGGTTTGCTTTGGAATTTTGTCTGGTTATTCAGGCTCCATCATCCTCAGTGTCATTTGAGATTCCAGCAATTTTCAATCCACAAAATCTAACAGCAGGGATATCAGACCTTTATTTTCCAGGCATAAACTACAAATTGTGCCCATTACAGAGTAAGGATATTTGGTGTCTTAAAAGGCCAGAACAGGATTGGATTTAGTCCATATACACTGAAAACAAGCCTGGGCATTTCATTTTTGTGCCTTAAGTGAGATGTTTTAATGAGGAAGACTATCTGAATAATTTTTCATGTTTTCCAATGGTAGCAATGGGTTAGAATAAAAGTCACTTGACAAAGGAACAGGTTGCCCAAAGTTGTGGCTGCCCCATCCCTGGAAATGTCCAAGACCAGGTTGGATGAGGCTGGGAGCAACCTGGGATAGTGGAAGGTGTCCCTACCCACAGCAGGGGTTGGAATGTGATGATCTTTAAGGTCCCTTCTTGACCCAAACCACTCTATGATTCTGTGATTCAGTGAAAGCATAGATTTTATTGTAAGGACACTAGCAGAGTGCTGGTTTGGATATCCAGGCTGCATTTTATTTGAGGAATTATCTTAACGGTGACAGATGTGTGGTGTCTGAATAATGGATGTGCTTATTAAAATCATGGTCTAAAATAATTTCAGATCACCAAAAAATTCCTTTTTTTCATATGGTCTAACCTTATAGCCAACAACAGACATGTGACAGACTGAATTTAGTCTCAGACAAGCAAGGACAGGGTGTCACTTATACAGTCTTGAGCTGCTAGAAATTCCTGTTCACTTTTCCATTCTGAACCTCACAGATTTGCAAAAACTATTCTTATCTCACTTAGTAGCAACCATCCCATGGACAGAGCCCCCTCCTCCAGACTAACGCACTTCCTCTGATGTTTCAGTCCCTCCAGACTTCGAGGAAGAACTGGCAGACTGCACAGCTGAGCTGGGAGAGACGGTCAAGCTGGCCTGCAAGGTGACAGGAGCTCCCAAGCCGTCCATCAGCTGGTACAAAGGTATGAGCAGCAAGGCATGAAATGCGCCCTCCATATGTGCTCCCTGTCCATACAGCTGTGATAATCGGTCAGTGGGTAACCCAAGAGCTGATCACCCAGAGATACTCAAGTCTAGAGACCATGGTTTTGGGCACTGTGGATGTGCTCCTTTGGCTGGAAAAGCAGAATCAAGACTGCACAGAATATACTCTGGGATAATTTCACTTTTAATTGAGAATTGGTGATGTGCAAGATCCTTCAACAGTACTTTGACCTGGATGATGTTTTATAGAGAGCTGGATGCAGATGAAAAGCTGATACCTCAACTACCAACATCAGCTGCAATAATACAGCTCTCAGCCCTCTCAAGATGAAAAGCTGGATGAAATTCCTAAGGAGGAAACTCTTAGTAAGCTATTTAAAAAGAAATAATTTCTCTTTCAGATGGAAAGCCCGTGGAGGTAGATCCCCATCACATTATAATAGAAGATCCTGACGGTTCCTGCACATTGATCTTGGACAACCTGACAGGGGTTGACACAGGACAGTACATGTGCTTTGCTTCCAGTCCTGCTGGGAATGCCAGTACCTTGGGAAAGATCCTCGTTCAAGGTAAAGTCCTGCACAGATGCAGTATTTTAAGGGGGTCTGCTATGTAATACTTTAAACTTGGACCAGCCAGAGTGTGACCAGCAGGACCAGGGCAGTGCCCATCCCCTGTGCTGGCACTGCTGAGGCACCTTGAGTCTTGGGGTCAGTTTTGAGACTACCACGACAAGACAAACATTGAGGGGCTGGAGCATGTCCAGAGAAGGGAACAGAACTGCGGAAGGGGCTGAAGCACCAGGAGCAGCTGAGAGAGCTGGGAAAGGCTCATCCTGGAGAAAAGGAGGCTCAGGGGGGACCTTCTGGCTCTGCACAACTCCCTGACAGGAGGGGGCAGTCAGGAGGGGTCGGGCTCTGCTCCCAAGAAAGAGAGATAGGATGAGAGGAAACAGCCTCAAACTGTGCCAGGGGAGGTTTAAATTGGAGATTAATGAATATTTCTTCACCAAAAGTGTTGTCAACCGTTGGAACAAACTTCTCAAGGAAGTGGTGGAGTCACCATCCCTGGTAGTGTTCAAAAAACAGAATCACACAATGAACTAGGCTGGAAAAGACCTTTGAGATCATCAAGTCCAGCCTATGACCTAACCCAACACCTCCTCATCAACTAAACCATGGAACTGAGTGCCGCATCCACTCTTTTTTTAAACACATCCAGGGACAGTGACTCCATGACCTCCCTGGGCAGACAATTCCATCGCCCAATCACTCTTCCAGTGAAGAGGTTTTTTTCTAGTGCCTAACCTAAACTTCTCCTGGTGCTGCTTTAAGACTGTGTCCTCTCGTTCTGTCAGTGGTTGCCTGGGAGAAGAAACTGACCCCCACTTGACTACAACCACCTTTCAGGGAGTTGTAGAGAGTGATAAGGTCTTCCCCGAGCCTCAGCTCCTTCAGCCATTTTTCACAGGGCTTGTATTCCAAGCCCTTCACTGGCCTTGTTGCCCTCCTCTGGACACATTCAAGCACCTCGACGTCCTTCCTAAATTTAGGGGCCCAGAACTGCACACAGCACTCAAGCTGTGGCCTCACCAGTGCCAAGTACAGGGGAAGAATGACTTCACTGGTCCTCCTGGCCACACTATTCCTGATATAGGCCAGGATGCCGTTGGCCTTCTTGGCCACCTGGGCACACTGCTGGCATGTAGATGTGGCACCTGGGGACGCAGTTTATTGCTGGCCTTGGCAGTGCTGGGTTAATGGTTGGACTCAATGATCTTACAGGTCTTTTCCAACCTAAATGATTTATGTTTCTATGATGTCACAAATATTAAGACATTCCAGAGGTTCTGTATAACATATACTGGATAAAATTTATTAAAAAAAAATTGATGTACAGGTGCAGTCAACTGTTCTGAGGCCAAAAAATTTGGTCTTTAGTATCCTTTAGACCCAGTGAGACTTATCTGGTCAGGGACACGTCCTTCTTATCTGTTGATATTTCCAGCTGCCAGTCACATTTCCCTTTGCTTTTTGCAGTGCCCCCACGGTTTGTGAACAAGGTCAGAAATGCTTATCTTGTCGAGGGTGAAGATGTCCAGTTCACCTGCACTGTGGAAGGAGCACCCCGGCCCCAGATCAGGTCAGTCCTACAACTCACATGGGAACAAATCATGATTTCCCATCTTGCATGATCAGAAAAGTAATTTTGAGTTTACGACCCTTTCTTTACTGTGTCTTCTATCTCAACCCCATCCCAGTGCTGGCTCTTCATGATCCAGACATTCTTGAGATTCTCAGCAATTAATTCTAGCTGGAATTTGAAAAGAAATACCTACAGATAGACTATGAGTATGACTGGGTCAGATTTCAAGCCCTGACAACATTTTATCATTTCTTTATCCTCCCTGCCTTACACCTGACTGGATTTTATCAGCAACCAGTCTGGGGTATTCAGACAAAAAGCTCAGGAAAAGCTCAGGAAATCCTGTCATCATTTAAATCCCTTTTCCTGCACTGACTGAGGAGATTTCTTGGGAAGAATCTCATAAACGTGGGCAGTTTAATATCCAGGTGTGATCTACCCACCTGCAGACCTCCCTTCCAGGATCCAAATGTTTGTCTAAGGATTAATTCTTGAGTTGTTTGATAGATTGATCAGTGATCCGGGGACCTCTTGGCACTACGTAGTTTTTCCTGGCTCATACTCCATGTTTTCCCACTCAGATGGTACAAAGACGGGGTGCTGCTGAAGGACACCGGCAAATACCAGACTTTCAGTGAACCACGCAGTGGCATCGCAGTCCTCGTGGTCAAGAACCCTTCCAATGAAGACATGGGGCACTATGAATGTGAGGTAAGTTCAGAGAGATTTAAATATCTGTTATCTGAAATGATATAGGCAGGAGAATTCATTTTACTGGGAGAGAGTAACTGCTGCCACCTGCTATATAAAGAAGTTATAGAAAGTCGGGTTGAACTGGATCTGGATTGTGAATGTCCGAAAGCTTGAGGATATTCTAATCTGAGAGTTTGCTGGTACAAGTAAGAATCAGTTAAGCTTGTTCCGAGCTTAAACTCAGATCCAGAGGAAACTCTTACAAAGTTTGGGACCACTCTGATGGGACATTTTTTTTCTGGACTGTCTTTAAATTATGACAGACTCATGCTGCTACTAAGAAACCATCCAAAGCCAAACTAAAGAAATTAAGTCTAAATAGGAGGATAAAGCACTGAAATTCCTGTTTATTTAGCGAGCATATGTGGAAATATCTGATGAATTTTTAAAAATGTAAAATATTTTATGAAAATTAGTCATAGTCTATGCATTGGTTGTAATAAAACAGTAGTAAGTTCTGAGGGCTTGGCAGTAAAAGCAATTGGTCTCGGTTTAGGAAATTAGCATGGGTCAGCTGCTCCATGGTAACTGGTTCAGCTTACAGAAATATTTAGAAAGTTTGATATACTTTAAAGAATTCTACCGGAATTTTAGCAAAATCAGACTACCCTGCATTTGCCATTGATTAAGATCCCAAGGTCCAGTATTCCCTCGGTTGAGTAAAACTCAGTAATTATTGGATGATGAACAAAAAAAGCCCTCTTTAAATGACAATTAAGGGCGTATAGCAGGAATCTGTGCCTGTTGGCAGAGACAGAGCTACCCCAGGAGCAAGTCACAAGCTGCAGAGCAAACTGCAGATAATTAAGTAAATAAGTTTGCTGATGTTCTGTAACTTGTCTGTGTGAGTAATTTTTGGTAAAATACCATGAACTCTATTGAGCAGCAAAGTGTCCCTTCAGACTCCAGCTTGGTATTGGGGTCGCACCTTCACCCATTTCTGCTGGCACTGAATTTTCAAGGTAGCACAGGCAGGTTTTTTATCATGACAAAACGTCCTGTGTTTCATTTGGCACTGCCCGATTCTCTTCAGCTGATGAACAGATTAGGGTCTGCCAAAAGTGGAGCAGAGCTTTACCACCACAGCGCCGCAGCCCTGACCCAGGAGAGGAGAGGAGACCAAGCCATCACCATTGAAGGTACGACCCTTGCCCAGCTCCGTACGTACGCCAGCGAGTTGCCCTAAAAACACCTCTCTGAGGATCCAATATCTTTGCCATCTTATCCATGTTGGTTGTTGGTGTCCATGTATCTGTACGTCTCTGGAGATGTGCATGGGCAGAGTGCAGCTCAGCTCTGTGCCCATCACCATCTGTTGATTTCCAAGCCTGGCAAATCAACTTCATATAATGCTCATAAAGGCATTATATGAAAAAGGAGGAGCAAATGAAGGGTTTGTCACACCACCACTAGTGCAAAAAAAAATGTTATATATTGTTGGAATACTTGAAAATGTGTGTCAGCCTGGCAGAAGTGTTACAGGGGCCACTAAGTAAAGCTGGATGCATATTGTGGTTGTTCCTGAAATACCACTGAAGGACGTTGGGAATGACTGGGAAAGCAGAACTGACAGCAGTGTATCCTGAGCAATATTTAGTTCATCCATTACTTAGAACTGTCCAGGGAGAGTCATAGAGCCTGTTCCTTTTCTTTCTGCCAGTTTCACCTGGATTGGTAGGGCGATTAGAATTGATTTTACATCCATCCAAAACTGCATCTCTTTCTTCACGACTTTAGGCATTACTGCCTAAAGTTCCCTGCTTATCCAAGGGATTTCCACATGGGTGTGTTAGTGCTTGCTGTAAACCCATCACAGCTCAGTTTAAATCCATGGCTACATCTCCTTAGGGAACATTTCCTAGCTTAGGGAATTGGTTCTTTGTACCTCTTATAAGTTCCTTGTCTGGCTGAGCGTGGGCCAACCAGTCCTGTCTCTCTTGAACAGTTCCCAGTGGCGGCTCAGGAGATGATACAGCCAAGAGACCACCTTTAATAGGTAATGACCAGATTTAGAGGGCAAGAGAGAGGACTGGGATAGGCACAGGCCTTTCCATGCCAGCAACCCTTGGTTTCACAGGCCTCTCCCAGATGTTGTTGGTGGAGACATGGTCAACAAAAGCCAGAATTTTTCCCAACAGCCGTAGGACCTTCTTTCCTCATCTTTGGTGTTTCCGCACTGTCTTGTGATAATAACAGGAGTTCAAGTCCATGTTTGAAAGGGCATAATTGACATTATCGACATCCACTAAGAGGCAACACTCCGACTCGGGAAGCTGCTGGGCAGAAAATGCTGGAGTCTGGAAGAATATTCAGGGATAAATGATCCTCCACTCACAATTCTTCATCATTTTCTACAGTCCTCTGCCGTTGGCCCTGTCTGAGACAGGGCCCTGGTCTGGCTGGATCTTTGGGCCAGCCCTCTGTAGCCACAAAAGTCATGCTATTACATTAAGAGGATTCAGCCACAATAAGCTATTAAGATTAGCATCCTGATCTATGGACTTTCTAGACTTCATTTTAAACATGTTTTCCTTTCCCATCAAAAGCATTACAGGGAGGATGGTGAAAGTGTAGAAACACTATAATTTTTTCAGCCAAATAAACCTTCAAGTACTTGAATTCTTTGTCTTTTCTATGCCCTAGAGAGAGAAAAATAAGTTGTGTGCAGGATGTAGAGGAACACAAATAATTCCCTGTCAGGGTGGTGTATCTTGATGAAGTTCCTTTCAGGCAGATGTTATAATAGCAAAAAAAGATTGTTGAAAGTGCTAGGAGCATTTTCAGCTCCAGGGGTTGCAAATGTGTATGTTCAGCCCCAAATTTCCCACCTGCTGTTATTCCTGTAATCATTAACAAAAAAAAATTTGTGAGCTTGGTTAAAGAAATATAACTGGAGTTTGCCTGGAAGCTTCAGAAATGTCATGAAATAGGTTTGTTCCGTGATGTGCAATTGCTTGAACTCGGTAAGAGGGAAGAAAATAGATCCCTGAGTCATCTCCAGGGAGAAGCAGAGGAAGAGCTGCTTCAGGCCAGTGCAGATAATAGGCTCATCCATGGAGCAAGAAGATTGTTGTGAGTAGAATTGCACCAGGGATGAATTTGGCATAATGCACTTGACCAAGGAGGGAATTTGTTGCTTTCTTGAGAATCAATAACCAGCCTTGATCTGCCTGGGGAAAAATCAGGTTCATCTGGCAAAGAACTGGAGGACAGGTGGATCTCATGAAGTCTATCTCTTTCCATCCTCACAATCCTTCCTATTTGTGAAAATGGGATTACTTGTAACTTCACCAAGAGGACAACATTACTGCTCTCACAACAGGAAATAGATACCGTGTCTGCTTCCTGGCTCACCTGCACCCTGGGTCTGAGTTTTACCTGATTTATCTCTGTTTCTGTGAAATGACCATTGTCTGAGTCTCATGAGGCACCCTAGGGGCAACCATTTTAGTTTTTATCCTCCTGCCTTTCTGTACTGTTTATTCTGCTGAACCAAACCCACGGTTTGGGATACTTTTAGTCCAGTGGTTTATGAGCCCTGACCTGCAGCTGGTGATGGTCCACAGTCCAAGACCATGGGTATCAAAACCAAAATTCTTGTCACTGGGTTTAAATTCACACTATGGGAATTTGCAGGTCCCTTGGATGGACCGAATCCAAAAAGGATGGAAACCACTGGACTAAGGGATCCCATGTGAGCGGAGATCTGCCTTCAGCCACACCTGGTCGCTGCACTGAAGTCAATGGAGAGTTGCTTTAAAAAATCCTCCTTCTGTGGATATTGGAAGAATCTGAGACACTTTAAAAAAAAAGTGTAGCTGAAAGAAGATCCTTCTCTTTGACTTCCAGTTGACTGTGTCTGCTTTGCACCTTGCTGCTTAACCTGCACACGGCACACCTGGGCTGATGTGCTGTGGCATGTTCTGGTGTGATTCATCCATCCGGGCTCACTAACTTATTTGTTAAGAAAAGCAAAGCCCAGTGCTTTTGAAAGGTGTTGCATTTCCATATGGGTGGGCAGGTCAGGACCCAGAATGAGACAGTCAATACAAGGGGAGGAGTCAGGTACACGAGTGGAGATAAAACCATAAATAAAAATTCCCAAAACAGCTACAGCCAGGCAACGATAATTCCTTCACAGCTTTGCTTTAGATTGCCTGCAGAGCCTTGGGCTCTTCAGTTGCCTTGCAGCAGCCACCTTGTTAAAAACCAGCAAAATATTTTGAAGTTCTTACAAGGAAGATTGCTTTAAAACACAGAGGAGCATTAGATCTCCTAGTGTTACTGAAGAAATAGGGCACAGGAGTTTGTCCCCTGACCATTTGGATGTTCCCTGATTAGGGTGATGATTAGGGCATTTCCCTCATTATTTTTATTCTGCTGTCACCATGGCTGAGTCTCATTTCTGGCCTGGCCACAGGGGTTTTCAGTGCAAATTCAGGAGAGCCCCATCTGCCTTTACAACCATGTCAGTCACTGCAGGAGTGGAGCCTTTTGGTTGTTTGGGGGTTTTGTGGTTTGGGGGGTTTTTTTGAGAGAGATCCCAAAATGCTTGCATTTCATTCATATAATTTAAAAAACCTGTTATAGCCATGAATTGAGCCACCAACCCTGGAGGGATTTCAAAGATATGTGGATGTGGCACTTAGGGACAGGGCTTAGTGGTGAACGTGCCAGTGCTGACTTAGCAGTTGGATTCAGTGATCTTAAGGGTCTTTTCCAACCTCAATGATTGTATGAATTGCTCATTTTAGGAGTAGCTTTAGCAGTTCCTGTCAGGTTTTGCAGATTAGTCTCCAAAGTGCAGCAGAAGGAGGTGAAAACAGAGCAGTGCTCCCGTGGTTCATGTCAGCAGCACGAACTGGGCAGGAAAAGTAGGTTTAAGCCTCTGTGAGTGGAGAAAAGTGACTTAAAAATTGTAGTAAAGGCCATAAATTACCTTCCATCCATTCAGAGCGAGGAGAACTCACTTATCCTCAATGTTCCATCACTTGTAAGGCAATGTTTTAATCTATTAACCAAAGAGATGTCGAGTCCTATAAAAGTACTGGCTGTCCCTAATGCTCACAGCTTTTAACCTGCTTATCAGGGGCTCCTGCTTCGCAAAGCTGTTTGCCTAAAATGCTCTTGAAAAGTTGAAATGATAAATCCGGCGCTAAAAACGGATGCAGAATATTTTCCTCTCGGGGAAAAACAACAGGAAAAAAACCAAAACAACAACAAAAAAACCAATAACAAAAAAAGAAACCCAAATTCTCTCATCCTACTTTCATGTGGTTCTATCCTTCAATATAGGATTGCTCAAATCTTCCCTCACACCTCGGGCAGCACATATAGAATTTTTTATATGCCATTTTCAGCTTTCTCATCCCAGGCCTGCTGAACTTTTGAATATTGAATCGCTTTGACATCCACAACAAATAGAAATATCACAGTAGTTAACAGACGTTAACAGAGCAACCATTAAAGAGACATTTTCATACAGACGTTGTGAGATTTCATTAAATTTATTCAATTATTTAGTTTATATTACTTAATGCTCATCTAAAGACAGTTGCTGCTAAAATAGTCATATAAAACACCTATTTTCAGGTGTATAATCAAATTAATTAATACCTATTTCCATCAGAAAATCAATATTTTTACTCAGATACTCACTGCATATGGATCACTCTCATAATATTATTTGATGAGGTTTTCTAAAGTTATTTGAAAATTGGCCAAGTAGTGATTTAAAAATTCAGTGAAAATCTCTAACCTGAGTGTAGTAAATTGTTTGAGCACTCAGGTTTCTGCTATCACTGTATAATTATCATTCCACCACTTAAAATATGTTTTGAGTTATTTGAAAAAATATTAGTTAAGGATAGGTAAATGGTTTTATTGTAATTGTGTCCAGTGGTAAATATTTGAAAATAATTTTGCTCTTTACTTACCCAGTTAGTGTAAACTCAAATTTCCAAACAAATTTTTTTTAAACTCCCCCAGTTCTGCAGTAACTCCTTCGAATGTCTGGGAAATGACTCCAGATTTTTACAGGCATAAACAAGATAAGGCTCTGCAAAAAAACCCATGAGCTCTAGGTCAGATACCAACATCAATGTTTGCACAAAATTCTTTTTCATTATGGTCAAATTTGTGTTTTTACCTGAGGCAGGGAAGAGCCCTTGGAAGTGAAGTGGAAGGAAAATTAGGTTAAAGTATTCCATTTAATACTGTAAATGTATTTTTAATTTTCAGTCAGTGCAGGTTTGGGGGCACCAGTTGAAAACATCAGCACTAATCATCAGTTATTTAACAAATAATACAGACACTCCAAACTCCCTGGGCAAGAACAGTTTGTGATTTTAGAGATATTTTTAAGTAGCAGTTCACTTAAATCGCACCAACTGAAAATTACCAGAGCTTATTTATTACAGGCTGGCTGGAAAATTGAAAACCAATTGCTGGAGATTAAATTACGGGGTTTTTCTTAGATATTTTGCTAGTTTATTAAATAAAAAGTGGGGCTTGCTGTTGGGCTTTTTTTCTAGATCTCAAATAGGTTCAGCAGTTCAGGGTGCGCTCAAAGCAGTGTGGTTCAAACAGTGCCTTAATTTTATTCCAGTGGATAGGACGGGAAACCTGCTGAAAATCTCAGCTAGTTCTTCAAATGGTATCTTTCTACTTTTTAAAAATGTCAGTTTTAGGAAATACTTACAACGCCACGAAATCATTACTTTTGATCTTGATATGCATCAACAGCTTCCAGTTGGTTATGGGAGATGGGTCAGGAAAAATTGCAAATTAGAGCCAAAAAAAAAAGAGATGGAGCAGACACAGGGCTCTCCTGGGCTTCCTAAGATTTTGGGGCTTTTTTTGATGCTGATTTTCTGTACTGATGATAATGATTTTAGTTAATGATTTTCATTGTTATCAGTTTGGATGTTGCATCCAGTCCACAAAAGCTTGGCCACAACCCAGTGTTTGGGGGAACTTTTTTTTTCTAGGAAGTGAAATCACAGCTTAAAGAATTTCAGCTCTCCAGGATTTTCCCGATCGAGGCACTTTCAGGTTTCTGACACCATCACTACCTTATTATAGGATAAAAAAAATTAAATAAGGACCTTGTTTTCTAGCTTTGAGCTGCCAAACAAAAATAGTAAAATACACAGCTTTTGCCAAATTGTTCTCCATGAAATATTTAATTTCAAAGCTAAATGTTCAGAGAGCATTCTGGATTCTCATTCCCGGTCAGAAACACTAAAGACGATGCTGGAAATAACCACAGAAAGCATGGATGGGATGGTACAGTTGGATATTTTTCACTTCAGTTTATGTTGATGAACTGAGCAAAGATAATTTAATCATTTCAGCTTTTGCCTTTCTTTAACCCCATGCTGTTCATACTGTTCTCTTTGTAGTCACTGAACAAGAGACTAAAGTGCCCAAGAAAACCATCATCATGTAAGTGCTGATTTTTTTTTTTTTTTTTATTTTTTTTTTTTTGGGTAACATTTGTGGTTTTTTGCCTTGCTGCCTCTGCATGATCCAATAACAAGCTTGTGCTCATTGGCCATGCCAGTGTGTTCATTCTCAGCCCACCAGATCCCACGGAATTCTGTGCCATGTGAAGTGATCACCTTAAAAACTCCTTTTCCAAAAAGAGAAGCACTGGTGCTAGACACAGCCTGGGGCAGTTATTTTATGATATTACACATGGAAAAATATTCCCCTGAATGCTGATAGAGCTGCACAAGAGCTCAGGAAAGTAGAGTCTGACTCTCAGTGTCGAATGAAACCAGCTTTGAAAGCTGTCTACCTGAAAATATCTACAAATTTAACAAATATCTCAGAGCCTAGAGTGATTTCTTCTGGCTTTCCATTTTAAATTTTTCAGGAAAGCCTTGTATGATGAAGCAGAGGAAGACGAGTGTTTTTATCTCCTTCTGTCTCTATATTTCTAATGTAAATATTTGTCCTGATAACTTGGTCTTTTTGGATACTTTGAGCCTGGTTTATACCAGATGCCTATAAAATACAAAGATTAATTGCTGAAAAAAGCAGTATTTTCTCAGTCATAAGTAGCCTAGAAGCTTAGTTGCCTTTAAAATCTTAATTTATCTTCTTAAGTACCATAAAGAAATACATAATAAAATTGTTTTGTGCTGGAAGAGGGACACTGGCCTGTGACAGGATTTCAGAGCACCTCCAAGCCACTCCAACCACATCCTGAGGGCAGTAAGTAGTTATACAATGGATATTTTGGGGAAATGCCTTCCCTCAATACCTGTACTATTGCTAAAATCAGTCCTTGACTTGGGTCATGAGGCTTAAGTTGATGTATTTTATTTTTGTTAGACATAAAATTGCAACGAAATGACTTAAGAGTTAACTTAAGTGTTACGAGTTGCTCACCTTTTATCCATTGTATTATTTTCTGTGAGGATTATTCCTTTAGATCCATGCACTTGGCCCTTTTGGAGGCAGTGCTTTATAAATTGTCGCCTCTCCCAGGAGTTTCCAGCTGGATGAGGCAGAGAGCAGACAGGAGAGGCAGGAAGGGGCTCTGCCTTTGCCCCCCTCTCTTGCACATCAGCTCAGTTAAACGTCCTTAGACCTTTTTCACCCTGCAAAGACCAAAAAATTAAAGTGTTTTTACCTGTACTGCCTCAAGAACCAGGATTCAGACTGGGTCAACTGAACAGAGAATTATTTTTTTGTATCGCATTCAGAAATATCCTGAGAAAGTCATGAGCAGGAGGAAATCTCAGAGCCAGACCACGTCTAAACTTGGTAAATCTCATTTATCCACAGCTCTGTGCCTGTATCTGGAACAGCAGCATTAATATTGGTGGATTAAATAATATTCATTAATGCAAAATACCATCAGTTAAGCTGATTTATAAATTTCTGAGATCTAAATTCCATAGGCTGTTGCTGTGCACAGCTCCAGAAGGGATTCCTAAATCAAGTGCTGCAGCCTCAAAGGAGTTTGGTAAATTTAGGTGTGAGATCTCAGACAGAAATTCCCCTCCTTTTGTGGTCATGAACTTTAAATTAGAGTGGACCTCAGCTGGAATTGGATAGTGATGGGGGAAGGTTTGGGAATAATTCTGTAAGGGCAGAGTCCAACTCTTCTTAATCTGTAGCAAGATGATGAACAGAAGTAGCTTTGAAACTACTGGCAGAAAATAACAGGTAATTGAGAGACGGGATTGAACAATGTCCATATATGCAAATCCCAGACCCCAAAAAACCCATTTTAACTTTGCAACGTAGAGCAAAGTCTACTGCAAGCACCCAAGGACTCATTCTCATCTAAAATGATTTCGTTTTGTGTAATTCAGAAAGGCGCCACGGCCAGTAGGAAGGCTCTGCACAGACCTTAAAGGTATACAGAAAAACTAGAAAACTTAGGGAAAAGAGTAAAGCACTGGAAACGAGCAGTAGAAGAGAGCGTGCTCTGGAAGGAAATAAATTTCCCTGTAGCTGATCCAGTCCTGGACTCCACCATGTCCTCAAAGGCAGAGATTGATGGTGGAAACAAATCCGATCTCCAGAGGAGAAAGAAGTACAAGTTTTCAAAAATAAGACCAGAAGATGAGAAAGGCTGCAATAAACCCAAGAGAATCAGTCTTCCGTGATGGCTATAAATGGGCTCTCCATTCTCTAGGGCTCTTTCCACCCTTCCCTGTCTCTCAGTGCAAAAGCCAGAGCAGAGATGACTGGAGAGCAGAGGGGGGGACCTTCCGCGCCATGTGGCTGTGACTGGAGAATGGTGAGGACGAAAAGAGGAATTAAAAAGCTGCTGTCTCCATTCATAATCTCAGTTCAGGCCACTCTTTGACCCTTCAGTTAATTCTCTGTTTTTAACCCCGTTCCTTGGAGGTAGGGACAGAATCTCAACACAGAAACAAAACGAGTTTTTCCTGTGATTTCTGCTGGAGCAAATGTGGAGCACTGGCTTCCTTGTACTTGCCAAGAAAACGCTGTATTTACCTGGAGGTTTTTCCATGTGAGAAACACCACCGAGAAACCTGCAGGAAAAACTGCATGTTAAATATATAAATTAAGACCACTGGAGCCTCGGTTTAGGCCTTGGGTTAGAAGGGACCTTTAAAGATAATCTAGTCCAACCCCTTGCTGTGAGGAGGGACAATTTCACCTTGATCAGGCTACTCAGAGCCCTGTCCAGCCTGATCTTGAACGTTTCCAGGGATGAGGCATCTACCACCAGCCCAACTTCAGTCAAAAAATCTAAAGTAAAGCCAGCAGAAATATGCTGAGAAATCATAATTATGGATCCAAATTTGGCTTGGTATTCCTGTGTCTGTTGGAGGTAGTAGGATCAGGCTGTGTCTGCACTAATGGTACTATGAAGAGTAAAAATAAATACATTTTGGCACAGATTACTTGAGCAGGAAATGTTCTAACTTTCTTTTCCTAGTCGTCTCCACATGTTGAGGGTTAGTCCCTTTCAGTGTAACTATTCTGCATGTGGAAATGGAAATCTCTGGTCTCAAAAGAGTCTGCAATAAACAAAATAGAGATGCATTACATTAATTAAATATTATTAAGAAGCTGATGACCCTACTGTAGTAAAGAGCATTTAGCCATTGGGGTGGATAGAACTAGGATTTTAGCCAAGGATACTCAGGAAAAGGATAAAGTCTTTGAGTATTTAAAATTTTGGGGGGTCCGAAGTAGCACAGTAGGTGGTCAACACAAGCACATGAAATACAGCAGCACCCAGCAGAGCACTTCTCAGCGGGAGCATTTCTCATGCTCGTCGTGTGTTCACACCTGAGGAGGTTAATGGAGCTGGGGTTTTCCCTGGATCAGGGAGTGGAGATGGGCATGGGGGTGTGTGCGTTGTGTGTGCCCCTCCCCAAATGACCGCTTCCCCAAATGCTGGAATGCTTACCCAAACTAACCCCACTGTGGCCGACCACGGCATGTGCTGGTGGAGTGTGGCTCCCCAAAAAGTCTCATCTTCCCGCCAACTCCACCCCTTTCTGCCATCAGAGAGGAGACCATAACCACGGTGGTGAAGAGCCCAAGACAAAGGGCAAGGGTTTCTCCTGCACGTTCTCCTTCAGGTCATTCTCCTTCCCGCTCCCCACGGGCAGAGCCGACTCCAGAGCCGGTTTATGTCTCCAAGATCAGGCAGCCTGTCCACAGACACGACGAGGAGGCAGCACCAAAGTCTGCTGCTGTTCCCAGGCTTTATGTCACGGAACACGAGGACATGCAAGGGGCAGTGGCGAGAGACGTCGTCGTGGAGAGCACAGTGGAAGAGAAAAAGCCCAAATGGGTCGAAGTGGAAGAAATAATTGAATTCAAGGTGAAAAAATCACCGAAGCCCACAAGGAAAAGAGGCTCTTCCCCAGCAAAACAGGAGAAAGATGACTCAGGGGTGTTAACGTTCACTTTTCCCAGCTCAAGGTCGAAGCGCTCCCCGGAAGATGATCCAAACACAAACAACTCCAACAATAAATTGGTGGAACAGTCAAAATCTCTGCCAAATGAGGGTCTCTCTGAAGGTGACATCCAGCCTCTGGTGTACACAACCGAGCAGGAAGGACCTCAAGTCAGCAGCGAAGAGAGAAACTCCCCGTGTGGGTCTGAACAATTAGGAAGTGATTCATTTATGGACTATGGAACTGAAGGAAAGAGCTGCCCACAGGAATCATGTGCTGACTGTGGGTCAGATGCTGCCTCCCCTCTGCTTGCCTGTGGGGGTGAGCCTTTGGTCTTCAGTTTTGGGACAGCTGCCGGAGACCAACACGAAGTTCTGTTCTCCCTGGCGAGTCCAGAGGATAAGGAAGAGGTCGATGAAGTGGATGTGTCTTGGCCTGTTGGAGAGGAGGTACCCGATGTAATACAGGACATCCTTCCCGAAGAAGACAATGTCATAGTGGATGAGCCAGAGGAGCTACGCACAGACGACATCAGCACCCGGGACCGCAAGATTTTAACCCACAATGGCAAACTCTTAACTCTGGAGGACCTGGAGGATTATGTCCCTCAAGAAGGCGAGACCTACAGGTGTGAGGATCAGAAGCACGCGGCGGAGAAGCCCTGCGAGATCTCTGTGCTGCAGACTGAGATCAACGAGCCGACCATCGGCAAGCCGGTGCTGCTGAACCTGGTCAGACCCGTGGTGCCCGAGCCCAGGCAGAGGTTCTTCAGCCAATATGAGGAGCACGTCCCTGGGGGCGTGTTCGTGTCAGCCTCTCGGGTGACCGGCGTGCAGTCCGTGGGCCCCTCCAACATCTCCTTCCGCGTGAGCGATTCCCGCGTGGCCTCTCCCAGCCCCTCCTTCACGGTGAAACCCTCGTTCTGCACCGAGGTCCAGCGTTCAGCAGACAACGGGCAGCCCAGCTTTAAAACTGAAGTTTCCACGAGAACCCTCAGCTACGGGACTGTTGGCGAGCCTGTCACCTTGCACATCAGCACAGAAGACCTCTCCCAGAGCTGAGAAGACTCAAGCATAATTTTTAACACCAAAGAAAGCAGCTTTTTAAAAAAATATAAATAATCAAAATTGTTGTAGGCGAGGGGAATTGGTGGCAAAGATTGCGAGGTAACAAGTACAAGGGAATACCTTAGAGGGAAGTGTATTTAAATTTATGTCAAGCTTTTCCAGTCTTAAAGGGAACAGTCTGTCAGAACAGTTTGTAACTTTAAAAGCTTTGATCTAGGTGAACATGTATCATTCCATAGTGGAGCAGTGATGGGAGGTTTAGGAAAAGCCTGATTCTTCTACCTATGACAGAAATATAGATGAAAAAGTGCTTTTTTTTTGTCCATGAACTTAAAAATTGTTTCATGTGCCAGTTTATGGTGTGGCAAGGAGGTGAAAGTATCTAAGCTTTTCAGCATCCTTCAGCAGCCCAGGGCAGGAGGCCTCTCCTGTCACCGTGTGGGCCCAAAGGTCGTGAAGCTTCACTCTGCTTTGACTCTGCTCTACACTTGTGACACCAATTAGCTCTACCAAAATTTCTTCATAAGCCTTTCAACATGCACAGTCTGGTTGCATTATTTTAACCTTCTGCCATATAATGAGATGTACAGTGAATATTGCAAATACCAGGGATACAAAGGGCTGCTCAGGCCTTTTTGTTGAAATCCCAGATTGACTCTAGTCAGTGGTGAAAGTCCCGCTGTTGTGAGGAAGTAAGAGTTTTGTTTTTCTCTTCTGCTTTACATGAAAAAGACTATCTTTTCTAAATGACTGATATTTTCAAATCCACTTCCTAGTTGTCTGATAATGTAGCTTTCATTATTCTGCATTCTAGTGTGGTGGATTTATAAACCATGTCTTTTAAAATATAATTTACTTAACGTGCACTGAAAGATTAAAGTGCTGCACAAAATGATTTCTGCATCTGCAATCAAACATTAACACGTACAGAGAACTACAAATGTGGTCCTTGTCACTAAATATAACTGGATGAGTGTTTGTTCTCCTGAACATGCCAGTGGTGAAACATTCCTGCTAAAAGATTGATCCATGATGTCCCTTATATGTGATAAGAGGAATTTACCACTGAGCTACGGCAAAGTAGCAGGAGCACGAAGATTAAAAAAAAAAATAAAGAGAAAAGAGAGTTTTACCATAAATATTTGGTTGAAACATAGATCTGTTCCAAATGTATTGGGCTGCCAGTTGCAATTGCATCGTATTACTGTAAGCAGGAAGGTCGAGATGCCTCGAGGAGGGACTGACTGTGGGGTTCCTCTGGAGCTCTGCAGCAGGAATGCTGTGAGACGGACGCTGAGGTGCACTGAGCACAGCCCATCCCTGTTGGCTTCACCAAAAATGGATGTTGCCCTGACCTTCAACAAGCTGCTCTGAAAAGAGCTGAGTTCCCAGGCCCAGATCCTGGGGCCGGTTGGAGTCAGATGGAGTTTGTCATTAATGCCAGCAGGACCCAGCACTGGCCCTCTCTGGTGACAGAGACACGGGGTGAAAAGTCCCCACATCCTGTCCCAGCTGAGCTCTGTAGAAATGTGCAGTAGAAACTGTTGTCATTTATGGTTTAGGGAAACCAGAGATCCTCAGGCACAGCTGAATTTCTAAGCAGCATGAAGAGAGAGGGTGGAGTGATTTTCTGCCTTGGGAATGAATGGATGATGTTGGCTCAGCGTTTCCCAGCCGGGTGATATAGGGGAGCTTGTTCTGGAGGCTTGGGGCAATATTTCTGCCAACAGGGACTGAATTCACAAAAGGTGCCTTGTAGAAAAGTTATTTTTTCCTTCTGCAGCTGCACCTTGTGCTGACTAAAATGAAGATACTGATTTCACAGCCTTTCACTTTCAACATCCAATCAGGATGTTGTGTGTACTACCTTCATGATACAGGATGCTTTTCCAGTGGTGAAGGAAATCAAGCTTCCTTTATGGTACTATCCCGTTTTTTATAACATCTCCTTGGTTTATACTGTTTGTTTTATAATGAAGCAACACGATGGATATATATATTAGTGCTTTTTTCATATACTGCACTGTACATTGGAAAGTAACAGACACACAACGGGGAAAAGCTTTCAAAGCTAAAAATATTTCTTTTCTTTCGAGCCTGACTCTGATCTCAGTTATTCCAGTATCAATCTAGAATAATTCCACAGAAGGAAGTGGATTTGATTCAGATTTACAAAGATACTGCTGAGAAAAGAATTTGCCCTGTGATGGTCTTCAAAAAATGTAATATTCAAACAAAAGATAATGAGGATGTATAAAGGAATGTGGGGGTTTCCTCCTGTTGTGGCTGACACTTAGGTTTTTCCAAAGAAGCTCTAAGGCTGCACTTCAGATGGTCATAGAAGAAATAATTATACTTTGATTCATTAGCTCAAAGCAATTAACATCTGTTTACATTTTCTTTTGAAATTTAAGCAAAAGAGAATCAATTGAAGGGAATTCTTAAAATCCTATGCAGGGCTCTGTTCAAAAAGTGAAAGGTTTATGAGAAGTTCATTACATATACTTTCAAAATGTTTTCCTAGAGGTTAAAAATTATGCTTGTAAGTGATTAAACTGTGTAGATAACTAATGAGACATGTGGGAATTTATTTCCTGTAGATGAAAAGATACAGCTGTATGAAAGATTTTAATACAATGAATGTTTTACTGAAATTCCTGGAGGTAAATGGGTATTAAGAAAGTGGAAACTTCCGTTTGCTTGAGATACAAAAAGAAAAAAACCACACACAAAAAAAAGTCAAGTGCAAGATATGCTGTTAGATGCTGAGTTTATATCAATAAATGTCTTGCATCAGCTGTCACTGAACTCCTTGGGTTTCTGTGTTCTTTGTTACAGCACTTGGTATTCCATCAGCTCATCCTCTTCTCCCGCTGACTTCAGCAGGAGCTGGGTTGCAATCCAAGAATATTAACGCAGTTGGGCTCTGGCTCCTTTTTTACGGACAGTTTCAGGAGTGTTGAAGTGAAAAAAACTGGTTTTAGGGATATTTCCAACTCAGGAATCTTAAATGATTCACATCCTCTTGGGTCCTTCTCTGAGACCGATCTGGAGCTTCAAAATAAGTGTCAGTCTTGAGTTCCCAGGGATGGACTGAAGGAGATGTGGGGTGGAAAGGTTCAAGGTTGAGATTTCAGAGCTAGGAAAGAGGTTGTCCATCACAGGCTGTCATCACTGTGGTGTTTGTTGTTAGTTCTATTTTTCTTGGGGGATATTAAAGTTCCTCAGCCTGAATCGTGTCCTAAAGAAGGAAGAAAGTGGTGTAATGTCCCTGAGCAGGGAGGAAAGAGGTGGTATTAGAGCATGGGGAAGATCTGTGATTATATATAACCTCTACATCTATACACCTGTGAATATATTTCCTCATCAAGTGACGTTAAACAAGTCAGAGCTGTTTGTTCCAAATGCTCTTTTTTTTTTCCTCAAACCACATCATGGTTTGAGTTTTCTCTGTTGCTTGGCGAGCAGTCGCATCATGAACATGATCAATTGTCTTAACCTGACCTGCGTTTTCTCTGTCTTCATGATTACATGGGGGCTTCCCTGGGTACCATCCATCCCTTTGTTGTGCCTCGTCAGGGTTTCTGGAAGGTTTATCGGGCAGGAGATTGGGTGAGATGAGCTCCTGCAGTCTGTGATCCCATCCCAGCCTTCTACATCCAAACCCAGCAGAAATATTCAGATATCATGAAGCAGGAAAAACACATCACCCTGGAGCAAAAAGTGGCTTTTCTGACAGACTTTGATAAAAAAGAACAGCCCTCCCTTCTTTCCCCTGCCCATCTCCAGAGTCACTGATGAGGTTGATTCCTGTTCACTCCTTTTCCTTCCCTGTGAGATAACGTCTTCCTTGCATGTAGGGTCTGTATCGGTGCAATGGGTTCATTTCACTGGCCTTATCCAGTGATTGGTTCTTCTTCCAGAGGGTGCTGGGGCACTGACCAGGCTCCCCAGGGAATGGTCACCGCCCTAAAGCTGCCAGAACTCCAGGAGTGTTTGGATGACACTCCCAGAAACAGAGTAGGATTGTTGGGATGACTGTGCAGGGCCAGGAGTCGGACGGATGATCCTTGTGGACCCCTTCTAGTAGACAATATTCTGTGATTCTATGATTAATAAAGGTATTTTTGACAGGCCAACCAATGTCGGGTTCAGCTGGGAGATGGCTCCTTCGTTCCACTGTCTGGGAACAGGCCAGGGGTGCACACAGTGTGGCACAGTGTCCCAGCCTGCTGAAATACAACTTTCCACAGCATTTTGTGCCAACCTTCTTATATTAACTCTTAGCTATGCTCCCTCCTGCTGGGATAAGCATTTCTTCATCAACTCCCCGCTCTAGGAAGGGAAAGAGATACGGTTGCAAATATTTCCATGGGTTGGATGGTGCTGCTGTTTTCCTTTTTGCCCTGAAGAGAGAAAAGTTGTTGTTCTTGTCTGTAGGAACGACTTCCCCCCAGTCAGAGACGGAGACCACTGTGCAGGCCTCGCTCCAGCGCGCTGATAAGGAGATCAAGACAGCTCTGAAAAAACTCATGGACTCGGCGTCACTGCTGGTGACTCTTCCCCCGGGCATGCGAGCAGATGGTGGCCTTGGCCTTGGCCCTCCTGGGTCTGTTCCTTCAGAGCACTCAGGGACAGCAGCCGGGCCCTCTGTGGTAGTTCAGGAAGCCAGTACCCAAACCCAGACTGCTGGAGGCCATGGTAGGTTTGGCACAAAGGTGGGAGATGTCCCCAGGGAGTCGAGAGACAGAAAAATATTGAACATGCCAGTAATGATATTTTTAACCTCATTTTTCTGTGTCATTGTGTTTTGAGCAGATGAAGATTAAGAGAGGGCATTCAGACCCAAAGAAATGTGGGGGGGTGGGTTGGGGTTGGATCTAAGTTTGGGGGGGGTCTTTCTGGAAACAGGAGGTGTTTGAAAACAATGTCTGAAGTAGAGTTTGGTTCATCACCTGCCCAAAATTAAGGAAGAGGGGATTTTTTCCACCTTTGGGGTTTTGTCCCTGGTCTTGCTTCAAGTACTTTTGGGGGAGAAGGCGGGGTGAGATCCCTCCTTTACATTCGGAGAGGTCATTTGGGTTTTGATTTGGTGGGGTGGGTAAGGGTGCTTGCTTTTATTTTACAGTTTGCCATAAACAAGCTGGAAATGTCTTTAATATCCTGTACCAACTGTCAGAGACCCTCCAGGGGGTTGGGTGCCTCAAGTTCACCTGCATTTCACTGGCCCTGGAGCCCGGACAGACTCATGGCAGCTCCTGTGTGACTAAACCCAACCGTGTGTGTGGCTGTGTCTTGCCAGGAGAACAACTCCTCTGTCTTTTCATTGTTTTTAAAAAATCATGGCTGAGCGACAACCCTTCCACTCTTCTTCTGCTTCTGCCATAACCACTTGTCTAAGCTGTCTCTGTGTCAAGTCAGAACAACTGTTCTCCACCAGTGTTAACTTAAGGGGCAATGCCAAGCAGCCTTCAGTCCTCGAACTCCAGATAATCCTTTAAAAAAATAAGTATTCTTGTTTAAAACTTAACAAGGATAAAAGCTGTTCGTAGAATCAGACCCAAAATAACAGCATAAAAAAATGTCAGGGCTTTAAAACCTTTTTTTCCTTTCTAGTAGGAAATCATCTTGTAAAATAATCCTCCAGTGAAGCAGGAGGGCTCAAAAATCATAAGTAAAATGTCACCTAGCAGATAATTTCCTCAGTCATAGCTACAGAGAAAATATAATAGTGAATGAGAGGGTTTGGCAGGTCTTTCATCTGAGCAAAACTAAACATGTTATGGGAATTATTTTAATCAGATGGAGACTTGACCCCTCTCTCTATGATCATATGCTTTAAATAAAAAGGAGGGAAATATTTCAGTAGTGCTGGTGATAGGAAAGCACAATCCCAGAACCTGGGATCTCTGATCCAGTAATGCCTTGAATAAATAAATAACCATGTTTGCCACCCCAATAGAGCTCCTTTATGGGATTTCTAGAAACAGCTGTTCTTTTCCAAAACCAGCCAGCACCAAACATCCCTGGAGCGCTCCCTAAAATGTTCCTACCTGCTGGGTAGAAGACTCCTCTGGATTTAACCTTTTCTCCTTAAATGAAAAAGGAGATGATGCACTTTATCCTACGGTGTAATTCCAATGGTGAATATCAAAAGACAACCAGGTACTTTTGGAACGTGAGCTCAAACCAGGTTTTGAAACTATATCTGATAAAATAATTACTAATAGAAGAAGAAAAATAACTGAAACGGCCATCAAGCTGCACCATCTTTTTGTTTCCTCAAGCCCCAGATGCCATGTTGTTCTGGTGTAACTTAGAGCTGTACAAAATATTTTCCAGTGTAGGTGCAGCAATACAGATGCTGAAACAGCACCAGGTCCTCTGTAAGAGTCCATATGACCTCCATATCAGTCATATCCCTGGGCAGGACCTGCTTTGGCCACCAGTTTACACTGCTGTGAGCTCACTCATGTCCCTGATGCTGTCTGTGATCACGGCAGTGAGGCAGGAACTGTTTTGATGCAAGGGTTAATGAGAGAATTCGTGCGTACAAAGCTAACACTGGGTTTCCCTGGAATGCATTCCAGTGGTGGACTTGGCAGTGCTGGGTTAATGATTGGCCTTGTTTTTAAAGGTCTTTTTCAACCTGAATGATTCTGTGATTCAATGATTTCCTCACAGCCGTGAGCTGGAACACAAACACAGTAAAATCACCTCCTATAAAGGCGGTGTGAACCCACGCTATCCTCCCAGCTGACCTACTTCTCCCTGTCCCTACTGCCTTTCCCACCTTCGTCCGTGTGTGTTTCCTCGCAGAAATGTCAGTTTAGCCCAGTCAGCCAAGTGCCACCACTCTGGTGCTGTCCAGCCCCTTTGCTTCCTGTGCTCTTTGCAAAAGTGCCAAATTCTGCTCTAACCTTCAGTGACTGCACCCAGCTGAGGTCAGGTGGACTCGGCTCCGGCACGAGGCACACCAGAGACGGCTCCAAAGGTTGGCTCTGGGTTTCGGGTGTGCTCTCATGGGTGGCATGTCTAACTCGCCCAATTTCTGCCGCCAGCCAAAGCACAAAGGCAGGTTCCAGCTGAAGAGCCAGGGGTGCCAAAGCCCAGCCCTGCTCCTCCCCGGGAAGAGGCGGCTGCTGGAGGTGAAAGCGCTCAGGAACGCACTGTTCCCATTGACAGGTAAATACCCACCTCAATATTTCCATGTAATACACGTGGATTTCTGAATGTGGCAGGCTTTGTTGCAGGAAAAGCAAGTCCTCTGTGGTGGACCTGAACAGATTCTTGTAGGTTTGTCATTATTTTCAGAACCCTGGTGGCAATGCATTCTCAAAAAACGGTAAAAAATTGTTGCAGAAAAATTAATTCCCCCCAAACCAAAATTCTTCTTGTATTAATTTTAAGCAAAGAACTCTTTGTCTGCTGATTAAACAGATCAGTGGCAGGATGCAATCCTGCACCTCTTGTATGTGGCTATGCCATGATCTTTTCTCTCGGGTTTCTTGGAAGAACGTCACCAGATGCAGGGGCAGGAGGCTGGTACAGGAGAGAAGGAGACGTCGTCTGGGATGTGCGCAGTGAAGTTTATATCGAGACCACGGAAAGAACTCGTGTGTATAAGACTGAGGAGAAGACTCCAACAAGTAAGACCAAACCCTGCGTCCCTTTCCCAATCCCGTGATTGTCACCATCTTCTCCTTTGGTAACAACTCCTGACGACTGTTTTTCTAAATATTCCAATTTTTTGAGTGGTAACTGTTTATTGAACAAAAAGTAATAGGTAAGTGTGAAGATAAGAAGCCTAAAAGTAATGCCAGTATAGAGAACCCCAAATATACTGGTGCTGTACATCTCGATTTGACTTTAAACTACTGTTACATCCTAAATAGCCCATCCTATAAATCCCATTTGAGTAACTCCACCTCTGTCAGCACACTGGGAATGAAGCTGCAGTGCTGTGCATGCAGCAAAGCCTTGTGTCTCACCAGGTCCTCCCTACATGCAAGTGACAATAGAGGATGTGCAGGTGAACTCCGGGGAACGTGCCAAATTCCAGGCAGTCATTGAAGGAAACCCTCAGCCCACAGTTTTGTGGTTTAAGGTGAGTGCAGACTCTTCTGTGGCTGAGAGTCAGGACCATGGCAGGGACTGTAGTGCACTATTCCACAGGGAATTTCTCCTGCTCTTTCCCCCCACACCTCTCACACTGACTCTGGATCGTGTCTGTAGAGTTTGTGGAACCAGCTGTTGTCACCGAACCGCCACCTGTGCATCCCACCCTGTGCTGTCACCGTGTCACCCCGGATCCTTTTGCAGAGAGGGCAGCCAGGAAGAGCAGCAAGGGAGACTGGTCCCACCTGAGTGCCACTGAGATGTGTGCTGCCGTTTGGGGGCAGGGATGGGATTGAGGGGTTCATTCCCATTGTCAGTGGGACTTCCAGGCTCTGTATCTTTCCTGCAACTAGGTAAAATCAGTGTGACTAAGGACAATGAATATCCCATAGAAAGGAGGGAAATAATTTATTATTCTTTAGAATATTATTGTCATACCTTGCTAGAGCCTCCCTTCCAGGCTGAAGAGCCTCAATCTGCTCTGACAATCCTCATCTGGAAGCTCTTACAGAGGACACTGATGATGATGTACCAAACAGTACCACACCATGGGCAAACCAAGGATTTATCAAAAGATGCTTTGTGTCTTATTCTTCATTTCTTCTCTAATAATTTCCAGTATCTGGTACCTTTTAGCTCCCACCAAGCACTGAGCTGGTGCTGCCGTGGAGTGATTTACTCTAACCTAAAGTTATTTTACAGTTTAATAAGGAAAAGCTCAGAAACAGAGATTTTATGTGTGAAAACAGGATTGCGTCACTTCACATTTGAAGTATTATATACATATATGTACATACTGTATTAAATATTTTTATCTTGCATTTTACTGCCATAGGCCCCTTTTGCAAATGCTCACTATCTGCTCTGTCACACACACTCCACCCTGCCCCTTTCTTCATAGCATTTATGAATATACAGAATCACAAAACCATTAAGGTTGGAAAAGACCTCCAAGATCGTCGAGTCCAACCTCTGACAGAACGCCACCTTGTCAACCAGAGCCACACCCAGTTGTGTCTTGAACGCTTCCGGGGGTGGTGACTCCACCACTTCCCTGGGCAGCATTTTGTCCGAGAGGTTTGCTCACGTAAACAGCGTGTGTTGTAGCTCTGCTCCCCTATCTTGTTTCTTGAAGAGAGGAAACATCTGTTTCCATCTTGGTTTTTCCAGTGCCAAAATGTCATTTCCTTCCCTCAGGGCACTTCACTGCTGAGAGACAGCGACAGGGTCCATCAGGGGAAGGAAGGAACAACGTATTTCTTAGTCGTGGACAACGCTGCCTTGGAAGATGGTGGTGTTTATACCTGTGTTGCCAAAAATGCAGGAGGGGAGGTTTTGTGCAAAGCAGAGCTCGTCGTACGTGAAGGTAATGCCACCCTCTCAGCTGGGAAGGCAATGCCACCCTCTCACCTGGGAAGCCAATGCCACCCTCTCAGCTGCAGGAGTTGCTTCCACTGCCATGGCAACATGTAATTCGTTGCATTCATTTTTCTGGTACCTGTATGGAATCTGCTCTGTATTCCTGTATAGAATTTATCTATGGCCAGTATGGCAGGATCCAGGATAAAAGCAAATCGCAGAATCCTATAATGATTTGGGTTGGAAAGAACCCTAAAGATCCTCTAATTTCAACCTCCTGCCATGGGCAGGGACACCTTCCACTATCCCAGGCTGCTCCAAACCCCATCCAACCCAGCCTTGAACATTTCCATGGATGGGCCAGCCACAGCTTCTCTGGGCAACCCCAAAGTTCATTTTGACACGTTCTGTTATCAAACAATTCCACTTAATTCTCTGTAGAAGTTTAGAAGACCCCTCTAATTTTTCCTGCCTTAAGTTGTCCTGTAATAACTTTGCGCACTATTAGCAAGGCATTGTGGTCTGAATTTTCACCCTTATATTTTCCTTTACTTCCAAAGCTAAGAAAGACCAAGAAGGAAAGAAAGCAGCTACCAGGAGAAAGCTCCACTCCCACTACGAGGTTAAGCAGGAGATTGGAAGGTAAATGAATTTTCCAACTCTACAGCATCACTGCCAGGGAATATCTCATTG
This sequence comes from Rhagologus leucostigma, assembly GCA_013397725.1. Classification (NCBI taxonomy): domain Eukaryota; kingdom Metazoa; phylum Chordata; class Aves; order Passeriformes; genus Rhagologus; species Rhagologus leucostigma. The sequence continues at coordinate 2,600,923 of VZTD01004775.1, forward strand.
CTGCTGGGGCAGAGGTGGGGTCTGAAAAGGTGGAAGTACCAGCAGAAGTGGGAGATCACCCCATTGCAGGTGTGCTGAGAATGGATTCCTGAGGTTTCTGACAGAGGATCAGACAGCCCAGGCAGCTCCGAACAGAAAAAAACCATTCAAAGGCTCACAGGATTGGTCCTGGGTGCGGGTTCTTGGCAGGGGCAGCATCCCAATCCCATCACATCAGGTGTGTCCCAGGGATCCAAGAGCAGCAGCCTTTGCCAGCACAGGCCTGCATCACCTGCAACAGCTTTTCCCTTGATGGGAAAACGTTGCTTCCCTTTGGAGACAGCCAGGAGAGGGCAACAGCACCTCACACACAGCAAAATGAGCTTTTCCTGCTGGAGAATTGAAGCACCGAGCAGCAGGGAGCTGTCAAAGGCCAGGGTGTGGGAAACTCTCTGCCCAGGTCTGATTAGGGCTTGTCCTTCGATTCCTGCACAGGGGCTGCTTCAGCTTCGTGAAACGGGTGGTGCACAAAGGGAACAGGGTGTCCTGTGCTGCCAAATTCATCCCTCTGCGGAGCAAAACCAAGTCTCGAGCGCATCAAGAGAGGGATATTCTTGCCTCTCTGTCCCATGACAGAATTACCAGGCTCCTGGATGAGTTCGAAACACGAAAAACACTGATTTTGATTCTGGAGTTGTATCCTTTTCTGTGCAGTTGTCTGAGGAGGCTGGGAAGCACCGGGTAGAGCTCGTTTATTAAATATCTAAGCAATTAACCACTTTCTGGTTTTTTTTCCTGAGACAAAAGGACACACAATCCTTCTCTGCACTGCAGGACAGCACAGCTCTGTGAGAGCTCCACTGCAGTCCTGGGCTTCTGCTGGGTGAGAAAAATCAGACTTGTGTATAAAAGTGTAAATGAGTTATTAAGCACCAAAATTCTTTTCTGAAACATCTGAAAGTGAAGGGCTCTGATTCTGTGGGATCCAGTCTGGGTGAGCACGAGGGAAATGCACAGCAGAAACCCCAAAATCAACAGGTAGATTTCAGCAGAAGCCATACCAGGTTCAGAGCAGCCCAGTTCCGCAAGGAGGACTCTGCTGCAGCAGAGACTTTCACGACCATCACAGTGCCTGAGATCACCTCGTGAGTTCTGCTGTTAGCTGGATGGAGGTGGTTCCACAATAAAAATAAGCTTTTCCACGTGGTTCTGTTGTCCCTTAATGCCACTGTCAGATGCTCCAATGAAGAGCTCCTGGACCGTTTATTCAAGAAGAGCGTGGTCACTGAAGCTGAGGTAATTTCTCTCTCTCATTTCAAGGCCCAGAGGTGGTTCCATCTGCATTTTCCTTTTGGAATAGGAGAAATGTCTTTGAACCAGTGATAATCTGTCAAAGCAGAATCAGCCTTTACACTGTGTTCCCAGCAACTTTCATCACTAAGTTGGGTTTCTTTGGGGAATAACTAGAAACAGCCAGGGGGTTTGACCACCAGCACTGCATTCAGCCTAAAAAAAAGATTATATTTGCTCTACTATCATAATTTCTTTGCTTTCTGTCATCTGGAGCTCCTGTATCTCCACTTACTTAATACCACTTTATCCCCTTGTAACTGTATTCTATCTGCTTCCTTTCTGTCTTTGAAAGAAAAGATGAAATTATGGTTTCTAAGGGATTATTTTTTTTTTTTTTACATCCTTGGTGCTAAAAGTTCAAAATGTTTCACATCTCCCATCTAGTACCCAGGTGTCCAATATTTATTGGTAAAATTGGGGTTTTTTTTAGAAATACTCAGAAGGAAACACCATAGAATCACAGAATGGTTTGGGTTGGGAGGGACCTTTAAAGATCAAATCTTGGTGAAATCAGGGACCCTCCTATTTACTCTCACTGTTTAATAATTGCTTGTTTAATAATTGTTTATTTGTTAATTGTTCAATAACTGACTCAATTCTTAGGTCAAACTGTATATCAAGCAAATTTTGGAAGGAATCAAATATCTTCATGACAACAACATCCTTCATTTGGACATCAAGGTAACGTGCAAGGGGAGGTCTGGCTTTTCCCAGCCAGGGTGTTCTCTGAGTTAATCTTACAACTGGAAATACTCCCTGCTCTCAAGAAAAATTCCCCCACTTATTTTTTTTCATTCAATAGCCACTGAATATCCTCATGGTTTATCCTGAGAGGGAAGACCTGAAGATCTGTGACTTTGGATTTGCCCAGAGGATCACACCCGTGGAGCCTCAGTACAGCAAATACGGCTCTCCAGAGTTTGTTGCCCCAGAAATTGTTTCCCAGTCACCAGTGTCAAAAGCAACTGATATCTGGTAATCTCTCATTTTCATAAAAAGCTTTTCCAGGCCCTCAATGGCCTGAATTTCCATTAGCTGTTAATTAGTAAACGGAGCAGTGATAATAACGCAGGAAACTGAAAGCGAACACTGACAATCCAAAAGCCATCAGGGCTCTTTAAAGCTCCTTCTGTCTAATTTTTTTCATCCATAATTGAACTCTGACTGCTAATTAATGCAAAGGAGCATCTTAGAGGAGATGATCTCTATTCCAGGCAGCAACTAGAGAGAATGATCCTAAAGGGCTTTCTGGAAAAGGCAAACAAACTCAAAAAACCCCACGTATTTTCAGTCTTTTCCTATTTCTGCGCTTTTAAAACGGAGGATTGCTTGAGAACAATTTTAAAAAATATTGAAGGGGGAAAAATGAATGGAAAAAACAATAGCTTTTGGGATTTATTATCCTTGAAAGGTGATCTTGCTGTTCCAGGGTGTCTAGTAGAAGGAAGAGGGGCTTGAGAAGGATGGATAAATAGTGACAAACATGACATTTGTGTTCCCTCTCTCCTCAGGGCTGTTGGAGTCATCACGTATTTAAGGTAAATAAATCCTGGAAACACTCCCTCAATAATCCTTTGTCCATCACAGCCCTCCAGGACTTTCAAGTGAGGGATTTGAGTGGAGCAATCAGTCCTCCCACAATAAGGACAATTTATTTTGTGGTTTGCTCCTTTCGTGGTTGTTCCTCACAAACATTGCAAGTCCCAGGCACGGAGACCCTCAAGTATTTAAAAACCCCATGTAAGCATTTGTGCTTTTGTCATTTGAACAGAAAATAGAAGTCTAAAACCTGTCTCCTTTCATTTCATGGTGCTCAATAAAAAAGCCTCACGTGCAAGTCTCCATTTGCTGGGGAGAACGACAGGAAAACTCTCCTAAACATCCAGAATGGCGAAATTTCATGGACCATTCCCGATGTTGTTCACTTGAGTGAAGATGCAAAGGACTTCATGAAAGGGATCCTGCAGCAGCACCCCAAGTGAGTGCCCTCCTGTGCCTCCCTCTGTGTGCAGAGCTGCTGGTGTCTGAGCAGGCACATCCCAGCTCATCATTTGGCTTGAAAAGTAGCAAGCTGAGTGAGATGTGGTGCATTTTCCCCTAATTCTTCTTTATTATTCCCCATTACCCAACCCGCAACTCGGATATTTGCCAAATTGGCCTCTCTCTGGTGGGGTGATGTCCTTACTCCGTGCTGCCTCCAGGCAAAGGAGCTTCTGGAATGACACAGACGAGTGGGACTGGTACGGAGGGAGTTATGCAAGAATTAAATAACATTGACCACATTCATTAAGCAATTTCAAGTACAAAAGTTGGCTCGAAGGCGTGTTTACAGGCACTTGATTTTAATTTCATCTCTACTCTTTCTGCCTGCTGCCAAAGCTATTTTGGCCACCTAAAGAGGCAAAGTCACTCTCAGGGCTGCTCTGGACACCCTTGAACCCCCACAGAGAGCCACGAGCTCTTCCTGAGGATCTGTGGGGAGTGTCAGACTGGAAAAGGAGGATGTTTCCACCTCCAGGGAAGGAAACCTTGGGTTGGAAGCTGCTGTGTCTTGCTGGCTTCTCAGCTCTCAACCAGCATCCTAAGGACACACCCCAGAGTGTACATGGGTGTCCACGTCCAGCAGCACCTTCAGGAAGAAAGGTTGCTTCAGTGGTTGCTGTTGGAGGTGATTTCCTACTAAAATGTTGATCTGTTCTCTTACCAGAGCCAGGCCGAGTGCTTTGGACTGTCTTTCCCACAAGTGGTTCATGGTAGGTTTGTTCTGGTCCTTTATCGGTCAATTTTCCCCAATATCCAATCTAAACCTCCCTGGTGCAACCCGAGGCCATTTCTTCCTGTTCTACCACATCAGTGCAGAAAGGAAACTGGCCTTGCAGACCACAGTTATGGTTTATATTCCAAAGCCTTAAATCACTAAGGAGAAGAGTTAAAAATTAACAACAGCAAAAAGGATTTCATGACATGTACTGAACAGGGCTTGCTTTTATCACTGAAAAGATGATTTTGTCTGCAATTTAACTATGAAGGGACTGCAGCATTTGACCTACTGTAACTTTTCTAAATTAAACAATTGTGTAAAGAGAGAATTCTAAAAAAACCCACAAAAACTTCTCAAAAAATGACATCAGGATTTTTTAACCAATGATTTTCTTCTCATTCCTCCTGGCAGCATAATGTCCCTCTTGAAGCAGCTCATTTCATTAACACCAAACAGCTCAAATTCATTGTGGCTCGGAGCAAGTGGCAGGTGAGTTGCTCTTAATCTGTGTTGGTTCTGTTTAGTTATATCTATTTTTAATTGCATCTGAATCTCTGGAAATCTTTTGGGCTAGGACGGCGAGCTCAGCAGAGATCTGACCATGGCTGTGAGTTGGGAATAAGCCCAGGAGAGATGGATGTGTCAGGAATTAATTACCTAGGCTTTTGCTGCCTGGAAACCCATGGAGGTGCCTGTAAGACACAAGGTTGTGTCTAAGTTAGGTGCCCTCATCTGCCTGTGCGATTGGAGCTGAATTACACACAGGTGCCAAGAAAGTGCCCCTTTTCCTGAAGTTTTCTAAAATAATTGGATTGATTGCCTTCTGAACATGCCAGTTTCTCTCTGCTGGCTGGAAGGAGAGGCCCAGCTCCAACTGAGATGCCCCACATGGCAGAATTTAGAGCAGAGGAATCCCATCTCCTACACTGTGGTAGATCTTCTGCTGGCCTAAGTCACCATAGGTTGTATTGCAGTCGATGGATTTAAGGCCATTTACTCCAGTGAGCCTCTCATCTGATGTTTTCCATCAAAAACTCCTTTCCATCTGTTTTGAGTGGCCAGATTGACTTTGGAAATCTCAAACACAGTCCTGTTTCCCCCAGTCACAAGAGCAAGTGTGCTCCCTGAAGTCAATTTAATTTCACATCTGTGAATGAGAGGAGAGGAAGATTTGGAGAGCAAATGAGGCCTGGATTGGTGACACGTCCAGAGGGTGGCAGTGTCTAATTAGACCCGTGGGTGTGGTATTTAGGGGTGCAGGAGTTCATTTTGGTGTGCTTGCTTTCCATACTCCCACCGTGTTCCCATCTCCTTGTGCTGTGTCTTGTTTTCCTTCTCAGCGCTCCCTGATGTGCTACAAATCCATCCTGGTGATGAGGTCCATCCCAGAAATCCTCGAAAGGACCCACGACAACACCTCCCTGGCCATCTCCCGACACCTCATCGAGGAAAGCACTTCATCCAGCACGAGCGGCTCCTCTTCAGACAACGAGAACTCGAATTTCCCCAAAAAGAGGCACTTTGGCTCCACCCCCGAACTGCACTTGCCCGTATTTGATGCCCTGAGCCATCCCGAGCCTCTGAAACGTGCAAGTGAATGGGAGCACTCCAAAGCCTCCATCCCTCCAGTAAAACCCACGAGGAGAAAATACGCTTCCATGAAGGTTGAGGTGGGGGACAAATCACCCACAGAAAGCAAAGAGCTCATGGCGAGTATCTTACAGGAGAAAGAGGAGGGGCTCCAGCCCAGCCTCCGAGCAGAGCTATCCCAAAGAAGTGGTGCTGCTGAGCCTTCATCCCTGAGGGCTTCCACGGAGAGCACATCGCTTCTGCATCAGAAAGAAAAACCAGATGCATCTTTATCTGAAAAGGACAGAGTTGAAGAGGCAGGGGATGGGACAGAAAAGCCATCTGCCTGTGTTCCCAGGCAGAGTGTCATTAAAAGCACCTTCTACAGCCAAGCAACTGAGCTGCCTGCAAGGCCACCTTCCTCACCAGGCAGGGAGTTCAGAAGGCACCTGGACAGAGCCAGAAGGACTTTCAGGAAGGCTGGGTATTCAAAGGTGCCCCTCAGTGGCCTCCGTGAACCCCTCCTTGAGCAGTTTGAACTGGAAGAAGAGGAAGAAGGAGGAGATGATCGCAGGGAAAGTCTGCTGGGATCCTTGACCAAATCCGCATCGTTTGACACTGCCAGGAAGCCACCACACCCTGCCATTGCTGGTGCCAGCCGCAGCCGTTCCCTGGATGACTACAGGCTGAGAGCCTCCAGATCCTTGAGGGAACAAGATATTTTGGAGGAGGACTGTGATGTCTTGTCTCAGGAGAGCTGCCCTGAAGGCAGTGATCACTGCGACATTTCCGCAGGGCCTGGCAAGGGATGTTCTGCGGACACGACAGAGCAAGGGGACGTGAGGAGAGCCAGCAAGGACTGCTCAGGAGAGAAGCCCTCTCCCTCCACACATTGTGAGGGGAATGGGTGCCCAGCTGCTTTTATACAACAGGTAGAGGGACTTCCAGTGTCACCTCATAGGAGTGAGAATAGGAAACGTTTACTGAAGAAGTCAAAAGCGGCTGAGATTGAGGAGGACGTTGAATGTTCGGAAGGCAAAAGCCCCATTCCGACTGCCCAGTGCTCAGATGTAACAGCACCATCAGCTCCAAAACATGACAGCACAGAGGGTAAATCTGCCTCTGGCCGTGCCTCTGACTCTGCTTTTCAGGAGGGCAAAGAGTCCGTTTCAACCCTCACACAGTCGGAGACCACCCCCAAGTCATCTCCTCGGAGTAAGGGGGTGGTGTGTCTGCCCCAGGAGTCTGCTCCCACCGGCACCCATCCAGATCTAACAGGTGGAAGCTTGCTTATCAAAAGGGCAGCCCCAGCCCCACCTTGGAAAGACAAAAGGCAGAAACATTCAGATGAAAAGACTTCTGCTCATGGCGTTGCTGAATCTGAACTCATGGAGCATGAAAGCTCCGCTGTTCCAACAGAACAAACAGAAACCGATTCACTTCCAGTATGTAAAGACAAAAGTCAGGAAATTCCTGGGAAAAGCATTCCAGCAGCTACTGTTGTGGTGGGTAAACGGCCAGGTACACTCACGGCTGGTGAAGGTGTTCCTCAGAAGCTGAAGATCCATAAAGAGGTGAGATCTGCTGTCCTGGAAGATGCAGGAGTGGGTGTTACAGGAATCACTCCACCATCAGCCCACGGTGGTGAAAGCCAAGCACACAAGAAGGCTCCTGTTCATTTAGACACAGCATCAGCTGTCCTGAAGGGAAAGCAACTCGCTGTTAAAATCCCACCACCAGGATCAGTGCCAGCTGAAGTCTCTGATGGAGCACAGCAGGCTCTCAGCAAAGACAAACTTGCTGCTCTGAGGAGTACAAGCCCAGCTGTCACAGAGGTGGTTTCCAGTTTGGCCCATGAAGGAGCTGAACCCCAGAAGGTTCCTGAAGGCCACGGCTCAGAGCCTGCTGTTCTGGAGAGCAGACACCCAGGCAGAGCTGTGTCCTCCCAAAGCACTGTCCTCCCTCAGGTCCGGGAGAGTGAAAATCAGGAACATCCAGAGGTGTCACTTCACAGTGAGATGAGATCTGTTGTGACAGCAAGTGGAAGGCGAGCGGCTGGACAGGCTGTGGATGCTCCTTTCCCCAAGGCTGGACATGGGGTGTTTGAGGAGGACAGGGCTGGGATTTTGGATGGCCTGGAGAGTGGGAGCTCAGGTGCATTAACTGCTTCACAAGCAGAAATTGCTCCAGTTTCAGCCTATGAACTGGAATATGAGGAATATCCAGAGGTTTATGGTGAGGATGGAGGCATTGCCTTAGAAAGTGGAAGATCTGATGCTGGAAAAGCTGTTGCGCCACTGCTCCGCAGGGATCACGGTCAGGAGCTGTCACATCACAGGTCTTCTTTTTACAGTGACGAGGAGTCTGCTGTGCTGGAGGGCTTAGTGGACGAGATGATTTCCCTCTCTGAAGAGATGAATGTTTGGGCAGAGTCAGTTTCTGGAGAGCAGGAAAGCAGGAAGCACATTTCTCCTCGCAGAGAGACATTCTACAAAGGCAGCCAAGCACGCATGGACACCTCCTTCCCTTCCGTCCAACAAGATGGAAGAGGAGAAGTCTCTGAGCAGGATGACCTTGCAGAACCCTACCTTGCCCTGAGTGAGGAGCCAGGAGTCCTGGAAGGGCAGGGAGCACGGACAGTTCCTCATGAATGTGAGCACCTGGAGGATTTGGCATTTGAGACCCCCCCTTCCAGCCGAGAGAGCATTTCCTCAACAGAGAGCCTGGACACTGGGAAAAGACCCATCCACGTGCCAGTGATCAAGGACACTGGCAAACACCCTGAAGTTTCTTTGGTGAAAATCAAAGACCTGTCAGATGAAACACCCAGTCTTGGCAGTGGCCCTCAAAAATTTGACATCTCAGAGGTGGAGCCTGCCTATTTGAATTTCTCGGATTTGTACGACATTGTCTATTTTCCATTTGAGTTTCTGAGCTATAAGAAGCCTTCACCCAAACCGGTTCCTAGACGGTTTATGCTTCTTGAAAGGGCAAGGTCCCCTCCTGCAGGACATCTCCATAAGGATAAAAGACTGTGCATCAGGGAACAGGAAGACAAAAACAGGAAGAACCGTTTGGAAATATCCGAGGATTCAAAGGCAACTAACTTATTAGCCATGGGGAAAGTGGCAGAGAGCCATAAAGAAATGTATAGCTCCCAAAAGGACTCCAGTGGGAAGCAGAGAAGCTCCTTCCACACCAAGCCTGGACTCTTTAAGCCGTACGCACGGTCTCACTCAGTGGAGCAGTCGGTGGAGCAGAGTCTGAAGAAGAAAGTAAAAGCTTCTGTTGCCCATATTTCCAGAATCATAAAAGGAAAGATGTCTCCTGAGCCAGAGGAAGGTAATTATCTCACTCTGTTCCTTCACAGATTTGCCGCTATAACTGGGCTCTGCTAAAACTGCATTTTTCTTTTTCCCTTGTATATTTGAGGCTGTGGCTAGACTGGGATTGCAAGTCTGGCCGTGGCAGGATATGAAATCAGCAGTCTCCACCATCAGCTCTCTATTAGTGGCTGGCTCCAGTGCTGAGTCAGCTGGGTTAATCCAGTGATGGAAGGGGCTCAAATTCCCTGTTTGAGGTTGCACAGAAGCAGTTCAGGGCTGGGTGATGCTTTCCCTGCTGCTGTTGTCATCTGACAATGGCAAATCTCTCAGGTTAAAGTGACTGGGAGAGGCTGGTGAAGTCACCCTGGCTACTGGGCATGGGAATCTGTCCTTTCTTCTCTGCCGTCCCTGGATATTCCCTGTTCCTCCAGGACACTGTTCTGTTTGCAGCAGCTGTCACAGCCTTCCCTGTTAATCAAAGGCCGGTTAATAAGGGAACCTGTGACTGTTTATGTGTGAAGGCAGAACTGTCACTGGAAATGGATGCCACGGGGAGAAGGACGGCCTTGAATGACTTCTCACCCTTTCTCACAACAGAGTTTGGGGAGCTGGGAAGTGAGGCAGCAGAAAAGGAGCTGTTAATAGGGGCTGAAGGGTCTCTGAAGAGGAAATCATCACTGCCTTCATTCAAGTTACCAAGCCTCATCCCAAAGGAGAAAGGTATTGCTGTGACACAAATCACTGGCTTGTTTTACCCCCAGAGGGTGATTCAGCAAAGCTGAACTTGCTTTTTCCCTGGCAAGTCTCCCCTTGACTCCATCAGGAGCATTTTCCTAGGTCAGGCTGCTGCCCCAGCATTCAGCAGAGTCCAGGCAAACACTGGGAAGGGCAGGTGTGGGAGGCTGGCAGCCCCTGGCCACTGTGGAGAAAAACCCCAGAGAAACACAGAAGAAAACCTGAGTTCCCCCTTTCCCACGGAGACAGGAGCAGATTTGATGTTCTGTGGGGTTTTTCCTTCTTCAGCATCCATCTTTCACGTCTCCTTCTCTCTTCTTGTGTTGTCTTGATCACAGAATCATTTAGGTTGGCAAAGACCTCCAAGATCATTGAGTCCAACCACTAACCCAGCACTGCCAAGGCCACCACTAAACCCTGTCCCCAGGTGCCACACATCTGTTAAATCCCACCAGGGATGGTGACTCCCTGGGCACCCTCTTCCAATCCTTGACAACACTTTCCATGAAGATATATTCCCTAATATCCAGTCTAAACCTCCCTTGGTGCAACTGGAGGCCATTTCCTCTGGCCCTTTAAGATCCCCTCACCCTTGAAATTCCAGAATTTAATTTTAATTTAATTCCATTTAAATGTGGGGACATTTAGGCTCTGCCAGAGGAACACTCTTGCTGTGACAAGGTCTCTCTCTGCTCTGAGCTGTTCTGCTGCCTTAGCTGTACCAGGGCTGGGCAATGCAGATATTCCCCGTGGAATTTCCAAGATCCATCTGGATCTGTCACACTGCACCCATGGGTGAACAGGGTTCCTTCACCTGTGTGCTCAGTGCCTGTGGGATTCTCCAAACGGTGGTCAAAGGAATGGCAGACCATGAACCAGAAAAGTTCTTGACCCCATTAAAAATGCTTTCCGATGTCCTGCAGGGATTTTTCTTCCACAAAGCTCTCCTGGCTATTCTGAACCACTGCTTTTCCTCCCCTCTGCAGCCCCGTCATTCGCTGAGGAGCTCACGGACCAGGCTGCAGCCGCCGGGCAGTGTGTGACGCTCTCGTGCCGGACGGCAGCTCACTCCTCCCTGCACATCAGCTGGTTCAGAGGTGACACTGCCATCCCTCCTGAGAGTCCCTGACCTCCGGGACAGGGCTGCAGGGAGAGCTTTAAACACCTTGGTATCAATTTGCAGGGTACTTATCTCTCCCATCTCCTGCTTTCCAGATGGGATACCTGTCCAGAGCAGCAGCCGGATCCTCATCTCATCCACGCTCAAACACTTCCAGCTCTTAACGATCCTCTCTGTTAATGCTGAGGATTTTGGTATTTACACCTGTGTGGCCACAAACTCCCTGGGCTCAGCATCCACCTCTTGCGTCATAAGGAAAGCAGGTGAGAGAAGGAGTAGCTACAGAAATAGGTATTTAAGTACTTCTGCCCCAAAATGTGACGTGTGAATACCTTTGAGGTGAGATTTCTGCATATGGGTGCAGAGGAAAATCTCTCCCTCGCTGTGGTCCACAGCCTGTGCAGGGTTCGTTCCCTCTTCTTCACTGTTTATTTTCTCTCCTGGATTAAGGGCCACTCCAAGACAAAATCTTAGTGCTGAGTTTAAATCAGGGATGGTAAAATTACTGTTCCACTAGCTGTGTGTATATATGTGTACCTATTAAAAACATACTCATGTTTTACATATATATATAAATAATATCTGTAGCTGAGACATGCTGGGTGTAGAGTTTTGTATCACTGCAGTGCTGCTGTTAACACTCACGGGGTTTGTGCCTCTTCTCCACAGAGGTTCCCCCCAGTCCGCCACCCCCTGACATCGTGGAGGTCTACAAGGATGGAGTGCAGATGGTTTGGAAACCTGTGGAAACCAACACCCCTGTCCATTACACTGTCCAGTGCAAGACTGAAGGTAAAGTGCTGTCCTTATGCTTTGCAAGGAGCACCTCAGTTTGCATGATCTCTTCAGCAGCTGGGTATTTTATTTTTATTCAGAAATAGCCTGATTTAACTCCCGAGTTTAGAGTTAGGAGTGGAATTCATTCTACGCTTCAGTAGCCATCATTTAGCCATCTAAAAGTTAGGGGTTGTGCTGGTTAAATCAGCCTGGAATTTGCATATTCATAGCAAGGCTTTGGTAAAGTGTGAATCAAACAAGGCTGCGTGGAAGCTACAACCAAAAAGTGAGCAGCTACAGGAGAAAATGCCTGGTCTGACATGCAGCTCTGAGTAATCTGACAAAATTAGACACTAATAAAACAACATCATCCCAGGCTCAGGCTTTCTGTACAGTCTTGGAGACCGGTGGTTTATTGAACAGGGAATTCATCCTCTGCTGAAGAGCTGTGCTTACTTTTCCCATTGGCTATGGAGGAAGCTTAGAGCAAAGAGCCAGGACAAGGTAACCAAAGTTCGGCAAAACTGCATCACTCCTTTGATATTCTCTTTCGAGGCGTGGTCCAGAGCCTGGTGAAAGTCATTGGATCATATAATCATGGAGTGGGTTGGGTTGGAAGGGACCTTAAAAACATCTAATTCCAGCCCTCCTGTCCCCATGGGCAGGGACATCTTCCACTATCCCAGGTTGCTCCGAGCCAGGGCCTCCCCACCCTCAGAGTAAATAAATTTTTCCTGACATCTAATCTAACCCTTTCCTCTCACAGTTTAAAGCCATTCCCACTAATCCTGTCACCATCTGCCCTTGTCAAAAGTGGACATTTTCCTGTTTAGTTACAAAAGCTTTGTGTCAAATCCCCAAGGCTGTTCTGCCTCTCTTGGGATGGCTTTGCTGTTGTTACTGTCAGAGTGACGTCTGATAGCGGTTCCTGCTGGAGCCGCATAAACCCAGCCCTTTGGATTCAGCTGCTCCCTGTTCCTTCACTTAATTCTCCAAACAAGCAAACAAACACACAAACACTCATTTCTGCATTAGCATGGGCATGGTCAGCAGGTTTCTGTCTTTTCCCTCTGGAGCTGGTGTGAGTCACTTTTCCTCCAACACCACTTTCTTTATAATTTTTCCTTTTGACACAGCTGTAGGAGAGGTTTTGGGGAGGATCCAAACACAAGTTCTTCCAATTAGGAAGAAAAATGAGAAACAGCATATACATCTGCATTCTGTGTATTTGTCAGGAACATGCAAAATCCTGCTCTCCTTGATACCTTAGGTTTTAACTTTTTTATTTTTGAAACCCTGTAGTGCCTTGTGTGTAACCCCAAAATTTCTTGTAGCCTGTTGACTACTGTTCTCTCATGCTAGTCAGACATAAGCCTCTCCAAGGCTGCTCTCCAAGGACATCCATATTGTCCTAGGCCCAAAATGTGTAAACCAGCATCTTAAGAAGGGGGGTAAGCTTGGGGAAATTACATCATTAACTGAAGTTTTAATTGGAGAATTAACCCTGATATGCAAATGAACCAAACCTTTAAAACTGTGAAGAACTCATGACTCGGGGTCCTTCTTGGGTGTTGCCTTTGGCCTGCCCAGGGTGCACCTTTGATGGCCCTTCAAATAAATCCCTACCTTTACTCCCTCATTCCTGTCTAGTCTCTGTTTTTAGGTGGCCATCTCAGGCATCATCCTGAACACAGGAGGATTAAGATAATCAGGAATAAATTCTTCGTTTTATCCATTATTTGACAACAGGCTTTTGTATGTTGCTTCTGCAGATCTTTATTTCTAAGCTCTATCTGCTCGTTCTTGCACAAACAGCCCCCAATTCAAGCAGTACCCTGCAAAGTCATTGATAACTTGGGTTTCAGCGGGGAATTGCTGCTTATCAATGGTTTGAGGCTCTCTGCCAGACTTTATTTGAATGGATGGATGGGTTTAATCTCAGACAGTTGTAGGGAGTTGGGTTCGGCCTTGAGCACAGCAGCAAAATATGGGACATGGCATCATGTGGAAGGAATGTTGATTAAATGTTTGCTGGTGACTTTTTCCTTCCTAACTTAGTCCCACGAATAATGAGTCCAGAATGTACCCACAATTCCAGTTCCATAAGAAATCATAAAATTCATAAAAGCTGAGTAAAACTGCCCATGTTTTAAACACTGAGTTTGTTGGGATGGCGTTAGTGGATGGTTCTGTCCAGGAGTCCTCCATCCCCTTGGTCTCAGTTGGATTCAAGACAGGCCAACAGGAAAAAAAAATCAGTGATCTATCCTTCGTTTGGAGTTCTTGATGCATATTTCCAGTAGAGTTTGGTGGTAAGAATTAGATAAAGAGAAAAAATACAGGAAAGTTTCACCATTCCTCTGGAACAATATTGGCACAACTTGGAATTATCAGACATAAACCAGCTGATTTTAGAGAAGAATAACACAGGTACAGCCCAAAATTTGGCCATGGTAAGTTGGTTTCTCCATCTTCCAGCACATAAGTAAAGTTGGTGGAAAAAAAAAAAATCCACAACAAAACCCCAAATCTCAAAAAACCTCCAACCTGTTGTGACCCTCTTAAAATGCATCCTGATCTCTTTTCTCTCTTCCCTTGGTTAAGATGGGGAGTGGACAACTCTTGCTTCTGATATCACCGACTGCTGCTACCATGCCAGAAATCTCCCCCAGGGGTTCATCTACCACTTCAGGACAGCCTGCTCCAGCAAGGCAGGGATGGGCCCCTACAGCGACCCCTCTGCCAAAGTGAAAATCACTGGGAAGGATCAGATGGGTAAGATCAAACGCCAGGAAAACATTGGGATTTTCCTACATCAAACCCACTGCATCCTTTTACATGTGGGCCCAGAAGCCAAGAGCAAGTGAATCAAGGCCAATTCCACTTGGCTCAGGGTGGTTTGGGGCTTTTGTATCTAAAATTAAATTATTTTCCAATTATTTTCTGATTCTGGACACAGGGAAATAGGTATAAACAAATTAAAAACCCCAATAAGATAACAACATCATGCAAATACAAACAATATATAAATATATATGAAATTAAAGAATAAAACAAAAACCTCGGAACTGTAGATTACCGACTGAAGACACACTCAGTTTTGACTTGAAATCATGAGAAAACTGTACAAGAAATGTGTTACTGGAGGCATTTATCTACTGATATAGATCTTGCACTGGTGAAAACTCTGGACTTGCTTATATTACAGACTTAGTCCTAAATTCAGTAGTTAACTTCTCTATTCTGGTGTTTTCCATTGGGAATTATTGTCCTTCTGTGGTGAATTTTCCAGCTGTATTTTGTCTCTGAAGTGGAGAAAGCTTGATTTACTATTTTTTTCAGCTGTTTGACTCCTTTGTACTGCACACATGTTTTTAAAATTAAGAGACCCATAACCCCACAGCAAACATATCCTCGTAGCAAAGGAAGTGTCCTTTCTGTGAAGAAACAGAAGGATGGTCTAGCTGGAATTTCCTCCCAATGGAGAGGATTGCTCTGTAAAAATCGGTTCACGGAGATATTTTTAACTCAACCCAAGTCCTCCGCTTTCCCTTTTCTCAGGATTTGCTATCACGTCTCGGTGTGTCCAGCTTTTCCAAGCAGATGCTTTAAAGGGATGCTTTAGTATTTCAGGACACAACCACACGCCAGAACCAGAGCAACAAGTTCCAGCTGCTGCCCTGAAATGTCCAACCACAAGAAGTTTCTAATTTCTTGTCAGTTTTCACCATGTCCTGAGGACTTGTTGTGTGAGAAGACGAGAAACAGTGGCTAAGAAGTTTGATACCATAGCACAGAACATAGAATCCATCTCGTTCTGTCTGGAGTGGCCACACCAGGGAATTTTTGGGTGGACAGAGCAGAATCTGTTGTACTCCAATAGCACTGGGTGCCACAGCTGGAACACAGAGTCACCTGGAGGAAGCTCTGTGTGTTGTTGTTCATAGATAGCAGGGGAGACTCAGAGAGGCTCCAGTTTCCACACAGAGCTGTTTTCCCCCGTAAGCCCTGTCCCTTTTTCCCTGCAGAGCTTCGTGCTGCCACGCAGGAGTTCCCATCAGCTGCTTCTGAAGAAGAGAGTGAAATGATCACACCACCGGAGCCCTTCCCAACCTACCAGACCTACGCCTTCCAAACCGAGATCAAAAGGTAGAGAATTCAACTGAGCTTTCAGGGAAATCCCACATGTGAAGGAGCAGCTCTCCTATGAGGAAAGGCTGAGAAAATTGGGGTTGTTCAGCCTGGAGAAGAGAAGCTTTGGGATGACCTAATTGCACCTTCCAGCACCTGAAGGGAGCCTACAAGAAAGATGGAGAGGGACTTTCTATAAGTGGATGCAGTGACAGGACAAGGGGATAGCTTCAAACCGAAAGAGAGTAGGTTTAGATTAGATATTAGGAAAAAATTCTTCCCTGTGAGGGTGGTCCCTGGCACAGGTTGTCTAGAGAAGCTGTAGCTGCCTCATCCCTGGAAGTGTTCAAGGCTAGGTTGTTTTACCACCCTTATTATTAAAAAAACTTCTTCCTCACATCCGGTCAAAATCCACCCTCTTTTAGTTTAATACCATCACCCCTTGTCCTGTCACAACAGATGTGCTGGGCAGCAGGGCAGCCACTTGATTTATGATGAAGTGAGCCTGGAGCTAACAAAGTTTCCTGTCCTTGCTGCATCGACCTTCGCAGCCACCACTTCAGTCAGGGAGTTGGGATTCAACTTTCTCAGCCTAAAAGAGGGACACTGACTTCTGTTGCCAGCAAGGAGTAGTTCTCTTATTCTCTCCTCTCTCTCCGGAGGAGTTAAGCTCTCACTCCTGTAATTTAAAGTGGCTGTACAGTTTAAAGACACACGAGGATGTGCAAACTGTGACAACAGATGCAGTAACTCCCCACCAGGCACAGATGAAAAACACAGCATGGGATCCTAGTGGTTTCAGAGAACAGAAGAGAAGCTTAATGTGCCTTCGTGTCCCTTTGTACCAGGGGCCGATTCAGCATCGTCCGGCAGTGCCGGGAGAAGGTGAGCGGCAAGACTTTGGCCGCTAAAATCATCCCTTACTGGCAAGAGGACAAGCAGGCTGTGCTCCTGGAGTACCAGGTGCTGAGGAAGCTTCACCACACAAACATAGCCCAGCTGAAGGGCGCCTACGTCAGCCCCCGGCACTTGGTGCTGATCCAGGAGATGTGTGTGGGACCAGAGCTGCTCCACTCCTTGGCGTTACGGTAAGAACAAGAGGGAAGGGTTTTCCAGTCAGGGCTGGTGTTGGGAGGAAAACACCTGTTGGTTTCTCCTGACAAATTGGATCATTCCTCTCCACCTGTTCCAGTGTGGTATCATTGTACACATGATTTGTAAAGCGTTTGTTCTGCAACTTCTTGTGAGATAAAAGAATTACTTGAGTTCCCTACAGTGGGACAACTCGGGGCCACCCAGCTGAGATGCTGAAAGCAGTTTACAGTGGTTGATATGAAACCCCATCTCCTATAACATGGAGGTTACTGTGGGTCAGGAAGATTCATTGGTTTTCACAATGGCACAAAACAGATCTGCTGAAATCCTGTGGTTGAAAGCGAGGGAATGGTGGGCCTCAAATCTGCTTTCTCTCTTTCACAACATCCTGAACTTCTTGTACCTGTGAACCTGACTCACAGGATGGACCAGCCTCTCCACATACAGCAGATTCGCTAAACTAGAGCAGTTTCTTCTTGACTCTCAAGGGCCTGATGGGCTCAGACACCCAGGGGAGGGTGATAGTGGGTGTGGAAAGGCATTTTTGGGCATGCAGACAGGACACACCTGTGTTTTCTCCCCTTCTCCCACCAGGACATCGTACTCAGAGGTGGAGGTCCGAGACTACCTGTGGCAGATCCTCAGTGCCACTGAGTACCTCCATGCACACAACATCCTGCACCTGGACCTCAGGTCTGAGAACATGATCATCACCGAGCCCAACCTGCTGAAAGTCCTGGATTTTGGGAACGCACAGTTCTACACACCAGACAAATTTATTACCATGGACAAATGCTCGGACTATGTCGAAACCATGGGTGAGTAGAGCTCAGTCACAGTGACTTGGGGCTTATCTGCAATCTGTGATAAACAGAAAGACACAAACATTGGTCAAGGCAGCAGCTGGTCCCAGCAAGAAAAGCCTTCCAGGTGCTGCTCTCCAGTGACAGTGTGAGTTTGTGGGAGCAGCGAGTGGTGACAGCTGTGCCACTGCAGACCACAGGGGACAGAGTTCACAGCAAAGCCACTCTGGCTGGCATCCATGTGTCCATTTATCCAGGGATAAAGCATTGCTGCCATCTGGCCAGAAGTTCTTATGGTTTCACAGCAATCAGCATCCACATGGGTCTCCCACCCCAACCAGCTCCCTGTCCTGGGAGCTGTCTCTGCTTCCCTCTTGGGAAGGCAGCAAAGCACAAAAGCATCCACTGACTTTGTGCTGCTCTCAGTGTGTTGGAGAGGATCTTGGCTCACACCAGCTTACTTTTCTAGCTCCAGAACTGCTGACGGAGCAAGGAGCCCTTCCCCAGACTGATATCTGGTCCGTCGGAATCACGGCCTTCATCATGTGAGTCAGTTGATTGTTCCCTGCCCTGTGAGTGGCTTTTAAACCACAATTTCAGGGAGTTAATCTCAGCTGTGCCCCCTCTCCTCTGGCAATGACATGGAAATCTGTGAGATGGAGGGGATGGATGGCCAACCTGTGCCAGGGCCTCACTGCCCTCACAGGGAAGAATTTCTTCCCCATATCTAATCTATAGCTCTCCTCTTTTAATTTAAAACTGTTCACCCTTGTCCTGCCACTACAAGCCCTTATCCAAAGTCCCTCTCTTGGAGGGACTGGAAGAGGCTCTAAGGTCTCCCTGGAGCCTTCTCTTCTCCAGGATGAACAATCTCAACTCTCCCAGCCGTTCCTCATAGCAGAGCTGCTCCATCCCTCTGCTCGCCTTGGTGGCCTCCTTGGGACTTACTCCAGCAGCTCCACATCCTCCTTATGCTGGGAGCCCCAGAGCTGGAGGCAGCTTCATGTTTTCAATTCTCTTCTTCTGGGGCAGGTTGAGTGCCAACTACCCCGTCAGCTCTGATGCACCCTGTGAATTCCTGAGAACGGCCAGGAAGGGCAAACTGAAGCTCACGCGGTGCTACGCGGGTCTCTCCGGGGGAGCAGTGTCCTTCCTCCAGAGCACTCTGTGTGCAAACCCTTGGTAAGATGCTGTCTGTCCTCCCAGCAGCACAGCTGGTGCAGATTCTGGGTACTGCTCCTTCATTTGCAAGGAGCCTCCTCGCCCAGCACGGATCCCTGACTGACCCCTCACCTTTGTCTGTCCTAGGGGAAGGCCGTCAGCCTCCGAGTGCCTTCAGAGCCCGTGGCTCCAGGAGACGGGTTTGGACAACAGGCAGCAGGCACTGGTCACCTTCCCCACCACCAAACTGAGGAATTTCCTCATGGAACGGGAAAAGAAGAGAGGCCTGCTGTGCTCCAAGTATGGCCTCATGATTGCACAGTGACGTGGATGTGGTGACAGACGGGAATTGCCTCCCTGTGCCCTCCTGCACCGAGTGTTTGGTACCAAACCCTCCTGCCAAGCTGCTGTGCAGCAGCTGAGCTGGGGGAGCTGCTCTCTGCATGGCCCCACTGTGTTTTATCTGTGTGTCCTGCGTGCCACGGGCTGTTTCTGTGTGTGCGTGACTCGTGGGGGGAACTGGGCCACGGGACAGCGAAGGCAGCGAACCCAAGAGTGACCTTGTAACGTGCAGGTGTTGTACCACTAAGAGACTTCGCCACTTTGAAGCTGAGCTGCTCTTCCCTGGGGAGCAGGGACACATCTACCCAGAGATGTGGCGGCAGTGTCCCTGGCAAAGGCTGTGTGTTTTAATTCTGAAATGTCACGTTCCTCTTTGACCTTCAATCCCTGCTTTCCTCTGCAAAGGATGGTGTTGGCTGTGTCATTGCTGTATACTCATAACCTCAGTGTTCCTTCGAGTTTCTCTGCAGTGATTGATGTGTCTGTCGGTTTCCTCAATTTCCCACACAAGCAGCAGTAAGTGGAGGCTTCCTTAGAGCTGTGTCTGGCCGTGTTTAGAGGAAGGAGAACAGGAAAACAGTTCCTAATGCATCACAGTTCAATACTAGAAGTGAGGATGTTTATCCAGGGATGTTCCTTCCCAAAAAGTTTAACCCATATTGTTCCAAACCTGAAAGACGGAGCACCGTGACTCCTTCCCTTGCTGAGCATGCAGAGCAGGAATTGTGACTGAGAGCAGAGGAGCTTTCCCTGTGCTGTGGCGAGCAGGCACCGACTCAATAGATTGTAAAACTTGGAATGTTGAAGTGATATTGTCTTCACTGTGTGCTGCAGGAGAGAAACCCAAGGGCTCAGGGCCAGGACTTCATGCTCAGTTCTCTGAGGGGACAGACACTGCACTGAGGGCTGCCCCTCAGGAAACCTTTCAAGACTCTGGAATCCATCCAATTTAACTTCTTTTACAAATCCAGCCAGGTTTTTGTTGGCATAGGCTGGTTCTTTGCTCTTGCTGGTGCACTCTGGGAGGGAAAGCTCAGTGCCAGGAACAAACTTATCTAAACATAAAACTTAATTGTAGATTAACTCATTCGGAGCTTTCACACTCTTCCATATATGACTTTTTTTTTTTTGCTTCTCACAACTGCATGCATTTGAGCATGTCTGAGGTCTTTTATAGACTCAACACTGTTTGGTTAAATAAACCATTCTGACAAGCAAGTAAAGCCAAATTTTTTGCTGAATCATTGTCATTATTTTTATATCCCCTCCCCAAGCCCTGTCTTTATTTGTGCAGCTCACATCCCTCACCCTTCAATTCTGACCTGGAGTCTTTGTGATAACCACTATCCACTGTCTATTAGCTGGGAACCACTTCCATGGAAGACATCCACACAAAAAAAATCCTTTTCCTAGAGCTTTGGAAGGAGGACATCACTTAGTCAGGATGTGATGATGGCTCTGAGCTGCCCAGCTATCCCGAGGTATTTCTGGGCACGGTTTGGAGCTTGCACTGACCAGAATGTGAGAAGGGCTTCAGAGGAATAAACCCATGGGTGACAAAAACTAGGTGAGAGCTGTAGATGCAGGGAGCATGGAAGGAGTAAAGGTGCTGGAATTGCTAATGGAAATATCAGCTGTTGCAGTCAAGCTTTACAGGTAGTTTTTGTTTTCCTTGGTTCTGCCACAACTTCTTGATAGTTTCTGCCTGAATTTTCACCACCACCACCATGAGGTCAGGACTAATGACAAGTCTGGCAGGCTGGGATAGTTTGCCCTGACCATGCAGTTACAACATCACCCTGCCCTTTGCAGAACAAAGCAGAATCTGGATCCGATGTTTGGATATGTGTGAAAATGTTTGAGTTTCATTCCTCGACCATAAATAATCTCCAAAGTCCAAGGTTAGTGTCAGCATTAAAATCAATCCACTGTTCTCCACGCAGGAAAGGCTGGGATTTAACTTCTGTAAGGAAGTTGTAATTATTGAAGGGTAATAAAGCAAAGCAGATCTTGCAGAGCAGTTTTACCCTGCATTGATCCAGCAGATAAAATTTATGTTTGAGGGCTATAAGGTCACAGTGGCTATAGCCCATAAGGGATTGAGGTTGCTCCCTTTGGGGGTCTCATCAGATACAAGAAGGGGACCACAGACAGGACAATTTGAAAACCCCAAGGAAATTCTTATGTCTCTGGAGAGGCTATTTGCTGCTCTCTGACCTTGCAGGGGTTCACCACAAGCTGATGCCATCCTGCCAATGATACTTCATGTGGAAAATAAATGATCAGGTGCAGGGCGTCACCAGACAAGTGTATGGACCAATCACCTATTTGCACCCAACCAGCCCTTTTTACCCCCTTACATCTCAATTTTCCTCCCCCAATCACCTAAATCCATCCTTTATCCCCCCCTTTGGTTCCTCCCCAAAACACTCTACTATAAGTCCTGTGCAGTCCCAAAATGCTCTTCCCCTACACCCCATAGGATGTGTCCCCTGCCTTGACACAATCCCCCTTATCCCAGGTGGTGATCCGGAGAGCTGTTCCCGATAACACATCTCCATGGGAGTCATGCTGGGACCATGGGGCTGATGGTTCTGCTGGGACAGCCCTGGGAGGGACCTGGACAAAACCCTTGTTCGGTGGAAACATAATTTGGGTTCCCACCTGCCAACGTGACCCTGTGCTCCTCTGGGCTTGTGCACATGGGCTTTCAAAGGGCTGATGGCCCCTGGGACGGGGCTGGAGTAGCCTGGCAGAGCACATTTTATCTCTCTGTGCAGATTAACTTCTATCCCATAACCAACACAACAACAGAGCAGCAGCACATACGCAGGAGGTAAAAACAAAAGCCATGATAAACATTAAGCAAACAAGATCATATCAATGTTGGCACCACACGGATCTGATAACAACAAGATCAGGCAATTTGTCTCACAGGTGACACCAGAACAAAGAACACCACCAGGACTCCCCAAGTTAAAAGCGTGGCCGATATCTGAAGCGAATGTCGCGGACAGGCTGCATCGTGCCGAATCCCCAGCGGCTGATGTCTATGGCTGGGATCTCCTCCTCCTCATTGACCAGCTCCAGGTCAAAGTGACTCAGCATCAAGAACACAAACAGTTTCATTTCAGCTGTGGCAAAGAACCTCCCAGGACAGGTGGAAACTCCTGCCCCCCATGGCATGTTGACAAATTTCAGCTTCTTCCCGTTTCTGTAGAAATCTTTCTTGGTGCCGTCTGGGTTTACAAAACGGTTGTACTTAAACTTGTGAGGCTCCTCGTGGATTTCTGGGTTCATCTGCACGGAGATGTGTGGGAACAGAGCTACCCTGTCTCCCTTGCGGAGGGTGAACTCTGTCCCACTGCTTGTACTCAGGCTGGTGTCCTCCAGGACAGCTCTGACCAGTATCGGGGCCGCCACCAGCCTCAGGGTCTCCTCCAAGGCACTGTCCAGCAGAGGAGTCTGGTTCAGCATGTCCCTAGTGATGGTAACTGGGGGGCTCCCTGCCTTCACTTCCTGCCTGCTCTCCCTCAAGACTTTATCCACCTCATCTCTCACAGCCTTCAGAGCCTCTGGATGTTTCAGCAGATACAAGAGGAGCCAG
Organism: Rhagologus leucostigma; assembly: GCA_013397725.1. Taxonomy (NCBI): domain Eukaryota; kingdom Metazoa; phylum Chordata; class Aves; order Passeriformes; genus Rhagologus; species Rhagologus leucostigma. Next base: position 2,623,682 of record VZTD01004775.1, read on the forward strand.
AAGGCAGTTGGGCCCGTGTTACCTTGGGATGCCCAGAGGAGCATGAACATGAAACGATCCCGCATGTACTCGGGGACACCGTTTTCTGCCAGAAGCTGGTCTTGATCACTTATCCAGCCACTGATATTGTCCTTCTGCCAGGCCTTCTTCACAGACAGCACGTTCCAGAAGTGTCTCTTAAGCCGCTCAGCTTCTCTTTTCTCCTTGGGGAGCAACATAGCAAAGGCCAGGCGAGGGAAAAGGCAGTCATACTTCCGAAACTCCTGGAAGAGCTGGTTGGAGTGGAGGCGATCCTGCTCTTCAGCTTTCTCTTTGTTCCCTGCCCCTCGTGGCTCAGTGCCATACAGAGCCAGGTATCCAGCCCTGAAGACAATGTTGTAGCAGTAGTGGAAGAGGTTTTCCTCCTGCCACACTTGCTTCTCCTCTCCTGAGCTCAGATTGAAAAGCAGCAGCTTCCAAAAGCTCTCCATGGTGGCTTGTGTGAGGACAGTGAGCCCATCTCCCATCAGGTGCTTCACGCTCGAGGCATGAACTATGCTATGAGTGGCTTCGATGGGCTTGTAGCCAAAAACCTGCAGGACCAGCTGAGTTGCAGAAGTCCTGAAGTCCAGTTTAGATCGTGATTCCTTCACGATGGTGCCAAAGCAGAAGGGATCCATCACGAAGGTGAAGAAATGGCCCCCAATCAGCACTGTGAAAATATCCCCGTGTTTCCTCTGCATCCTTTTGAGAAACTCTGAGCTGTCCTTTCTGAATTCCAGCAGGTATCCCAGCCAGGGAATGGTACCTTTGTCCAGCGGCGGCTCATTGGGTCTCTGTCTCCGAAACACACCTAGGACATAGAGCCCACCGAGCAGCAGTGACACCAAGGTACAGAGGAGAGTCACCCAGAGCACCATGAGAGCTCTGTGCCTGTCCGGGATCTGGGACTAGAGACAGGCTGGCGCAGGAATGCTGTTTTATTCCCACCCACCAGCTGATAGGCAGATGCAGAGCTGACAACCTCTGTCCTCATTGGCAGCGAGTGTTTGCCTTGCCCCTGCGGAGCGCTCTGGTGTGAACCTGTCCCTGCATGAACAGAGATTTTTAAGGTGGAAGGTATGTTGGAATCCTGTTGGAGTACCCATGCTGTGTTAGGGGGATGGGTTTTGGCACAAGGCAAATTCCCTTCTCTAGGCTGCACGGAGCCCAGATTTTGTAAGGAAAATGTTCAGAGAATTCCACTCTGTGATTTCTGCCTTTAAGACCAGGCTACGGACGTGCAGTGAAAAAATGAAACCAAGAGTGGATATTGGAAATGCTACTGGAAATGAGCACAGCACCGAGGGAAGGGGGTCACAGCTGAGCTAATTTGGAGTCAAAAGAAAAGAGAAGGAAAAGTCTCTGACATTTTGGTGTTCTCCACAACACAAGGTGTCCCAGGAGTGCTTTGCCAATGAACGGTGCAAGTGCTACTGCTCTGTCTGAGTGCAAAGCAAAGCAGCTGAACTGCCCCACGAGTGAGGAGAGCTTGAGTCACTGCATTTGCTTGGCACCAGATGAGTCCAGAGCCTGCAAATGTCCCACCCACCCCCTGGCTGGAGAGCAGTGCCCGCAGGGACCACAGCACTCCTGCTTTACCCGCTTGCCCTTGTGCTTCTGGAGCTCCCCAGCTCCCTCTCTCCGGATGGGGTTTGGGGACGATGCAGGAACCCTGTGTCCCACCTGGCACTGCTCCTCTGGGTGCTGCCACCCTGACTGTCACCACAGCTTGTCCCAGCTGCTGGTGCCTGGACCTCTCAAAGTACACAGGAGGGAGTGACATTAACTCTCCTCTATTACTCCAGCTTTGCCCTTCCCCTGATCATCCCATCATAAGTTTTCCACAGTCCCACAAGCCTTCCTCTGTCTGGGATCACAATCTTCATCTTCTTTTTTGCTTCCCAGCTGCTGTCCTTTTCCACATTCCCTCCAGTGACCTGACCCGTGGAGCGAAGGCCACATCATAACATCAGCTAAATATTTATTCTGGCTTTGTTTTTTTAAGGAAAGCTCCCAACCTTACCATTTTGGAAAAACACTGTAGCAATGTTGGGAAGAAAAATAACAGCAGTGATCAACTCAAAGCCCTTCTCGGTCCTGCAACCTTATGTAGCAATAAAATCAAGGTGATGAGTGCTTTCTCTTAAATTAATAATTTTATTTGTACAAGTCTAGGCAACTCCCAGGCTTAATAGGTTTTCAGGATGGAAAGGGACCATTTAAGGTTCAGGAGCATTTGGGGTGAATAATGCCTTTACATCGAAGTCAGCAAACTCAGAACCTTGAACTTCAAAACTGCACTGGGTAATAAGGATTGGCCAACAGCTCTCTGTGCTCTTCTGTTCAGGCCAGGCTCTCACTCTGTGGCGTTGCAAAGCCAATATTTATGTTACAGATGGTATCCATGGATCTTTTTTACCTTGCCAAACCGGATCTTTGGAAGGCAAATACCTCCACCACTGGTCTGCTGAGCCCACTTTTTTCTCTTCCTCACTGGCTGTTACCGGTTTGAACTTTGTTCTGATCAAACTGGTCTGAAATCAGTTGATGATCAAACTGATCTCTAACCAAGGCCCTGCCCCTTGGAGAGTCACAGTTCCCTGCTCAGCAGGTCCGAGTGTGGCACAGCTCATCATGAGAGAGAACAACTCCGCTTAAAGGTGTCCAGTCCTTCCCATTGTATCTCCTGGTAGAAAACGAGATTATCCCAGTTAAGTCATCTGGCAGATGGTAAGAAGCCAGGAGAACCAAAGCCACGCCCTGGCTGTGTTTCTGGCCTGATGGATGAGCAAGGAAATCCACTCCCCAGCCCACGCTAGGGTGAAGGAGAATTTATTCTCAAGTTTCAGTTTGCAATTTTTAAGGCACAACATCAAAAAAGCAGCTCCTTTATTTGCTAATGCCTCACATATTCCAGATGAGAACAGGGTTTCTTCCACTAGTGTAAATCAAGGACAATCCTTTCATAATTCCACTTGCAACAGAAACAGATCCCACACGTACTTTTCCAATCCCAGTATGGAAAGTCCTCATCTCAAGGCTGTTTCTAGGATGAACTATCTGGTTACACAGTGCTGTGGGCTCACACCAACTCCACCATGGGCAGGACCAGTAAAATACAGCACAGAAGGCATGCATATAATGTAAATATTTATGATGCATTTGTGATGCTCAACATTTCTATCTCAGCTGCGTATCTGCTGCCAGATGGGCTCGTCTGGGAGTCTTGGATGGGAAAGAAAGCGCCTCTCCTGAAAATGGCCTGAGGGATCTTCCACAAATATGCCCTGAACCGTTTCTTCACAAAAGCATAGAGCAGGGGGTTGAGACAGCAGTGGACAAAGGACAAGCTCTCCGTGATCTGCAGGGCATAGTCCAGTTTCCTACTGCTTTCACAGCTCCTGATCACACCGACATCTTGTAGGGAGTGGAGGATGAGGACAACATTGTAAGGACACCACAGGACAAAGAAGACCCCTACCAGAGTAAGGACTAAGCAGAGAGCTCTCCTGGAGCCAGGTATCTGCGAGGTGCTGAGGACACATGCGATGCGGGAGTAGCAAAACGTCATGAAGAGGAAGGGAAAAAGGAATCCCAGGATGTTTTGAATCACCCGAAAGACAACTTTCCAAAATAGGTGTTCCTGGCCATAATCATGGGTGCACATGATGGTTTTGTTGTGGATTTGCCTTGTGCTGGTGAAGAGGCCATCAGGAATGGAGAGAGCTATGGAAAGGATCCACATCACCAACAAGATGAGGATGGAATTCCTCCATGCTGTGGAACTGTGAGCAGAGCAAGCATGAACTATCCGCAGATACATGTCCAGGCTCATGCTGCTCACAAAGAAGATGCCACTGTAGAAGTTCAGAGTGTACATGGCGTTTAAGACCGGGCACAAGATGTCCCAGGTGACCCACTGAGAAATGTGCAGAGCCCAGAAAGAAAGGGTCAGTAGCAGGAGGAAGTCTGAAACCACCATGTTCAGCAGGTACAGCTCAGTCATCTTCCTTTTCCTCTTGATGTACATGAGGAGGACAATAAACAGGAGGGCATTCGCAGCCATGCCAACCAGGAAGATCACGGTGTAAAACGATGGCAAGAACACCCTGCTGAAGGAGACCACCTCCTCTTTGGTGCAGAGGCCATAGAGCCCATAATCCTCCTCATCCAGGTACTCGTACAGGTACTGACTTGAATTGGCAGCATCCAGCCACGGGTCTGTGGTTCTTGCTGTCACTCCTGAGGTTGTGTTTGACAAGCGGCTGCCTAGGAGCAAGGGAAAGAGATCAAAGTGTTGTTCCAATCCACACAGGAAGCAAACATCACATCACAGAGGGTTTTTCTTTAGTTCATAGAATCACAGAATGGTTTGGGTTAGAAAGGACCTTAAAGATCATCTTGTTCCAACCCCCTGCCATGTGCAGGGACACGTTCTACAATCCCAGGTTACCCCAAGCCCCATCCAACCTGGCCTTGAACACTTCCAGGGATCCAGGGACAGCCACAGCTTCTCTGTGCACCCTATACCAGGGCCTCACAGCAAAGAATTTCCTCCTAATGTTTAATCCAAACTTACCCTCTTTCAGTCTGAATCCATTCCCCCTTCTCCTGTCACTCCATGCTCTTGTAAAAAGCCCCTCTTTGTCTTTCTTGTAGGCTCCTTTCAGGTACTGGAATTTCACATGTTTAAATTTCTGCCACTGTCTGGTGAGTATTTTGCACAACTTGGCCTTTGCCTAAGCACAGGGACAGCTGTCCACATGTACATATTAAAAAAAACTGAAACCAAAACCCAAAATTAATTCTGCTTTCCTTACTCGGACACATAAAACTTGAAAATGAATGAGCACGGTTTCCTCTGACATAAGTCACTACTTCCTCCTGACACCACCACAAACTTTTAGGGAAGTCTCTGCTCCAATTTACGGGAAATCCACCACCACAGCTCACTGCGAGCTGCTTATATCCACCTGGGTCACTACTGAGCATCTCAGTTCTTGGTGAAGCAGAACCTGCCACCAGCACCTTTATGTCAGTGGGGCTGCTCCCAGAGGGGAACTGCTGAACATCTCCCTGCTCCTGGGAGGACACTGACCCCTCTCCGTGCCAACGCTAGGACACCAAGACACGGATTCTTGTAAAAGGCATTAGTAAGTGGAAAATAGAGAATTCATAGAATCCCAGAACGGTTTGGGTTGAATGGACCTTGAAGATCATCTCATTCCAACCACACCTTCCACTAGGCCAGGCTGTGTCGGGATCCAGGGGGTGTTCTGGTGGGGTGCTACGACCTCCCCGATCCGACTTCAACAGAAAGTCGCTCGGCAGCCACTGCATTCACACAGACACACACACACGCTCCGGAGAGCTTCTTTGACAGGTTGACGGCAAGGAGGCAGGAAGGGTCTTTGTGTGGAATTCCATGGCACAGGTTTATTTGAGCCCCATGCGTGAAGTGGACCAAGCACCAAAGACCTTGGGAGAATGAATGTTTTCAGTTTATATAGGGGGGCGGTGAAAGCCTCAGGGGCAGGGGTGGTACATAGGCGGGATTAGGGTCCGGGAGCCAATGGGAAGATCTGAGTGAGTGGCAGGGAATAAGGTCCAATGGGAGAGTGGGGGAGGGAGAATTTTCTGGAGGAGCAGATAAGGGATAGGGGGGTGGGGAGGCCAACTGGGGAAGCAGAACTGGGATACATTTTCATAACAGAACAGGGCATTCTGGGTCAGGCCTTTTTAGTCACTTTAACCTGGGGAGCTCTTCTGGGGTCTGTCCCTTTCACTGGCTCCCACAAGGCTGCTCCACACAACAGGGTGAGGACATGTATGCACCAGAATCCAGTCCTGAATTATGGTTAGAGAGAGAGATTCAGCTGGAAGAACGTGGCTGGAATCAGTTCTGCATGAGACAAGGAATGAGAAAACCCCTGCAGTGGTCACTCCCTGGACCTGTGGACGTCAGTGTTTAGACAGCTGCAGCCCCGATTTCAGGAAATGGTGAGTGATTGGGAGCCTCCTACTTTTGGGATCTGATTTTCAAGAAAAAAGCTGCCACGGAGGAGCCCATTTTACACAGTGGGAGATGGGATTTGCCTGGTACTGTTGGCACTTTGAAGGTTAATGAGGAATTAAAAAATTAAGGTTAATCTTCAGATTCTGACAGCAAAACAAAAAACAGTTTTGCAAAAAATCATGTAAACACCCTTCCACTCCTAAACCACACATTTTTTCAGCCACGGCCAAAGCTGCCCATCTTTTCCCTGGGGCTCATTTTCCAGCACGCCCAAACAGGTCCAGCTGTGCAGCTCCAGGCTCTCCTTGAGGATCTGTTTCTCCCTGCAGAGATCTGCAGCCACTCAGAAATGAGAACTGTGTATCCCAAGGAGGACATATCCCAAGGTGGCTCAGCAACTTGTAGGGACGGCTCCCTCCCCACAAACACCCAGGGAAAGGGGAGCCCCTGCACCCCACAGGGGTTAAGGAAAACACCCCAGGCTCAGAGTGGGGTGCTGAGGATGCCTGTGGGTGTGCAGCTGCAAGGGGTGAAGCTCTGGACGTACCTGCTGCGTTCCCATGACTAAATTTGCTTACATACACATTCCAGGCAGTTCCAGGCAGCTGAAAAGAAAAGGAAAATGGGTTTAAGCTGGATTGAAATGTTTTCGTGCTGTCTCACAGTTCTTTGGCAAGTGCCACAGAGCATTTCAGACAGAGCAGTGGGAGAGCAGGGATCTGCCATGGGAAAGAGCCACAGAAAGACTTGTCTGGGAATGAGCTTTTTAAAATTTCTTTTCTGTATCATATTTTGGAGGAAATTTACCCTCAGCTGTTACTCTAGGCCTTCCAGAGGAAACCAAAGCTGCCCTACCTGCTGATCACAGCAACACCTGAGACTCCTAAACACCTTTCCCCTCACACCCCTGTGCCCACATCAGGACAAATCATTCCCAAAATTTGCATTTGGGATCTCTTCCAGCCCACTAAGATGCCTTTTCTCCCTCTGCCACATCTTTCTCCCTTCATATCAGCCCAGCACTGGCATCCACATCCCCATCCCATATCTCAGAGTGGAAGAGAGGGCTGAGCTCAGAAATTAATCCCAATCCCAAACTGGCTACCTTTCAGAAACAACAGAGAACCTTGTCAGGTTTCTTGTGCAGCTGTGTCTACAAGCAAGAAGCAGAAAAGGCACTTACAGGAGCTTCTTCTCCTGCTTCCATCCTGCCAGAGGCTCGCATCAGGATTTTAGCAACTTCTTTCACTTGTGTAAGAGCAGAGTCAGGAAATGTGAGCTCAGCGTAACCTCACTGGTGCTTTTCCTGGTGTTCAGTACGTTCCTTGGCAGCACTGGAGGAGTGCTCTCCACCCTAGGTCTGAGCACAACATCTACAACAGCTGCCAGGGCTGAGACTCTGCTGTAACAATCTGTATGTTTTCCAGGGAACCTGAACAACCCACATGCCACCTGGATGCTGCAGGATCCTCATCCCCTGCCAGAGCAGAAACGGCCTCTGCCAAAGGTGTTTCTGATGGAGTTTTTGGGCATCAGCACTGGTGAGTGGTCACACTCCTGCTTGTTTCCTCATCTCACCAAAAAACAGGGCCATGGGAACACCCTGGCTGTGCCAAGGCTTCCCTTGTGCCAGTCCTGCTGTGTTTTATACCCCTCAAACCACCCTGGTAAAAACAGGAGAGCAGAGCAGCAGCGATGGCCACAGCTCCACATCCAACCTGCCCCGTGGCAGGTGGATTCACAGAGAGAAATTTATGTTATTTTTACCCATTTCCATGTTTGCCAGCAGTAGCTGCTGATGCTTAAAATATACCCTGCACTTAAAATATAACCTATAATAAATATATACATGAAACACACACATTAGCAGAGAGCAGGAAGCCACTCGTAGAGCTGAGACACTGGACACGCACACAGGGAAGCTGCAGGTGACAGAGGTTTCATCAGGCCAGCAATTAAAATGAAATAAGTTTTTGTTTTTAATTGAGTTTCTGCCCTGAAGCAGGGAATTAAATGTGCCTCTGAGAGTCACTGGAGAAAGTGGCCTTCACTGTAATTTATTACAAGATTTTAACTCAATTTGGGGGCTGATAATTGCACAGATTTTTTTGTTTCCTTTCAGGCTGCAGAGCCCTAATGGCTTTGGCAATTAAGGTAACCAGATTAGGGGTAATGGGAAGCACATTTAGAGAGATGCGGCGCTTCTCTGAGCCACTTTATTTCGTGCTGCCCAAAATGCCACGTGTCTGTGGCAGAGTGACCCTGCAGGAGCAGCAGGTCTGCCTTCCCCCAGCTCAGAGATGGGGAAGCACAAACACCACACAGGAGCACTGGGTGTAGGGACAAAAGGATTTATCTTTGCTGTTTTGCTCTGACGAGCTGTTGTCGGGTTTAGGAGAAGGTTTTAGGCATCTTTGGGATCCCAGTGGATTTTTCTTCCTCCTCCAGAGTACGGTTTAAGTCAGGAACAATTTCTAGGTTGTCTTTGGGCATCAAAATCCTGGGACACAGCGCGGGTAAAGGGAGCTCTGCTCGAAAGCTGAAATTTGGGAAAACATAGTCAATGACATGATTCACCAGCAGGAAAATCAGACTGAAGGAAAACCAGAGAAGCTGTGGCTGTCCCATTCCTGGAAGTGTTCAAAGTTGGACAGGGCTTGGAGCAACCTGGTCTGATGGAAGGTGTCCCTGCCCATGGCAGGAGGTGGAATGGGATGAGCTTTGAGGTCCCTTCCAACCCAAACCATTCTACGATTCTGACATCAGCTGGAAGCTCTTCAGCAAAGGACAAAGTCAGAGTCCAGGTTTCACCTAATCTCAGAAGGTTTTGGGTGGGAAGGGACCTTAAAGATCATCCTGTGTGGTAGGAAAGATGTATGCTAATGTCTTTGCAAACAATTCCATGGGTGAGAGGATGGGTATTAACGGCTTTGACATGAGTCTTAATGTCTCTACCAACTTCAAGCCGCAGGTTACAGACCCTAGACAGCCTGACTCCTGAAACAGCCGAATGGGGCCACACAAGGCTGAGTTTGTGAACTTTGGGGAAAGGACAGGTTCAAGGCGGGATATGTGGCAGGCAGTTCGGGAAGGCTGCACCTTCCTGGTACCTCAGCAATGGGGAAGGGAAGAGGGCAGCGTGCGGCCGGGAGTTTGGGATAAAAGGAGGCTGCGCCCTCTGAAATCTCGAGAGAGAAAAGCCCGCGGGCTGTGCCCCAGTGGCCTCTCTCCCTTTATTCGAATAAAGTTGCAGGACTCTGTGTCTCGTTTATGGGCACTGGCTTTTCCCAGCGGGATTTCCTGCACACATCTCACTCCCTGCCATGGGCAGGGACACCTTCCGCTATCCCAGGNACGTTCCTTGGCAGCACTGGAGGAGTGCTCTCCACCCTAGGTCTGAGCACAACATCTACAACAGCTGCCAGGGCTGAGACTCTGCTGTAACAATCTGTATGTTTTCCAGGGAACCTGAACAACCCACATGCCACCTGGATGCTGCAGGATCCTCATCCCCTGCCAGAGCAGAAACGGCCTCTGCCAAAGGTGTTTCTGATGGAGTTTTTGGGCATCAGCACTGGTGAGTGGTCACACTCCTGCTTGTTTCCTCATCTCACCAAAAAACAGGGCCGTGGGAACACCCTGGCTGTGCCAAGGCTTCCCTTGTGCCAGTCCTGCTGTGTTTTATACCCCTCAAACCACCCTGGTAAAAACAGGAGAGCAGAGCAGCAGCGATGGCCACAGCTCCACATCCAACCTGCCCCGTGGCAGGTGGATTCACAGAGAGAAATTTATGTTATTTTTACCCATTTCCATGTTTGCCAGCAGTAGCTGCTGATGCTTAAAATATACCCTGCACTTAAAATATAACCTATAATAAATATATACATGAAACACACACATTAGCAGAGAGCAGGAAGCCACTCGTAGAGCTGAGACACTGGACACGCACACAGGGAAGCTGCAGGTGACAGAGGTTTCATCAGGCCAGCAATTAAAATGAAATAAGTTTTTGTTTTTAATTGAGTTTCTGCCCTGAAGCAGGGAATTAAATGTGCCTCTGAGAGTCACTGGAGAAAGTGGCCTTCACTGTAATTTATTACAAGATTTTAACTCAATTTGGGGGCTGATAATTGCACAGATTTTTTTGTTTCCTTTCAGGCTGCAGAGCCCTAATGGCTTTGGCAATTAAGGTAACCAGATTAGGGGTAATGGGAAGCACATTTAGAGAGATGCGGCGCTTCTCTGAGCCACTTTATTTCGTGCTGCCCAAAATGCCACGTGTCTGTGGCAGAGTGACCCTGCAGGAGCAGCAGGTCTGCCTTCCCCCAGCTCAGAGATGGGGAAGCACAAACACCACACAGGAGCACTGGGTGTAGGGACAAAAGGATTTATCTTTGCTGTTTTGCTCTGACGAGCTGTTGTCGGGTTTAGGAGAAGGTTTTAGGCATCTTTGGGATCCCAGTGGATTTTTCTTCCTCCTCCAGAGTACGGTTTAAGTCAGGAACAATTTCTAGGTTGTCTTTGGGCATCAAAATCCTGGGACACAGTGCGGGTAAAGGGAGCTCTGCTCGAAAGCTGAAATTTGGGAAAACATAGTCAATGACATGATTCACCAGCAGGAAAATCAGACTGAAGGAAAACCAGAGAAGCTGTGGCTGTCCCATTCCTGGAAGTGTTCAAAGTTGGACAGGGCTTGGAGCAACCTGGTCTGATGGAAGGTGTCCCTGCCCATGGCAGGAGGTGGAATGGGATGAGCTTTGAGGTCCCTTCCAACCCAAACCATTCTACGATTCTGACATCAGCTGGAAGCTCTTCAGCAAAGGACAAAGTCAGAGTCCAGGTTTCACCTAATCTCAGAAGGTTTTGGGTGGGAAGGGACCTTAAAGATCATCCTGTGTGGTAGGAAAGATGTATGCTAATGTCTTTGCAAACAATTCCATGGGTGAGAGGATGGGTATTAACGGCTTTGACATGAGTCTTAATGTCTCTACCAACTTCAAGCCGCAGGTTACAGACCCTAGACAGCCTGACTCCTGAAACAGCCGAATGGGGCCACACAAGGCTGAGTTTGTGAACTTTGGGGAAAGGACAGGTTCAAGGCGGGATATGTGGCAGGCAGTTCGGGAAGGCTGCACCTTCCTGGTACCTCAGCAATGGGGAAGGGAAGAGGGCAGCGTGCGGCCGGGAGTTTGGGATAAAAGGAGGCTGCGCCCTCCGAAACCTCGAGAGAGAAAAGCCCGCGGGCTGTGCCCCAGTGGCCTCTCTCCCTTTATTCGAATAAAGTTGCAGGACTCCTGTGTCTCGTTTATGGGCACTGGCTTTTCCCAGCGGGATTTCCTGCACACATCTCACTCCCTGCCATGGGCAGGGACACCTTCCGCTATCCCAGGCTGCTCCAAGCCCTGTCCAGCATGGCCTTGGACACTTCCAGGGATCCAGGAGCAGCCACAGCTTCTCTGGGCAACCTGTGCCAGGGCCTCACCACCTTCACAGGGAACAGTTTCCTCACAAGATCTGATCTAAAGCTCTCCTCTTTTAATTTAAAACTGTTCGCTCTTGTCCTCTCACTCCATGGTGTTGCCAACAGTCTCTCTCCATCTAACTCCACATCACAGTGTGACAACACGACTTTTTGAAGCCAAAAGCAGACAAGCAGCAGAAGCCACCAGTGGCTGTTTTTCCACCCTGCAGACGATGCCAGACCCCCTGTTTTGGGGCTAAACCAGAATCCGAGCCTCCGCGCAGGTCTCGGTACCGCGAACGCGCGCTGGCCGTGACTGAGGCAGGTCTGGGCCCTGCAGCGCCCCCTGCCGGCCGCCCCCCGCCACCGCCGCCCCGCCGCAATGCGGAGCGCTGCGCACTGACGTCACCGCCCCTCCCCTCTCGCGTTCGCATAAGGGGCGGTGGCCTCGGGCGTACTCCGGATTGGCTGTTGGCGAGGGCGGGGACGCGCGGCACGCTGGGAGTTGTGGTCTCGCCGGAGGGGCGGGGCGGAAGCGGCCAATAAGAGGAGGGGGCGGGGCCAGGCGCGGCAGACGCCGGGCGGTATCGGATCGGCGCGGTGAGAGCCGGGCCTGGGGCGGGCGGGACCTGCGCCACAGCCGGAGTTCTGGAGGGGGATGCGGGTGCCTGGAGCTGGAGCGGGGAAGGGTTCCCATGTGGGGTGCAAGTGTCGGGGGCTGGAGTGGGGCAGAGGCCTCATATGGTGTGCGGGGACCTGGGGCAGAAGGCCGGAGTGCGGTGAAGGTTCCTGGGGCTGGAGTGGGGAAGAGTCCCCGGATGGGGTGCGGGGGCCTGGGGCTGGAGTGGGGAAGGGTCCCAGTGTGGAGCTGGGCAGGCAGAAGGCAGCCTGGGGGTACCCAGGGCCTCCCCCTTGCCGGGAGGGATGCTGGGACCTGTCACTTTCCCACTCAGTGTTCCCCGTGTGTGGCATCTCTCACACAGGTGCCCTGACCTCCCTCTTCGGTGTCGGCAAGGTCAAGGCAGCCGGGCCGTGTGTTTCACCCAGTTTCCTCTGCCCTGTGCCCATCGTGGTCTGAGCTGAAGGTCACAGGAAGGTCTCGTGGTGGCTGAATTGTTTCACTTTTAATATAATTTCCTTGTGTAAATCTCACCTCTAGCTGTCTCCTCCTCTGCTGAGTGACGGGGAGCTCTTGTTTCTGTCTCTGAATGAGTCAGGCTAAAATTATAATTTACATTTAGCAAATAAGGGTGGTTGTAGCAGGCGCAGAGAGACCAAATCCTTTGCCCTTGCAGAGGAAATGGTTTGAGAACCAGTCAGTCTGCTCACATGGGCGTGCACGAAATGCTGCGTAACCAGGGAGCACAGCCACCTTTGAAATGTCTTTTCTGCCTATGGTTACTGGCCCCCACTTAATGAAATTCCTCTTGGTTTATTCCGACAGCTTGGAGCCTTTCCATGTGCTCCTGAGCTGTGTTTTGCCATTCATGGCAAACCTGAATAATAGCAGTAGAGATTTTTCTAGTAGGGCCCTCTGTGGTGTCACTGGGCAGAAATTGTCATTAACTGAATGATGGTTATGCCGAGCACTGAGGACAGAACAGGCCTTGGTATGATCTGTGTAATTCCCAACACAAAAAGCTGGGAAGTTCTGGAGGATGGTCTCGTTGGTTTGGTGATGATGGTTCTGTGAGTGGAGCCCTTCTCAGGGCTGTTGCTGCTTTTTATTTTCCTCGGGGGAAAGTGAGAAATCACCTGTGCGTGATTTCTCCTTCTGGTGTGTCCCCACACGAGTCTGCACCTATTGAGGGCTTCAGGACTTGCTCCAGCTCCTCAGTGGTGGCTGTTCTCCATCCCTGTGTTCTCCATCAGGAATTTGGAATTGTGTTGAGGTGGGATAGGCTGTAGTGACTGAGGAGCTGCCAGGCAGGGCTGACCTTGTGCAGCGGCTCGTGCTTCCCAACCCGAATGCTGTGGCTGCTGCTCTTGGCAGGGAACGAGAGGGGAGAAGTGAACTTTGCTGAGGTCAGAACTGCCATAAAGGACCAGCCTGCGAAAGCCAAGCGGAGTGGTGAGGCATGGAATTCCTGAAACGAAAGGCAGGCAGTGACCAAAGCTTTCTGTGGCTGCCTGTGAGCGTGGGGAGGTCACTGGGATCTGTAATGGTGTGAAAACAGATGGCAGGAATTTGTTGCTTTCCTACTTTATTTGGTTTTGTACCGGTTCTTACCTCTCCTGGTGAGCAGCAATCCTGCTTCCCAAGGCTTCACTTGAATTAAACCGTCTGTCCATGCTCCTGTTCTTACATCTCACTACCCGGATATTTGTGACTGATGCAGTACCCAAGGGATTTTCTTTTCCTAAAGATTCTCTTAATCTGGAGTTTCCAAAACCTGAGGGGAGGCTCTTTGTCTTCACAGCCACCATGTCACCCAGCCAGGAATCTGTTTTCTCTGAGTATGAGGCGGAGACCAGCCAGACCTCAAAGCTGATAAGAAAATTTAAGGAGACGCCATTTGTGCCCATTGGTGAGTGCAAAAATGGAGAAATGTGTTTGCACAATTGATGTGGCAAACACCATCACTGTTCACCTTTTTTCTGTCAACAGGAAATTACTTAGAAATTACTTCCCCATAATATTTGTCCTACAAGAAAGAGGGAAATTAATGAGGTGTGTTACCTTAAATAAAAAACCTCAGAACCTACAAGTATAAGAAAAAAACCCCAAACCAACAAATCTTGAAAGGCTTTTTAGGTGAGGCTAGAAAGCATGTTAAGGTGATGCTGTCAGGTGGTTAAGGAGTGTGTTGTGCAGCTGTTATGTGACCACTACAAAGTGACTTAAAAGCTAACAAAATACAAACTAGAAGGATTTAAATTACAGCCTGTCTGGTAAACGTTTCAGCCCTCTGCTGCCCTGACTTAGTTCAAAATGCTTTTTTTTAGTAACTTTTATGTTACCCAGCTTGAGGAAGTTGTTGAAGTTTGCAGTCTCTCTGCTGAGACCCCCAAAAAGCTGCTGAGGGGAGCAGGGATCAGCTTTTGTCTGACACGAGACACGTTTTGACTTCCAGCCTCCCTAGATGGAGAGCAGCAGGGTCACTCGGGGTGAACTGTTCCAAGCGTTTGCCAGCAGATTTCCGTCACTCGTTCCGTGGTCACGGGACTTTGTCTCCACCTCCCTCAGGAGTACCGTGAATTCCACGAGTTCCAGTTCCTGAAACAGATTGGCAGAACTCACCTTTGACCTGTGTCAGAGCTGGGTTGAAGGCCCTAAAACTCTTAATTGGTATTTAATGAAGGTGCCACAGGAATTAAGTGTTTACAGCTTCCTGGTGGCACTGGTAATGCTCCAGCTCAGGGATACAAACTGCCTGTGCTCTGCTCAGTAAAATATGCACAGCACTTAAAACTTGGCAGCCACCTTTGAGCTGTGCAAATAATCCTAAACATGGAGCGAAATGGATGCAAATTGGAAAAGTTTGTGCATTGCTGCTGTGTATTCTGTGAGAGCATCAGTGTAGAGGGCTTGGAGCTGGCAAAGCCGGCAGCTGTTTGCTCCGCTGAAGGACTAGCAGTGAATTCTGGCCCTGGGAAAGAGACCTGGCTGAGCCTCCCTCCTCACAGCTTGGGGACAATAACATGTGACTTGTCCTGCCCTGGTGGCACCTGGCCAAATGTGACAACACCCAAAATAGCAACTGCAGCAGGCCAGTGGATACATCAGGGAGCATCCACACGCTGAGAGTCCAAGCAGCAGCTGAGTCGGGGTCTTGGGTGTGAGTGTCCATCCAGGAAAGGGGGTGCGAGGAGCCCTGGTTCCTCCTGAAAAGTATCCAGGGAATTCTGACACCTTGAGCTGCTCCTTTGGCATTTTAACACTGCTGGGAATCTGTTGTTCTTCCCTGCGCTGACTTGTGCATTGAATGAGGTGGCACTGGAGTGAAACCAGGAGATGGGCCAGGATTTACCACTATACGAAACCAGAGGGATTAGACCAAAACAGGCTTATTTTTGGATGAGAGAGAATGGTCTCAAGTTGTGCCAGGGAAGGTTTAGATTGGATATTAGGAAAAATTTCTTCAAGGAAAGGGCTGCCCAGGGCAGTGGCGCAGTCACCATCCACGGAGGGATTGAAAAACTGTATAGATGTGACACCTGGGGACATGGTGGCACGGTGGCCTTGGCAGCTGTGGGGGAATGGTTGGACTCAGTGATCTTAAGGGTCTTTCCCAACCTAAACAGCTCAGTGATTCGCAGGCTGTTTTGTTTAGGTGGGTCCCTTCACTCCTCTCGATGCCCCGGATCTGCACTCAGAGGGATGCTCTCCTTGCCTTGCAGGGATGGCCGGCTTCGCTGCCGTGGTTGGCTACGGGCTGTACAAGCTGAAGCACAGAGGTGACATGAAAATGTCCCTTCACCTGATCCACATGCGTGTGGCAGCCCAGGGCTTCGCTGTGGGAGCCCTGACGTGTGGTACGTACGGAATGGGAGCTGTCCTTGGGAGTGGCAAACTGTGGAGAGCCTCTTGCATCTCTCCCAGTGGATAATGCGGTGTACGTGGCATGGCCTCGGGATGGAAGTATCCAGAACATTTATTTCAGGAAGTTTGTGCTCCTTACTGGTGCTTGACCATTCTTTCTGGAGTAATCTGATTTTACGTACTTAAGTATTTAATTTCAGAGTAGCAGTTTAGATTATGTCTAGACATGGAATGTGAGGTTCTGCATCTCTGCCCCGTAGAGGCCAAAAAAAGAAAACTGACTAATTCATCTGGCATTAATATTTTCCCTTATAAATATGTTGCTGTTTCTGAATTTAATGCGTTGGAAGATCTACAGCAGGTGTAGACCATGGTATTCTATATTTATATATATATGTATTTATGTATATATATATTTTCAGGACTGGAATTGTGTCTCTGACTGTACAGGGACACTGTGCCCCTGATCTGTGTGTCCCAGCTCTCATCTGTGTGTAAATGTATGTCCCATGAAACACTCTTTGTCCGTTCTGTATCCCCAGCAGGAACAACACAAAAGCTTGACTTTGGCCCAGAATCAACTAGAATTAGCTCAGAATCTGCATTTTCATAGATGGTATATTTTCATACCCAGTGTCTCTGGATATGAAGAATTTTGTAGTGCTCATCACTGCTATTAAAAAAAGACAGCTGAGGAGGAAGGGAAATTCTGTCTTGCTGAGAACATCTCCTACTGTTCAGATTTTTAAACCCATTATTTCTTATTTAACACAGTACTTTAATTTTGCTTTTTTTTGTCTGTCTTGCAGGCGTGCTGTATTCCATGTTCCGGGATTACACAGGGAAGCCCAAGGAATAGTGGGAAGCTGTCTGAAATCCCTGTCCTGGTGGTGGCCTGTGTACTGCAGCTCCAAACCTCCTACCGAGGGGTTCTTGAGGAAAACAAATAATACATGGCATTAGAGAATTGTTCTGTTTTGTGTATGGTACACTGTGCTGAACCTGGCAGCCTCAGAATGTGCACTGAGGGAGTGGGTATTGGGGTCTGGCTCTCTCTGATTGACACCACCACATCCCAGTTTTTAAGGGATGTAGTGGAGTGCAATCCCTTTATCTTCCCCTTCAACTTAGTCCTGAAACTGGTGGCTTCTTTTGCTGCTGTTGCCCAAAACCATGATGTCTGAACTGCCTTCTGCCAGGGAATGTCAGGAACGCCTTGCTGTCTTTTTCTATCCTTGGCCTCCAACTTTGTAATTTAGAAGCTTCCAGTAGCACTAAATGGCTTATAAATAATGAGAGAGATATATAAACACCTATTTTTTTTATTTAAGGCATAAGATAAGTGTTGCAGCTATTTAAATGTTATATTTATTCATTGTTAACGAAGACACAGGCTCCCTATTTTTGCTATATCAGACCCTTGGATTATGATATTTTGTAACTTTATTTACGGTGTTCTTCTGAGTAACATTTAAATGTAACATTTAAAATACATATTGTGAAAACTGAACCTTAATTGGGTGTTTTAATGCTTTTAAAGTGTATGATCTAGCTGATTTATGCAGTATTGCTCCCTATAGAAAATTTAAAAACATTTAAATCTGAAAAGCCCCCCATCACCTTTGAGGTATTAAAAACTGTTCTCTGTGAGTTATTTTACACTCAAACCCCTTGTACCTCCAACAGCAGTCACAAAAATAAAAGCCAATTTCTAAACAAGCACATTTTCTCCTGTTAGCTGACATTCCATGACAGTCCTGGATATTGCAGATACCACAAGGTACAAACTGCACCTGTCTGTGACCTTTTGTACAGAGCAGGGGGAGATTAAATACAAATAAAAGCGAGCAGTGGAGGTAACAACTGTTTGCCTGTGGATTTGTTGGGGGGAACCCCCGTCCAGCCCATTGCAGAGGGATGGCGCGATCTGCTCTAGCTGAATAAAAATCACCTGAGGAGGGTGCGGCTCTCCTGGAAAGGAGAATTCCCAGCCTGCGCTGTCCTTGATTCCCAGCTGCTATCACCCTGCTGCCCTTGGCTGCTCCCACACGGATGGAGATGGGGAGGGGCGCCGACGCCTTTTCCTGTGCCTACCACCGCGAAGGAGGGAGAAGGAGCCGCTCCCGTGGCCCCGAGGGGCCGGGATTGGTGCGGGAGTTGCGGGAAGGGCGATACGGGGATGGCGGTGGCGGGAGGGCTGTGGGGGGAGCCATCATGGCGGCCGCGCTGAGGGGGAGGGCTCGCGCGCGCTCCCGTTGCCATGGGCACCGCGTCGGGCCGGGAGCGGGGCCCGGAGCGGGGGCCGGGGCCGCATCGCCGATCCCGCCGCTGCCCAGCAGGGAACGGGGACAGCCGGGGGCATCCTCCCGGTGCCCTCGGGAAGGCGGTTCGGGTAGGCCGGGGGGAGGGTGCGGGAAAAGCGGGCAGGAGTTCCCGGGATGGGGGAACAGCGTGGCGCTGCCAGGACCAGGTCCTGGAAGGTCACAGGGCGAGGCGGGAGGATGACAATTACAGTTACAGGTTGGGAATTAAAATTTATAAACGGAAACGCGAGAAGTTCCGCCTCAAAACGGGCAAGGAATTCTTTACGCTGAGGGCGACAGAGCGCTGGAAAGGGCTGGCCAGGGAGGGCGTGGATTCTCCCTCTCCGGAGACTTTCCAAACGCACTTGGATGAGTTCCTGTGTCACCTGTGTCATCTGACCCTGCCTTGGAGCCCTCCAACCCTCCTGGCTGGAGCCAGGGATGGTTTGGACGAGATACTCGGGAATATTTCTTCACCCAAAGGGTGGTCGGGCACTGGAACAGGCTGCCCAGGGGAGTGTTGGAATCACCCTCCCTGGGAGTGTTTAAAACCCACACGGGAAATGGCACCTGGGGACAAGGTTTGGTGGTGGTGCTGGGCTAATGGTTGGACTCGAGGATCTTAGAGGGCTTTTCCATTGCAGCATTGTGTGATGGAGCTGCACCTTGAGTACTGTGCACGTTTCTGGCCTAGAGATAAGTAAAATAAATAATAAATTAATAGGTTAGTCAATCGGTAGTGCAGTCTAAGTAAAGAAAATTCTGAGAAACATTATGAAGGTAATTTAAGGCCTAAAATAGCTACGAAGAATTCTAGGATATTTTCAGGAGAGAGACAACTACTGTTTGAAGATGTTCTTGCTTATCTTTGCTATCTTTAAGGTCAGTGGCTAAACCTATCAAATTCAGTGAGGGCCAATCTAATTATAAATTTAGTTATCAACCCAAAGGTTACTGAAACCAGGAGCGCTGTCTAAATTTCCTAAGAAGTTTCCTTAAGTAAATGGAATGGACTCCTTATCTCTATAGCCTTTTCCCAAATCTCAGAATCAACTTTAACCAATTAAAATTGATTTTCCAACCTCAATGATTCAGTAATTCTTTGATCCCTCATGCCCAGAGCTCTGTGGGCTGTGCACAGGCACCAGCCTCTGCTCTTTGCACTTGTCAATCCTCAGTGCACCTTGTCCAGGTGAGTCTCTGCCCATAAGGTACACACAGGCACAAAGGGACACGCTGCATTTTGGTGCATTAATCAGGATAATTGGATTTCTCTCAGTGTGGGAAAGGGCCTGTGTTAATTACTCAGCGCAGGGCGTGCCTCTGGAGGTGTTTACGGATTGGTTTTCCTAGACCAAAGGTGTAGTAGGGGTTTTTTTGCTGACAATAAATGTCAAACAGAAGGAGAAAGGGGCTGGAATTTATCAGAAAACTGGCTTTAGTCATCCTAAGAAAAGGTTTGGGTAGCAATATTATTATTTAATAATATCTATTAATAAAATACAGTTATAATTAAATGTATTTGATAATTAATATATTATTATTTAGTTATTTAACGTTATCACTCAGTGATTAGAGCTTTGGAGGAAAGGTGTAAGCCACACTCTTGTCTTGCCCAAAGGGAGCATAAGGAAAAAGAAGATTTTTTTTTCCTCTGTCAGTCCCTCATTAACCCATAAATGGAGGGATTTGCACCTTTCCTGGGCAGGGAGGCTGGATGGTCCCAAACACTCCTTGCTGCCTTTAGCCAGCGTAATGTGGCTGCCACATTCACTTGGATTTGGCCCCAACCTGCTCCTCTATTAAAATGTTTATTTAAACAGATCTGTTTAAGAGCATTTTGAAACGTTGCTTTTTGCATTCTGGAGTGAAAAAGACCCGACAGCCTTTTTTTAAGGGCTGTTTAAAAGCCATTTATGGAAAAAGGCACTTGAAGCAAGGCCGTGGGGCTGGAGAGGAGGAGGAGGAGGAGGAGGCGGGGAAGGTGGTGGGAGACTGGGCAGAGGTCAGGGAGGAAAAGCTGCAGAGCAGCTGCCAAAAGGGGATGTTTTTCAAAGCAGTGCTGATGTCTGCTCTCTGTCACTTTTTATTTTCCTCTGGTTATGCTTTTAGTAAGCAATGGAGCCAGACATAAAAGTGAATGAAGATTTCAAAAGCCAGTTTAAGGCTTATCAGGAGCAACAGCGGAGGCGGCTGCAAAATGTGATGGAGAGGAAGAAGGAAAAGCAGAACACTCAGAAGGACACTGGCAGCACAAGGGAGACTTTAAGAGCCCTGAATGACCTAAACCTGTTTAAAATAGGACCCCCTGTAAATGAAGATGCCAGCAAAAGGTAAAGGTGTGGCAGCACCATTCCGTCAGGAAGTCACTGAAGTGTATTTTGCTTATGATCTCATGAAACTCAATACTATTAAGCTGGCAGGACACTTTCTGTCTTCACACACTGGGCTCTCGTTATCCTGAGGAGATTCTCCCTGTCCCTAATTATCCTCAGGGCATTGTGCTGTGCTCTTTATTATCAGTGTTTTACAAATGAAGGACAGAGGGGTTGAGGGTGACATGTGAGGGGCAGCCAGGTACTACCTGGCAAAATCCGGCTTTTTTGGGATGACTGGCATCCTCTGAACTGTTGGTTAGTTCCTGCCTAGCCTTAAGCAAACAGGTTCCCTACATGAATAATTCCCAAGGATGGATAGAGGCAAAGCAGCTAATGGGAGTCAGCCAAAGGCCTGCAGTGCAGAAGAGTGTTCCCTGAGCCTTCCTTGCACTATATCCTGATTTAGTGCATCACAAGATTACCAGGACACTGGGCATTTGAGTATGGATCTCCCTTAATCTTGTTTTTTCTTTTGAGCTGAGTACTGGAGCAGAGATTTGAAGCCCCAGCTCAGGTCATCTCTCTTCCTCCCAGGATATAGTCAGCCTTTCCTTCTGACCCAGTTAATACTTCTTTCCCTAACTGGAACAGGTCTGAGGTTGGACACACCCCAAAGATGTCTACAGTGCTGGCTGTTCAGGGCTTTGCTCTGTGGTCATGGTGTAGCCAGGTGAAGAAATTCCTTCACACACTGGTGCCTCACCAGAGCTGTCTGATTTGCCAAGTTAAGCTCGTGATCTGACCTCTGCCAGCTGTCCTCTTGCCTTCAACATTTTGTCCTGATAATCTGTAGAAGATTGTGATGGAAATCGGATTTCTCAAAAATTTCTGTGAGGCTGATTCCCATAGTTCAGCTGTTTGGTGGAGGAAAGGGATTTAGGTGCTCCCAGAGCACATCATGGGCAGCATGCAGAGTACAGGACAGGCCAGCAGTTCTCTGCTGTTTAGAGTTCAGTACTTTGGGCTTGAGTAATCCCAGAGTTACTTACCTCTGTTTCTGTGTCACTGACTGCCAAAAGTCCCCGTTTGACAGGGCAGGTGTAGCAGATTTATCTGGATTGTCCTTTGCTTGTGTACATTCAGCAGAGGAGTGGTTGTGAGTGATCAAATCCAGGCAGGATTTGTTTCTGGAAGGGATTCACCAGGATGTGCTCTGCACTATTCCCATGACAACACAACAGAGGATTGTTCCAGGGTCACAGGACTCCATATGGCCTGCAGTGGCAGGGATTTCAGCTTGTCACTGTTGTTTATAGCAGCACTTGGAAAACATTCTCCTCTCAGAAGTCTCCCTTCCTCCGAGCCTTGGGAATTCTTTTTTCCTTCCTCTCATCCTACTCCCAAATCTTGTTCAGGCAAGTGTTTAGCCTGTTATTTCTGCCTCTCTTTTTTGTTCTCTCTGTAACTTTATCCTCCCTTCTCTGTTTGGTGTACTTGAACATATTTAAGTGACTCTCCCCACCATGTGGACAATCTGTAACAAGAGTTGGGAAAGACACAATTTGACGAAAGTTAAATTCCTTACTTTTTTTGGCCTGAACAGGGCATGCAATTTGGGAAACCACCTGGGTTCCAGGCAGAGCCCTGCTCATAAGCTCCACCTGGCTCTTATTCCTTGAAGGAGGGTAAAAAGGGGCACTTTTTGCAGTTTGTTTCTTTTGGCTCGTTTTCTGTAGCTGAGGCACTCGGGTGGATCTGCTGCCTCTGTAACAGGGAGAGTCACTCAGGGATGCGGTGGGAAGTTCCTCAGAGGAGACTCCAGCTCTGGGCAGTTGAGATTTCTGTCCATCCTCCTCTAAGTGCTTTCCCTCAAGACTTGGACTCTAGCCCTGAGAAGACTTCACTGCTCAAGTGTGTTAAGAGCTTAGAACCTTTTTTTCATGTTAATCTCCCAACTGTCCAAAATCTCCTGGTTCAAGTGTCTCTAATTGGATCCGAGTTTTGTTGCTCACTTCTCTGAGTGGTTCACGTGGGAATAACTCAGTTCTGCCTCTCCTCTGCTCACATTGCTCCTTGCTTTCTTCTCCTTTGTAAACAGCTGCCTTTGATCTCCCTTTGATTTGCAGCTTTGAAACACAAGTGCATTTCTTAATTATGCATTGTGAATCCTCTCCTAAACTGGCTGTGCTGTTTATGGCAGTGCTTTGAGGGGTCATTTATTCTGACACGGGCAGATGGAAGGGTGCATTTAAAATTTAGCTCTCAGGTCCAATGGGTGCTAAAAGCTTGCTAAAACTTTGAAATAAAAAAAATGGTGATGATTATTGAGATCTCTGACTTGGTCTTGTCTACAGGTAACAACTGCACTTTATCCAAAGCAAATCTCCAAAATGTAAATATTTAGGGTTACCCTGTAGAAAATAAGAATCCAGGAGTCAATTAATCCAGCTGATTTAGGTGTCTGATGATGCCTGAGAGAAGCTGTAGGGTATCAGGAACTTCCACATGAGAATCACAGGGCACAGGAGAGCTGCATCTTCCACCAGCAGCAGCTGGGGTCAGGTGGGCAGCCCAAATGGCACCTGTGTGTGGGTAATTGTATTGATTGCCAAGTTTTCTCAAGGACCTTGTGTCAGGGAGCTCATGTAATTCTGAACTCCCACAACTGAATTGAGCCCTTGAGGCCACAGCTCCTGGATTTTATATTTGGAGGACCCATCACATAAGGGCAGTAAAGAGATTAAAGTTATTAATTCTCTGGATGTCTTAGAGAGATGAAACCTTTAAATGTAACTAAATGTACTGAAGAATAGGAGAACCCGGGCTATTTCTTCCCATTCAGAGGGCTTTTTTTGATATTCTCTGTTTCTAAATGAATTCCAAAAAGGCACCATTAACAATACAAACTGATGCTCACAAGGTTCCAAGAGAATCAGCTGAGGACACAGGAAATTGGTCTTTTATGAATTGCTCTAAAACATTCATTTTTAAAGGACCCCAGCGGCAGCTTTGTAGTCAATGCTCTGTTGGCTTCTCTTGGCTTTGTCAAAACTATAGAAAAGAAAGCCTGAATGTCCCACATGCTGAATGCTGCCTGATTTCCTCTGAAAAACCAGGTAAGTAAGACTGAGATGACACTATTCGGTAACCTCAATACACCTGTTCCGTGATGTTTTGCCCCAGACAGCTCAAGAAAGTGCAGATCTCTTTTTTTAAGAAGAAGAAGTTAACTGAATAGATCAGATAATCATCTTGTGTTCTTATCTGGGGTTTAGGATATTCTGCCTAATTCAGTAAACTCGCTCCTGGTTAGCTGAGCCCATCTATTGTGCAGTTGTTTCATTATTTGATTCCTAGGAGCGTCTATTTGTATATTATTTGCAATTAGGGTTTATTTTTTCCCAGTGTCCTTGAGGCTGAGAACGAGCAGCTGCAGGACCAGCTCCGAGAGGTCTGGGATGAGAACTGCAGACTCTACAAACTGGTGTCAGATAAAGATTTTGAAATAAAGCAGCTCCAGAGAAGAGTACAGGAGGAGAGGTTGGCTCTGGCGGGTAAACACAGCAACTTTGTATTCTCACCGAGTTGGTTTGCTTGATGATGATGAAAAAATGTCCCTGAAAAGAACAGTGCTCTGTTAGGGTGCACAGTGATCTCTGTTCCTCACAGAACTGTAAACTTGCTATTATTGGCATAAAAATAATGATGTTTCATAGAAATCACGTTTTGGAAAACTTCTTGTTAATGTCAAAGAGCTGTGCTGCAGCTATGTAGAGTTAAATTCCTTATTCAGGCTCCTCTTTTTCTTTTTGCCTGAATAGGGCACAAGCAGGATGCTGGATGAATGCAAAATCCAGCTTCTAAAGTGACTTTTGTGTCCTTTGAAAACCAAACTGTGCAGGCTGCACCTCCTCCACTGGGTGCCACTGTTGGTCAGGACAGCAGTGATGACCAGACTTGAAGAGAAGGGGGAAACCAGCAACACACAGAACTAAATAACATTCAATTACACCTTAATTCTTAATAATCAGCTGTAGTTTGCCTGTAGGAGAGGTGATAAACTCTTCCTGGTCAGGACCAGGAGCCAGATGTGCTGTTGCAGCTTCTCTGGCTGATACCAATCCCCTGCCTCTGTTTTCCCTGTCTGCATTGTGGCAATCCCCACATTGCTTGGGAATGAAAAGCTTTGGTTGAGTGTGTGCAATGCATCTGAAGACCATCAATTTAATATGGAAGCACCAGCCTGGCTTTGGTAAGTTTAGTATTTACGGTGATCCTCAGCAGCTATTATTTACCCTGAAAACTGAGGTAAAAGTAGCTCCTAGGTGGGAGGGGAAACACAAACCACATGAAGGAGTGAGAACAGTGGAAATGCTTTTAAAAATAATGAATTGGTTTGAAGTGCTTTTAAATAAATGCTTTTAAAACAATACGTTTATGTTCTCCACAAGGTTTTTAAATATTGGTATAGGATCAGATTCTGTTCTCAGCTGTATTCTGTGTAGCCCCATTAATGTCTCTGGGGTTATATGGGACTCAGCATTCACTTGTGACTGATCTGTCACCCTTCACCTCACCCCAATTCTTGAATATCAGAGAAAAGTGATTACTGCAGAGCTCTGAAGGAGGATGAAAGAGTTAGGAGGAATGACAGCAGCCAAGTTCAGTCTTCACACCCCCCACCAAGGGTTTGTTGTTGCAGGCTCGTGTTCCTTGCTGAGCTGGAGGTTTTAGTGGACTTTGTTTGCCTTGATATTGATTTTGCACTTGTCCAAGAGCTTTCCTTCTCCTGTGTGATGTTAACCAGAGCCGGCTGACACAACAGCCAAGCCTGGGGTTTGCTTCATTTGTGGCACTAATCAAACCCTCCCTGATGAGGGAGCCAGTGATGTGGCTGTTTAAAAGAGCAATTAAAAGAGTCAGCCAGTAAAGCTCCCCGTGTAATCCCGAGGGAGTTATAAATAGGCACAATGACATTTCCTGGACCTTGTCCAGGACTCAACTGTAATATTGTGCCTGATATTTGAGGACAGATGTCTAGAAATGTTCACACCTGTTCCAGCAACTCCTCCAGTAGTAAACGGCCAGGCAAGGCAGAGCGTTATCTCCTTCTGTGATAACGCCAAAACATCCTGTTCCTAACCGTCCTTCGCAGCAGTGAGCAGGAAACACCGCTGCCCTCTCTAGGTAATAATGTTGCTACGACCACTATTGTGGCCTTGTGACACGTGGCTGTTGCTACAGTGTGAAATGTGGCCGTGGTGAGCTGCTGAATCAAAGGACCAACCCATCCAGCTGGCACCTCTGACATCTCTTCCCTCACTTGTTCATTTAAGTGCCTGGCACAGCTCTGAGGGGAAGGGATGGGACAATAAAAGTACATTGTGACAGAGAACAAAAGCATCGTCTATTCTGAATCCTGCCTCTAAGATGTGTCCTCTGCTTTTATGTGTTCTTTGCAGGGGTGTCTGGTTTAGCTGGAGACGTGGCAGCCACTAAAATAGTTGAGTTGGCCAAGAAGAACCGTGAGTTGACTGCTGAGGCTGAGAGTGAGAAAGCCAGAGTGAAGCAGCTGAATCACAAAGTCAAGGAGCTGGAGAGAGAAGTGAGGCGTTTTTCTTGTTCTCTTTTTGCACCCTAAAACATGGAAATCCATCCTCTGGGATAGAAAATTGGTTTGATTCATGTTCCCGTGTTGAATTTGCTCTTAAATCTGTGTTTACATTGGGTTGTGGTCATTTGTGTCCATGATGTGTGCCCTCAGCTGTTTCCCCTCTGCAGCCAAGAAGAGCTAGGAAAGAATATCCCTAAGTTATAATGAGCCAAGGATTTATTAAACAGCAATTAGGAATGTTCATTTGTAGAAGCACAGAGACTTTTCAACCAATCTGGCAATGGTATTTCTCTTATTGTTTATTTTTTGTGAGAAGAAGCAAATTTCACACAAATTTATGTCTTGCAGTCCCACCTCGTTAATACCAGTCAGTAATTAGTTTTTTATTCTTCTAAGGTTTTGTCATCCCTATAATGAAAGCTGTTTTCTGGAATAAGTACTTACAGAACTGAGACAACACCAAGCTATATGATATAAGACAGCAAATCTTCACTCAGGCAGATTGAATTTTCTGGTTTACTGTGACTTTTTGATAAGAGCCAACCTTTCACAGAAGTAATTTTACTCAGGTGGCTGCTGAATTGAAAATGAGATGTCCTGATGTCAGTGTTTGCTTTGTCCTTTGGCTACTGCTCCTCTTCCTTACACAGTATTGGTGATTTTTTTTTTATAATTTTTATTTTTTTTCCTGATCTTTGCTTTTTTAGAAGTCATCAGTTAAATGAATCAATAATGCTGACAGATGCATTTTGACTCAGTCTTTCACTATCACTTGTTATCATGAGCCATGCATCTACCTGAATTGCACCCCAGCTACCTGAAAGATCAAGAAGTCATAGATTAAATTAAATTTTGGAGCACTCCTGCATAAATCCACAGTGTTCTGGTCAGAGGGGTCTTGTCAAACAGTTGGCAGGTTGGCAAAGAAGTATTAGGTGTAGTTTGGGACCTACAAAATCACACAAGTAGTGGAGCAATTCATGAATGATTTAAGGAAGATTAACTTGGTTCTACTCCCCTACTGCAGAAGTGTAATGACCATTATTCAAACAGAAACTTGAAATATCCTCAGATTTTGACCCAAAAAGAAAGGAGCACAGACATTTCAGGAAGAAAGATGAAGATGTAAATGATGTGTAAAATAAAAGCAATGTTTAACACTAGGAGGTGTCTATCAAAAATGTGGAGTGATAGATAGAAAACACTGTTATTTTATATATTTTTAGCTCTCTGCTTGCGTGGAAACTGAAAAATCTGTAAATCATAAGTGCTTTAACATGATTGTGTTCCCCCAAACAGAATGGAAAGTGTGGCCACTGAACAATCGCTTGGCAAAGGGTGGGCGGTGTAAGCAAAGGGATGTTTGCAGAAAACCTCCTCAGAACTTGAGCCAGCAGCTGCCAGCTCCAGCTGAAATTCCTCATTCTCAGTCCATTGACTACAGAACTTTATGAACTGGGTAGAAAGAGTGGCCCTAACCCATAAAAAGGGGTGAAATGAGAACTGGCTCTGAGTTAGTTTTTCCCCAGATGCCCCTTTAACGAAGGAGCTCTTCCTCAGAGCCTTCTTTCATCCGGGCAAATAATCAAGATTTTCCACCCACCTCAAAGAATGAAGTCCCAAGCCTTTAAAGCAACACTTCCTCGCCTTTCCAGCCCCAAATTCCTGCACTCTCATCCATTTAGAAATCTTTGCAACAGCAAGAGAGGGTACGATTCAGAGCAGGAGGGGTTGTATATCTGTCTTCCTTTGCTATGGCAAGCAAGAGGAGACAGAGTCTTTATTCTTCATGGGTTAAAAAATGCTACTTTAGAGCTCCCAGCTAGAGAAAAAGAGCCTTAACACCACTGAATCTCATTTTTAGGGTGTCAGGTAGTCCTCTCCTTTTATATTCCTCTAGTGAGTAGAACTATTTGCTTTTTATGAAATATCCTGGGCTGGACAGGATTTGTATTTATAAACATTAATTTTATGTACTTTTGGTGATAAAATGTCTCAGAAGCGTCCATACTTTACATCTGATCCCATCTCAGCAAGTCAGAGACATCTTCTGAAGTTATTCCACAGTAGAATAAGACGTGATTCTTCGGGAAGCATCTCAGAAAAAAAAAAATATTATGTTTTCCTACTGATCGTGTTTCAAAACAAGGAAAAATTAAGTTTGGTGGGGTTTTTTTTAGAGTAAATAAACATCCAAGTTATACTTTTTTGCTAATTAATACTCCATGGAGGGATGCTGTTCTCTACATCTATTCTACATTAACAATGGGGTTCTTTTCCAGCTACAGGCAGCCGCAGAAAAAATCTATTCCCTTGGTGGTGATGCTGCAGGAATCAAGGAATCAACTCTGAAAATGCTGGGAGGAAACTTGGTAGGAATTGTAATTGAAATGAGAAAATCAGCAGCTGATACTCAGCTCTCTCCTTTGTATTGCAAGGATGTATCCCTGTCACCAGTTTTGGGGCCAAATTCTCCTGTACCTCCTCCATGCCCCAAAAATTAAATCTGGGAAAAGAATTTCTGTGGTCCTGATGGATCCATGGATCTTAATCACTTCAGTTTTTCCCTGAGGGTTCTCTTCTCACCAAGTACATTCCTCTCCTCAAAGGCTGAAAGTCCAGAGGTGAAAGCATTGCAAGAAAAATTGAACGCAGCCAACTTAAAAGTGACGGAATATCGGAACCAGCTCCAGTCTGTGAAACAGGAACTGAAGCTGACCCAAAAGGTACCACTTCAGGGCCCAGTCTGGGGCTGGGATCCCTGCAGGAGGTTCAGTCTTGGGAAACTGGGAGGCTTTTGGTTTGACTGGCCCCCATGAACTGTTCCAGAGGAGCGGGAAGGTAAGGAGGACACAAATGTGGTGGTTGCATTGGAATTGTGCCCACGGACACACGGATCTCATGCTCTGCCCCCACTGTGTCCAGCATTTCCGTTGTACAATGGACACAAATCCTTTCGAGTTTTCAGGTCCCAGATCAGCAGAACTGTTTGTGACATACATCCAGGTTCATTCTTCCTTTCCCATACATTTAATTATGTATTTACTTTTAATGTAGGTTTCAGTCCCACAGGAATCAATGGGATTAAAGGCCATGCTTGAACTAAAGCATGTGTTTAAAGAGTTTGTTGGAATGACATCCAGAATAACCTTTTCCTCTGATTCATGATGGATTTAAGTGTTACTATGTGCTCTGATTCCTTTGGTTTCCCTACTTTGTGTAGGAGACCCGCAATGCAGATCAGAGTAGAGAATATGGTCCTAAAAATAGAACTCTGCTCTGACCTTTTTATAAATAATTTAAATGCTCTTCATACTAAGTTTAGCTGTGTCAGAATTTTGCAAGGGAGACTGGCTCAACTCCTGGTGTGTATGAAGACAATATCTCTACTCTGTTCCTGGTTAGTTATGGGTAGATATTCATTATATCAAAAATAATTGTGTATATTGAAAAGTGCTTGTGTTCCCTGTTAGAGAGGGCTGCTTTTCCTCCCCTGTCCCCAGTGCATCTTTTTAAGCCTTATTGTTGATGTTAATCCCTTTTTCCCAGCTTTTAGCCAGTGAAGTTGGGGAAGATGTGAATATCCAAAGTCTCTTGACCCAGTCTGGCAGCTGGCGTGGACGAGCTCAGCAAATTCTTCTTCTCCAAACCAAGGTGAGCTACGACCCTGCATGGTTCAGGTGGAATTCTCTTTCTAAGTATAGATATCACCTCAATTTAAGGTAAAAGCACTCTTAGTTCTTCGTTAATTCTTAACATCTCTGTGTTGATGTGCGCAGACCATGTTAATGACTCTGTTGCAGCCGTGCAAGCTTTGGTATTTCAGCTGGGAATCTTTCACGTGTGTGTCAAAGGAAGGAGTTCAGTGACCTTGGAGAGCTGTGGCAGCCTAGTTCAAGTCCCAGGGTGTTTTGAAGGTGCCTCTCTCCGCAGAGAACAGAAGGAGCCCTGTCAGTGTCTGTGCTCTGACTTAGACACCTTTGTTCAGTGCTTGGAGTCAGATGGGAAAAATTGAGGCCAGATAAGATTTTCAAGTTGTTCCCTCGGGAGCTCCAGTAAAATCTTTAACTCTTGAGTCTTCTAAAGGGCAGAGTTTAGCTGAAATGTCAGCAGGAGGCAGGGAAGCAGTTTTGTCTGCATGAAAATAAAACTTCTCTCAGGCAATTTGACACGTAATTTTCCTATTTTTCTGCTGTTTAATTATATGCCATCAAACTGTGGTTTTTTGCACTCTGATTGTCTGAGATTGTTAACCTCTGCTTTCCCTTGAGCAAATTCTTTTTCCTTTGGTTGTATCCCCTGCCTGGGGTTCATCTGAACACTTTTCCTACTGTTCTCTGCTGTAACGGAGAGGTTTCTCTCTGAGCCAGGCTCCTCAGGCCCCTTCTGTAGTCGGTGGGGATCTTGTAAATCCAGTCACTGGATCAAAAGTGAGGCACATTCCTCCAAAACACGGCAGAGCACCTGAGCTGTGGCAGTGCCCAGTTCCTTCTACTGACTCTGAAAGCAGCCTGCAGTGAGTGGCTGACAAGCTGAGTTCACTGGGATTCACACATCAGCAATTCCAAATGCTCTGGAGTCCCTGCCTGGCCTCCACATGTGGCTCCACGAAGGCACAGATCTCCCATGAGTCCTGGATCTCCCAGAGGTCTGGTGTCAAATCTTGTTCCTGCACAGATGCCCTAAAATCTGCATGTTTATTAGCAGCTGAATTTAAATTAGAAAGACCAGACACTGCTCTGTGTTAGTTAACCATGATAATATCAAGAAATAATCTGAGCTGCCCTTGGCTGTGTCCTCCTTGCACTGTACCCCTGGTAAAACTCTGGGTGAGTTGCCATTATCGTGCCATAGATTCGAGATCTGGAGCGTAAGTTGAATGAAAACAGGATCAGAGCTTCACTGTTTGAGATGGAAGAGGGATTTCTGCCATTTGCTGGTCCAAGGAAGTTGTCAGTCCAAGAGAAAAATTTGCTGAAGATTCGCAGCTTGGAAAAAGAAAAGAAAGACTCTTTGGAGGTAAAATCTTGTGAACTGACAGAGTCCTGTTTGGGTGTGGGGTGTGTAATAACTTTTCCTGCCTTCAGGATGTGTTACACCCTACCTAAAACCATTGCACAAACCCACCTGATCTGCTGCAGGAAGCTCTGCCCCACTTCACAGCCAAGCCCTGCTACAGCTGCACCCAAACTCCTTAGCACCCCTCTCGCCCCTTGGCCAGGTGTGCATTCTTCGTCTCAAATACAGACATCCCCTCACACCTCCTGGATCTTTAGGGCTCTGGGCTTCTCCATTTGAACAGAATAATGGAGAATCAGAATCCAGAACAGTGGAGAATCAGCCTATTCCCCCTGGATTCCTGAGCAGACAGACCCTTGTAGGATGCTGGCAAAACAGGCAGCAAGTAGCATTTATAATTTCTCCTTCCTTAGGGATGATACAGTATTCCAATACCATTTTTAAGATTCTACCAGGTAATATGTGATTCTTTTTGCTCACCACAGCACCTGGGGCTTGATGATGAGTTATAACTCTGATTTCCTTTTGCATCACTGCAGAAACTCACCGGGCAACACAACACTCTCCAAAAAAGCCATGAGGAATTGAGAAAAAAACTTGATGCCTCAAGAGCCAGGAACCAAATGCTGTGTGGAGAAGTGAAGATGCTGAAGGAACAGATTGGAACCTTGCTGGAGAAAGGGAAACACGATGATGAGCTCGTAGATGCCTTGCTGGTACAGTCTGTGTTTGTTGGTCCCAGCCCCTGCAGATCAGCCCTCTTTCTATAGGTGATAAAACATGATGTCATCTCATGGCACACGCAGCCTTAGGGTGTACAGGAGCCTGGTGAATCCAACTGTGACAGCCAGAGGTTTCCTTGTCAGCTTCAGCCCTTCTGCATTTTGGATCAGGTCGTGTGAGGGCTGTGGGACAGCACCAGGTGTGACAGTTGCAGTCAAGTGGCTCTGAGCTGCAGGGACTGGAAGAAGCATTTTGTAGAAGGATTGAAGTAGGTAGAGGAAGGGCTTCAGTCCTGACCCAAAGTGCTGGCCTGTATTCTTTGTTCTGCTTTAAGCTCCACTGGTAGATTTTTTTTTTCCCTTAGAATGCCTGCAGTCCTGCAGGAATTCTTTTGTTTGTAACAAAACTTCCATTTATTTTGTTGCACAGCCCAAAACACCCAAGCTGAACCATGAGGACTAAACCATGTGCACACTCGCAGTACCTGGAGCTGAGAGGATTTGGCCTCTTCAAACCTAAGAGTTTTAGCAAAGGCTCAAAGGTGCTGAGAAGGAAATAAATGGCTGCTGCCATGGTTCTAAACAGCCTTCCTCAATTAAAACAGCAAATATATTAGAGAATATGCCACCTCTTAGCAGGGTTAATTCTGTGTTCCCTGATCCAGCTCCTCACTAGTTTCAAAGCACTCAGATTTCCTTGCTGCTGTAGGCTGGTTTTAGCTCAGCTGGCGTTCACCCTTCTCACACCAGGCACTATGGGGAACGTGGGTGCTGACCAGCAGATCAGGGGAGCCAAAGAACACTTTCTCTGAGTATTCCCACTAAAATTATCACAGAAAGATGCAGGTTTATTTGGGAAGGGATGGTTAATCTGCTTTATCCGTTCTATCATAGAAGCACTTTACTTGCAGGTTGTTGGCCTGACAGAACAAACTGCCTGACAGGTATTAGATTTGTCAGTGTGGAAAAAACCTCCAAAACTCACTGGTGAAGCAGCCTGGCCTCGTATCTGTCACCCCATAGTCACCCTCAGCTTTTACGATCACTATCACACGATCTGATCATGTTCTAATTCCACAAAAACCACATTGAAATCTCGAGTTTCATTCAGTTTATGAAAAAAGTCACTTCTTTGTCAAAGGCCAGCCTTTCTTGCTCTGTGTTCTGCTACAGTGAGCAGCAAAGCTGACAGCAAATGGAATCTAACCATTGCTCAGGTTAACATAACAAATCAAATTCCCAAAGTGGCACCTGTGACACCAGTGTGCTCCCACCAAGGAATGGGCTTGGCAAGGCAGGGGCTTGCCCTACCATTCCTAAATGGATATTTGTCTTGGAGGGGTTAAACAATCGTGTACAAAATAAAGATCTCACCTGTTTCTGTTTTACCAGAGCCAGCAGAAGCAAATGCAGGAGATCTTGAAGGGCCTGAGCCAGAAGGAGGATGGGAACAAGGAGTCTTGGCAGAATTTGGGGCAGCACTTGAACAATGAGGTTCAGAAACAGAACTCCCTGATAAAGCAGCTCAGGGAGTTGGTGGCTGAGCGAGAAGCACGGGTTAAAAAGCTGGAAGAGAAGATTGGGCAACTCATACTTCAGGTAGGCAGAACAAATTAATTAGAGGAGCACACTTGGTAATCATTTTAGATCTGCTCTTCCACTTCCTTCTGCCTTATTGTCTGAGATGGTTGCTGCCTCCAGACAGTGATCCCTGTCCTACTGACAGTCTCTCCTGATGGAATGATAAAGCAGGAATTCTCTTTTGTAACTCCTCAGTTCATTTGTGCATAACTTCAGGCTGTTTAAGCAGAAATACCAGTCACATCCACACGTGGCCCCATGTCAGGACTGTCACTGACTGACAGCAGAGCTTGAGGCTGCACTGGGGAGTTCTCAGTGTTCAGCACCCTTGGCTGCTGAGAGAGGGAAGCAAATAAATGTGTCAGACCAACATCAGCAGGTACTCAGCTGCTGCTGTCCCGCAGTCAGGATTTGTTAAGAGTGTTTAGGCATCCCATTCCCACTGATCCAAAACCCTCCTGGGGGGTTATGGTGAGGCTGTGAAACTGCCAGATACCTCAGGAATGGGGGCTGGAGCACTGAACCCAGGATCAAACCTGGGTTAGGGACACAAACCAGCTGTGCTGGCAGTGACGGTGCTGCACTGTGGGTTATTAGTGCACCCTGATTTTATATGAAACTGCCCTTTTTACTGACTTCTGCTTTGTTTTCATCCTGCAATGGATAGAAATTTAAGCAAAGGTTTTGAGGAGGTCCTGTAAATCAAAAGTTCTGGCTTGCTTGTAGCAATAATCAGAAGCTGCTGATTTGGCATTGGTGCAGCTGTTTTGCTTTGAACTATGTAATTGGTTTTATAACCTGCTCCACCATTGACAGAAGAAATCTGCCCATCCATGGGACAAGGCAGGAGCTGCTCATCCACCCCCCTCTGAGCACTCAGGAGCACCTCTGGGAGCAAGCAGCAGCGAGGCTGGAAGGACAGAATCTGCCCGGTAAGAAGACCAGAATGTCAATATTTCACATTGTTGTGAGTAATTCAGGAGCCTGGTTTTCCCAGGGAGTTTCATCAAACCACAAGTTCCTTGTGCCAACATCTGTGGCAGGCTGTTTGCAGTTTATGGGAATCTCTAATCACATTATCTCTTGGACTTTTGTCCTGGAGCAGAGAGAAGGATGTACAGACTTGCAGACATGACTAGATTTGGCAGGATGGTAGAGCAGCTATTTCTCCTCCTGCAGCTCAGATAATGTTTATGTGGTCAGCTTAAGTGCCTGGGAGTCTTTTCCCTTATGAGACACGGGGCTTCTAATGAGCAGACTTCTGTGAGCAGGGTGGGGAATTAATACAAAGTGCCATTTTAGGTAAGCATTAAATCACTGGTGCATTATTTAAATCAATAAATGCTCTTTGAGTGGGATTTACATGCAGAAATGTTGAAAACACACCGCATCATTTGTTCTTAACAAACACCCTTTTTAAAGCCTCGCTGAGGACTGTGTAAATTACACTAATCTTAGTGCAGCAATAAATCTGATTTCTGTTTACACTGATGTGACTCTGGGTCACTCTGGCTGTGTAAAGGGACCGTGGTACCACAGTAAGTTATATCCTTTCCTGTTAAATTGCTGCTGAGTTTGTTGCTGAAGAGTTCATGGTCTAATTGACAGTGAGGATTTGATACTGGTCTTATGGGGAAGGAGGAAA
Source organism: Rhagologus leucostigma (assembly GCA_013397725.1). Lineage (NCBI taxonomy): Eukaryota > Metazoa > Chordata > Aves > Passeriformes > Rhagologus > Rhagologus leucostigma. The sequence goes on from VZTD01004775.1 coordinate 2,658,865, forward strand.
TTTTTCATCAAGTCAAAGTTACAGCTGATCTCTTTTGTGTAATTTCCTACCTCATTCCTTTAGACACCAAATTTGGCTTTAAAATCAGCTGAGTTATCCCTGAGTCTAAGTAGAACATTACTGTAAAATTTAAGAAGAATCCTGCTCTGTGTTTTTGAGTCAGAGTTAAAATATCCTTAATTTGAAAGCTTCTGCACCCTTCTGGCTGCTTTTATTCTCCCCCTTCTAACTCTGCAGAAGTTGTTGTGCTCTCCTGGAGCAAACCTATATTTTATCTCCCTTTTTTTTTTTTTTTACCTCATGTGTCTGCTGATGGTAAGCAGGAACCAAAGCTGTGTAATGGCTTTGTGGAAACCACTAAGTGCAATGCATAAATTATTGCTTGTGTACAGGGCCAAGGGTTCTGTCGTGGAAAGAGCTGACGTGTCAGGTGGGCAATGAATGGTCCTGAAAACTCTGAGAGCTGTTAATAACTTGGTCAGCAAGGCTCACTCCTTCCATTAACTTTAATATGCTGATGAACTCTCAATTCTGTTTCACTGTAGTGAATCATCTTTTCCTTTCAGAAAAGGTGAAATGAAAAACGCTATAAATAGGTGCTAAACCCCTTGGAGATGGCAGAGTAAAAATCTGCATTTTTAGCCTGGGCCAAGGCTGTTGTCATCAACCTTAACTTGATTTTAGGATTAACCACTCCTGGCCTAGAAGACACCTCTGTCTCTTCCACAATATTAAGGCTTTATCTTCTTATTAGCTACAGCCTAAAGGAAGGAAATGTGGGGTAAATCTGCAGGGACTTGGCTTTGGGAAGCTGAACTCATGTTCAGGAAACAAACACACACCGAAAGGGGGTGTCCCAAACAATCACACACTCAAATGGGGTGTCCCAAACAATCACACACTCAAATGCGGTGTCCCAAACAATCACACACTCAAATAGGGTGTCCCAAACAATCACACACCCAAATGGGATGTCCCAAACAAACACACACCCAAATGGGATGACCCAAACAAACACACACCCAAATGGGATGTCCCAAACAAACACACACCCAAATGGGGTGTCCCAAACAATCACACACCCAAATGGGGTGTCCCAAACAATCACACACCCAAATGGGGTGTCCCAAACAAACACACACTCAAATGGAGTGTCCCAAACAATCACACACTCAAATAGGATGTCCCAAACAAAAACACTCTGAAATGAGGTGTCCCAAACAATCACACACTCTAATGGGGTGTCCCAAACACACATATCATTATATATGAAACCCATCCAGGCTGGAAGTGATACTCCAGTGTTATCAGCTGGCTCCTCCTCTTACAACAGAGAACCTGACAGATCTTCCTGAGGGTCTCCACAAAGCAGATTTCAGAAAACTCTGTAAAATTTAGTTTTAAAGGGCATTGTGAAATACAAGTTGTGCACCTTGCTGGAGAGCAGGGGTCACTTTGTTATGAAAATCTGTGACGTGCAAACACCATCAAACTGCACAGAGAGCTGGGATTGCCTCTCCCAGTGCTGGGTGAAGGTGTGAGGTGAGGGAGCTCTTCCCTACAAAACACAGACGTTGGGAAATGACTGGAATTCTGGGAAGGCTGCCCTGTGTGGAGCCCCTAACAAAGTTTTCCTCCCCCAGGGCAGTGTCTTCGATGGGCCACACGCTCGTGGAGTCGGCAGCCACGGAGCCTTTCCTCCTTAGGGATAACACCCCACCTGGAAGGTGGGTATATAAACTTAATTACCAGCAAGGGAGGTGCTCTGCCATGCTCCGCAAGCTGCTGGAAATCCTTGTCCTGCCTGCTTTGTATCTGCAATGAAAGCTTCTTGCACCATCCTTCCTACCTGAAGCTGTCCAAGAGCTCTAACATCTGATTTCTCTCTTAATTTTGTAATTGATTGCTTGTTTGACACCAATCTTTTCCATTTTTACTCCCAACCACCAAGATTTCTCCTGCTTTTTTTGTTCCGAAGGAGATCTTCCTGAATGCAGAGAGGTCAGAGAAGTAATGAAGTACATAATAATGGGAGACATGGGAAAACTGCCCCTTCCTTTCATCACATATTGGACACGAGAACAGCCATTGTGCAAGTGCTGCCTGAAGCCTTTCAGAGGGAGAAAATCAATAGCAGGGCATTTAATAGTTTAGTGTAGCACTCGAGAGATACAATCTTCTTTTACTTTGGCAGTAGCAGTGCGAGGAGAGTCAGGGGTAATGGATTGATCAGAGGTGGAAGTTTGTTTTCAGGGGTGATGGGGAGGGGAAGCATCATCCTGGTGATGCCTTGAGTGGCTGCCTAGAAACAGGCTAGACAGGAGTAAGGGAATAAAGGTAGGTATTTATTTGAAAAGCCTTCAAAGGTACACCCTGGGGAGCCAAAGGCTACACCCAAGATGGACCCCAAGTCATGAGTTCTTCACACTTTTATGGGTTTGGTTCATTTGCATACCAGCATAAATTCACCAGTTAAACTTTAGCTAATGATGTAATTTCTTCAATCTCCACCTCTCTAGAGGCCCTGGTTTACATCTTCTGGGCCTAGGACAGGCTGGGTGTCCTTGAATAACAAGCTCGCAGAGGCTTTGTGGTGTCTGTGAGAGAACAGAAGTTAACAGGCTACAAGAAAATTCAGTGTTACAACTAAGCAATACAGTATTTGAAGAATATAAAAGCTAAAACCTAAGGCATCACTGGAAGCAGCTTTCTGATGACATTCCCTGCGACTTCACACCCGCACGTTTCTGTTCTGTTTATTGCAGTCTAGAGATGGGTGCTGGGGGGAGGTAGTGAGCCTGGCTCTGCGTTCTGCCTTCACCTTCAGACGAATGTGTTTGGCATGTTGCTCAAACCTTGCCTTTGTTTCATTTCTTTCGTTCAGGAAGTGGGAAACAGACTCTCTGTGCTTGTGCTTCCCTCAGGTTTGCTGGCCAGGGCTGGGAAGTGCTGCAGGCAGAGATCACAGAGTACAAGGCTCTGTTCCAGGCTACTGAAGTGGAGAGGGACAAGCTCCTGGAACTGGTGACTGTGCTGCAGAAAAGGTACAGCCTCATCCCACCAGCATCCTTTGTGAGGTGCTGGGATCAGGGAACACTGCAGAAGTCTGGGACGTGCACTACAGTACATCACACGCTGCGATCCTTGCCTGAAATAGGGGCTTTTCAATTTCTTTCTGCTCAATTTCCCTGCCTGGCTGATGATTCATTCTTTTTATTATTCTTTTAGAACAAAGGGCAGAAAAAATGGAGCCATCTTCCAGCTTGCTGCACCTAAATAAAACCAGAATTCCTGTATTTATATATGCATGGCCTTATTGAGGCAGCAATATTATTCATCAGTAGTAAATACTGTAATTATAGTTATAATATTCTGTTCCAAAGCTTCTCACATTCTTTCTAAGTTTCACTGTATCCTTTTCTAAATTAATTTATTCTGGTTTAACTGAGGCATTGCAGTGATTTTTTTTTAATTTTATTTTGTATGATTCAATTCAATGTAAGATGATGTTAAAAGCCAGCTGTGTTTTAGAAGGGAAGGCAAAGCAAAGTAATTTTTTTTGACACCTTTCAGCTACTGTGTTTTTTTCCCAGTATGTGTTATTTGATTCCCAAATCTGTATTCCAATATTGGAAGCATATTCCTGTCTGCATGCTTGTCAATACAATAAGCAGTGTCTGATTACTTGCTTTAATTTACCATGGTTATCATTCTCACTTGTATAACTTTTGTCCTGCATGATTAATCACAGTCAGAAAAAAATAGATTTTTCTTTTAGAACTGTGGAAAAGGTGCTTGTAAAGCTAAATTCTGGAAATACACGCTGGGAAAAACCCTTTTCATGTTTGTAAGCCCGGTGACTTTAATAGAGCTGTGCAATCAGATGAGGATGGAGCTGTGAGTGGTAACTGAAGTGTGGCCACCACCAATATGGGATAATGAAAAACAGAGTCAATGAAATGCACAGTTGCTTGTAAAACGTGCCATAAAGTGATGATTCAGCAGCTCCACAGTTATCACACCTTTATCAAGCAGGTAACATAAATTTTGTGAGACTGTGTGCAATAACTCTTGGAAGACCTCAGGGTAGTATAGCACCAGGCAGATTTCAACATGAATATATTTTTAAAAATCAGGTTTTCCTCCTTTTCTCTCCACTGCTGAGGTGTAACAAAGCTCAGATAACACACATAATGCTTAAATCAAGAGAAGACCACTGGGAATTGCTACGAGTAGGATTTTTCTACAGCATTTTAGTTTAAATTATTCCTACTGGCAGATGATTCCATAAAAAAACCCCACAGATCTTGCCATTTTTCCTCTGCTTTTTGTGCAAAGTGGATGCCAGAGGAACACCAGGGTCAAATGAAAGTTTAGTGAATGCAGAACCACTGAGAGGAATAAAATGTCTCAGAGCACATCACCAGCCTGGGAATTCACTGCCACAGGAAGTCGAGTCTTGCCTGTAGCTACGTTTTTAAGCCAGTGATATAATTTTATTATAGTTTTAATTTTTTTTTAGTTATGCCAGCTAGGAGGGAAATAAACTAATCAAGTCTCTTGATTCAGGGAGTAATCAGTTTCCACCCGTGGGGTCAGGAGGGAAATTCTCTTATTCAATCTAATCCAGTGAGTCAATTTGGGTTTCTTTTTATTCTTAAACTCCTTGAAATCACTCGGTGTCAGTCACTGCCCCTCTGGCAGCATCTGTGGGTGCACATCAGATTTTTGCAGTTAATTTTCTGAGAGGTTTTGCAGGACGGAGAGACAATTTGCTCTTCTGTGCTGTCACCACCAGTTTCATTTCCACCCTCTCTCATCCATGGTTGTGTCTAATGGCCAAGTTTATTAAAAGCAACCTCAAGTTTCTTTTCTTCCTCTCAGATAACTGACGCAAATGTTAGACTGTGTTTTATAAACTATTTTCCTTCCAAGCTTTCCCAGAGTGTCTAAAAAATGCAGTTTATTATTCCTGCAGTAAAAGATCTCTCTCCTCAGCAATCCGCAGCTTTCTTGCCCATCTGAGGGGTGAATTCACACAGGGAGCCAGAGTTAAGGGATCTGAGCTACCTGCATTAACAAACCCGTTGTTTCCAACTGTATTCATTCGTTAATTCTTTTTTTCATATTTAGAAGATGTCATCTGATACAGTTTCACTGGGATTTCTGCCTTTGGGTGCATGGGAAGTTCTTACCCTTCTGTTGGGAGCTCTGCAGAAAGAAGCAGGATTCAGCACCAAGACTGATTTGACATAGACATGACACAAATGAGCTGAACTCCCTTTTCTTTTTTTTTTTTCCTGTCAGGGTGGAGGAGAGCAGTTGCAGAGTCTTGGAAGCTGAGCAGAAGCTTCAGGAAGAGCGGTGGCGAAGTGACATCTTGGAACAGCAGCTTGAAAAGCTGCAGGTGGATCCAGGGAGCAGCACAGCTGCACAGAACCCTCCCCTGAGGCGCACAACAGGTGAGGGGGAGCCCTCAGCCACAGCCACGTCCCCTATTTCACCTCTGTGCTTAATAGACAGCGACAACATTCAGGCTCCGTCTGCCAAACCCAGCCCAGTGCTTGGCCTTGCACGTGGTGATGGGACCTGCTCAGGCCCAGGAGCAAGGCAGGAGGCAAAATCCTGGCCCCTCTTAATTGAGGAGGATTTTCCCACAGGTCTGAGTGGGATCAGGATTTTTGCAGCGTGTTTCCATGGGATAACTCCAGGAAAAAAGCTTTCCCCTGCTCTGTGTTGCCCCCGGGCCCAGAGCTCCCTTTGCACTCGAGCCTGAGGGATTCAGCTGAAGGTTAAGAGCAGAATTAAAGGACGCATCCCAATTTAAGGCCTGTCAGTGCCTATGAAAAACTATTGCTGGTGATGAAGTAATTAGATCTGGTGTAATTTATTATCCCATGAACGTGATAATCTCCTGCTATAAATATGAAAGCCTCCCTGGCATAGTTAAAGAAGAAGAATTCATGGTGGATGTTAAATTTTTATTTCCCTGATCAGATCCTTTTATTGCTTGAGGACTCTGATTCTGTGAAGTGTCTAAACCAATAAAATGGCACATATTCTTAAGGAAATTTTTCCAGTTGTTTCCCTTTTTATGTGTATTTTGATAAAGTAAAAAGATTTCAAATGCCAGGAGATGAACAGCAGGGAGGGGAATTCCAATTTGGCAAATGTTGGGATGGTGTCAGGCTGAGTTAGTGTGACCAGACGGACCACAAACCTCATCAGAGACCTTGGAGGAGCCCTTCAGAAGAACATTTATTCTGAATGGGGACTGAATGAGTGCTTCAAACCTTCTCCTCTCTGTAAAACATGGATTTGTTTCTTACAGCCGGATTGTTGTGTCCTTGGAAGGGGCTTCATCCCACACTGACTAATTTTCATGTGTTTTTGTGTGAGCACTGATTCTTAGAGTTGTCTCACCTGTATTAGCTGAGAGCAGAAAAAGTAGTGCAGAAAAATTTAGATCCTAACAGTATGGGAGCATTTTGGTGCTGTCTTGTGGAGAATTTAACTGAATTTTTCAGTACTCAGACTTTTACACAACCTGGTGAAGTGTTGATGTGTTCTGTTACCAAAGATTCCCCTTGCAAGCTCCAAGAGAGACAAACTCTCCAGGTCCTGAAGCTTTTTGGTCAAGTTTTGTTGTGCTGTAGTAAAGTTTTAGTAACTCCCCTCTGGTAGCTGGCATTTCATAGCCAGAGGAAGAAGCTGATTTCACCAGTGTGACAGATTCCTTCTCACTAAATATTTAGTTCATTAATCTCCCCTGCTTAAGGACTAAAAGCAAAAGTAGAAAAGGATTGGCAGTAAGACTAATAAGGGGAAATCCTCTCTAAATCCACGAGATGAGTAGGTAACAATCTATTTCACTGCCCTGCTTTGATGCGAGCTTTGTGATGTGCCAAAACTCTCTGGAGTTTGCACAAGAACCAAGTCTACAAGTCTGTAATACACCTCTTCAGCAGAACATGGAGGTTATCTCAATGCTTTCATGCCAGTGGTTGAGGAAATAAGAAGAAATGAAAAGCCTGAATACAAAATAGAGACTAGAGAACCTGCTAATTAACATAATATTTTCCTTTCTTTCTGAAAGTGCAAAATTGGAGAGAGCTGATCTAATTGCTAATCTAATGTTTCTCGTCTCTTCAATTCAAGGGAAGTAGATAATGATGCTAAGTAGCTGGAAACAACCCAGTTGTGTTTTAAAATTATTCAGGCTTTTCATTTTCTGGGCTTTTTTTTCTGTCTTTTCCAAATTATCAAAGAATAATCCCAGAGGAGGGATAGGTAAGTAACAGCAGGTTTTCCTCAGCCCTGTAAAGCACAGCCTCAAGATCAAAAGCATTTTTTAGTTATACAATGCAGCCTTTTCTTCTCATTTGTTTTTGTCAGAGTTCAGTACTCTCCAACTGGGTTCTTTCAGATATTCCACACAAGGAGGATTTAGTGTTTTAACGCCAGATGTACTTATTTGAAGATATTTGATGTTACGAGGGATATGAATTGGGAGAAGGGATACAGAAACATGCCAACATGACAACACAGGCACAAACCAGCAATTGTAGTGTTCAGTGGAACCACAGCACAGGTGCCAGCCTGGCTGTTCACTGTCGTGGTGCTGTATTACCACTTATAAGCACTGCAGCCAGCTCCAGCCTGTTGTTTTCTTCATTTAGCTGTTTTTTTTTATTTTTAAAATTTATTTGGGGCTGAACCACACAAAACTTTCCCTCATGTTACCTGGCTCCATGCTTGCTATTGATTATTTTAGAGAAAGACATTTATTTGCATTTACTAAAATCTTTCTGCGTTTTATCTACAGCAGAGACCACCTCAGTGCTGGGATAAGTTTAGCATCCTCTGCAATAGCTGCACTCCTTTCTGAGCTCCCTGAACACTTCTCTGATCCTCCTTCCACTGGAGGGATTCACTGGTCACACGTTTTGCTTCTTCAGTCCCAGTAGTAAATTTGAATTATCTTTTCCCTTTAACCCTGAAAAAAGTTTGTGAATTCTTTTTAAATGACCAGAGCTGCATGTTTTGGGTAGAGCTTTGTTTAGGAAAGCATTCCTGAGTTAGAACCTTGGTTTGAAATACACCTTGAAGTACATTTAACCTACATTGTGTTTATGCTGAGGATCAAAGTGCTTTACAAACCTTGTCTGAATGGGTGCCACGTGCAAACTTTGTCACAGACATTCAGGAAGCAACAGCTGTCATAACCTGAAACACAATTACAAGATCGACATCAAATTAATCCTTTTCAGCTGTTTGTCACCTCTTGTTTTGGTCACTTAAGTATTTTGGATTCACGGTGTTCCTCTCTACATACGTAGGTACATATTTAGCCCTGGCATGCAAATTCGTCGTGTTTTCATTCTGCTGGAAGGAAATTAAAATAAGTCTGTCAGGTATTTCTGATACATTATGGATATAACATAGAATTTAAGAGATTAAGTATTTATTCACTATTTCTTGATACTGGCTCAGTGTCCTGCCAAGACTGATTTGTTGTTTTACTAAAACTCCATTCTGTGATTGAACCTCCAGGCCAGTCAGGACTCCCCTTGCACGTGAGTGACAGGCAGGAGCTCTCTACAGGCCTGTCCAAGCTGCCCCTGGAATCTCAGGTGGAGGAGCTGACCACAAGGTATGTTCTCCCTTTCTCCATGCTGGGATCACTCTTTCCTACCTCAGGGAGAGGAGGAACAAGCTCTCAGTCTGCTCTTTCTCACGCCTGTCATAAAATCACCGCAGCTCCTGGGTTTCAGTGTTTCTTCCCCAGAACTGTTCTGATTTGCTTTGAAGCTCCCCAGCTCACGGGGAAGTTTTTCCTTTTGTTTCCATGCAGGCTTCAGATGCAGCTGGATGAGAACGAAGCTCTGAAGGCCGCTCTGGAGGACACTGTGAGAAAGAGAGAGGAAGATTTTCAACTGTATCAAGACACAATGGAGGAAGTGAAGAATAGATTTTCACGGGCCATTCAGCGGCAGAAACAAGAGAGGAGTTAAGCAGAGCAGGGAGAGAGCCCAGGCACCGTGCCTGGGAATTGAAATGCAGTGGCAGTGTCGTTTTGCAGCCTCAGATCGTGTCATCTCTTTAACATTTGCAAGAGAGGATGAGAAACTGATGAAATACAAAAAGTGAAGGTTTTATGTGTCAGCAAATTCTGTCTGTGAGGGTTGGCAAGCAGGGCTGGTGGGTGCAGTTTGGGAAGCTGCAGTTCTGCAGGGGGATTTTGGGCAAAACCTCCCAGGTTTCAGCACGGTGTTCCCTGAGAGGGCTCGATATTCAATCTGCTGCTGCCTTTATCAGCTCAGGAAGGAATTTGCTGTACCAAAGTTAGGCCAGCCCCCTTCCTTAGAACAAAACAAGCTCTGTTTTTATCCCCACGCTGATACCTGCCTGTCTCAGGCTTTTCTGTAGCACTTCAGTGATGAGGCACAGGATTAGCCTGACCTGGGACTATCTGCAAATCAACTTTGGATGGGCTTCTCTCACCATTCCAACCTCTTTCTTTGCTTGAACATATTGGCAGCAGTTTTCTGGACTCAGTTTCTGAGTTCTGAGCTTCTGAACTCAGCTGGAAAGCTGTGCAATGAGTCAACCTACCTCAAACTCAGCTCATTCCATACAGAACTTGCCATCCAGGTTATGAATTCCCCGTTTCTGGGTCTCCACATTCATCCATCAGGAAGATTCTTGTTCTCTCTGGGAAGAAATGCTACAAAATGCAGGCAGCTCTTCACTGCAGCAGTGCTGGGACTTTTGGAGCTGCTGCAAAGCCTGCCAGCCCTGTCCTTCTCTCCTGCAGCACAGTGAGGACACGGAGTGCAAGCTAATCAGGCATTGCCATGCAGCCTGCCAGTGGAGAGCAGCCTTGGGGATTCCAGGCAAATGGAGAGCCAGTCATTTTTGTACAGAGCTGCTTTGTTTCTTGCTCAAAAGTCTTGAAAGCTTTTCTTTTTCTGCTTTGCTTTCTCTGCCTCTTTTTATGAGCCTGAAGTTTGGTCAGGCTTTAACCCCGGCCAACACCACCAGTGCAAAGTGGATTTGTGGGCAGGAAAACCACTACTCCCTCCCCCAGCACGGGGATTTCATCCTGACTCCCCTGGAAAAACGCAGAGCAGGAGTCACTCCAGATGTGTTGTCCCTGTCTTTTTACCTGCTTAGGTTCAGAAATGTCTCTCTTTAAGAAATGGGGCATGGGAGGGGATTCCTGGAGTCCCTGATCGAGGAGGTTAGGGAGCACCTGGGAGTCAGCAGGGAATTAACCCTCCCCCTGCTCACGAGGCTGCTCCACTCCCCCAGCACTGCTCTGGAGCTCAGGCAAGCTCTCAGGTGCCTCTCTCACAGAAAGCAGGACCATTCATTGCCATGGTTTTCCTGCCAGTAGCACCAGAGGAAAAAGCATCTTGCAACCCTCAATCACCTCTTGAGGAATGAATCCTGGGGTGAGAGCAAGCCACAGTTTCAGTTTGTGTTCAGCTCCATCCTGATGTCTCTGTAGAGGGGAGGGAATCATCCCAGCACTGATAAGGATTTTAGGGACCTGCAGGAGTGAGCAGATGCCTTGGAAAAGCTGTCTGAGCAGGGGCAGGGCTGTGGGGACTGCGCTGTGCAGCGCCTGCTAAATTCAGGCCGTAACTTGGAGCTGCAGGTTCTGATTTCGCTTACACAGGAGTGTGAATCAATAATATTTTCCCAGGAGCAGAGCAGAGGCATCTGCTGCCCTTCCTTGTCCCCTGTCCCAGGGAAGCTGTGAAGATCAAACCTCTCTCCAGGAAAAGGGCTCCTGAAGCACAGGGAAGAAACTGGGATGTCACAGAACACGTACGGCTCTCCCGCAAACCTCTTTTCAAGTGCTGCAACACTCATTTCTTTAACCCTGTGCTTGTTCGGGGCTGCACAGAAGCATTTTCTCCTTTTCTCTGCACCACCGAGTGCCTTGACAAAGAAAGAATCCGACCACTGTCAGCCGGTTTATGTAGGCAGCCTGTACCTGTGAGCAGCTGCTTCTCACGGAGATGTGCGATCTGTGTCCTGTCACAGACTGGGGGGGGCCAGAATGTCCAGGCCTTTCCAGTTTTCACCTGAATTTTGAAATACCCTCCCCCTGCACTTCCACAGAGTGACCTGCCCTGGATTCTCCCCTTGCTGGCTCTTGCTGCTTGCCAGTTTTCAAGGGGTGAGACCAATTTTCTTGCGGTATTTTGCTGAATGTAAGAAACCCTGGCAGACCTTGGGAGCAGCAGCCCCCTGTACCCCAACCCATCACTCCGAGAACAAAATCCATGACAATATTTTTCCCTCTGCCTGCAAAATCCCCACACTGCTGGTCCTCAGCCCCACATCTCTCCAGCACACTTGTGCTGCTTGAGCTACATTTCTTTTAGGAATATAACTGAGCTTGATATGAAATCGCCACAATCCCCTGCTTCCCTTGGAACTTTCGGTGGTTTTTTCCTCACGGATAATCACCAGCCTGTTAAAATCCTGTATTTCAATTCTAATTTGAATTTCTCTGGCTCCAGTCTGCAGCCAGCCGTCGTTCTGCCTCTCTTAGATAAAAGCACTGTGAGTCCCCAGCATTTCCTCACTGGCACAACCCTCCTCCAGTGAGAAGTCGTGTCCCAGGCAGCTTTTTGATAAGCTCTGAGTTTTTTCAGTCTCTCCCTGCGGCTGATGGTGGTGACAAGCTGAAGGTGACATCGCTGGCACGGGCTGGTGGGTACAGTTAAGGTTAATTTTGCTGCCAGTATTCAGTTGTGGGCACTCCTTGTTAGGATTTGGCCAGTTCTTAACTCCAAATATGAGTTCTCCAAACACTTGGGCTGAGCCAAAATTTGTGTCCTGCCCTGGAGCTGGGCAGAGCTCTTCCATGGAGCAGCCATAAAGTGCCTGATGGATGCATCTGATTTTAAAGTACAGCTGAGCTGCTGGGAATAAATGATCTTTGATGAATTGTCCTCCTTTCCTTTGGGCCTGCTGCCAGGAGTTTACCTGCAAAGAGCTTTCCAAAGTGGCTGTAACATAAATTAAGTTGCTTTAGGGCGGTTAAATGTAGACAGTATTGACACAGGAGAGCTCTCCCTGCCCTGGGATCCGCTTGGACAAGGGGCACGGGATCAGCTGGGGGGTCAAAGCCCATCCCACTGGAATTTAGGGCCGTGGATTGGGGCTGTGGGTGGCTCCCGCCCTCCCTGAGGCTCCAAAGCAGGACAGGGATGGGAGGAGGAGACAAATTTCAGTCCTTCATGGGGGTGAAATGGAGAGGAAGCTGGTGGCAAAGGGGAACTGAGTTGGAAATTGCTTTGCTGCACCCCCCAGCAGCCCCAGGCAGCAGCTGCCACTGCCCTGCAAGGCACGGTGCAGGACAAAAGGGAAGAGGTTCAGCTTTAAATGGAAAAACACTCTGGCAGAGCCCCTGTGCTCTAAATTAAGCCACCACAGAGCCGAGGGGGGTATTGGGTTTCTCATTTCTCCCTTCATCCTCTCCCCTCCGGGCCCAGCTCCTGAGCTGGCTGCTCCCATGGCACAGGGTGGCCTCACTCAACAAATGCCACCTAAATCCTGGGAGTCTCCACTTACAGCTCCAAAACCATCCCCGGGCAGGGGCTGAATCCCGGGCTCAGAGCAGCTCGTTGGTCAGGGAGAAGAGGGCTCTGTGGGATGCAGTGTGGCAGCAAGGGATGGGGGGGTCATTCCAGGCTGTCACCGACCTAACTGGGGCATTTTTTTGGGCATGGGAGGGGATTGTGAGGAGAGGAGCTGAAGGCAGTGGGGTTTGACCCGATGCTGGGTGGGGGGAAGTGGTGGGAGTCTCCTCCAGAGCCTTTTCCTGGGGTGGCTGGAGGTTTGGGACGTTTGATGGGGTCGGTGTGTGCCCAGGGGGACAGGCAGAGCCATTCTGGGGGTGCTGAGAGGGGTCCTGGGGGTGATGACGGATGGATGGGGGATGGATGGATGACACATCCCTCTCTCCTGAGCCACCCTGGGGGGCTGGCATGTTCCCAGTGATGTTTGCATGATGAACCCGATGGGACAACCTCAGGCAGTACAAAACAATCCATGTGGGACCCATGAGAACAGGAGAGGGACTCTGGGCAAGGACATGGGAGTGTAGGAAAAGGGGGAATGGCTTTAAACTGACAGCAGGGGGGTTTAGATGGGATATTGGGAAGGAATTCCTCCCTGTGAGGGTGGTGAGGCCCTGGCACAGGGTGCCCAGAGAAGCTGTGGCTGCCCCTGGATCCCTGGCAGTGTCCAAGGCCAGGTTGGACGGGGCTTGGAGCAACCTGGGACAGTGGGAGGTGTCCCTGCCCATGGCAGGAGTTGGAATTAGAGGAACTTTGTCCCTTCCAATCAATTCTGGGATTCTATGATTAAAACCTTCTGTGCTTCCCATTCAAATGTCTGCTCCAGCAGCAGGGGCACAGCAGCCAGGGAGGTTGTTTGGTGTCCCCATAACATCCCCAGTTTGTTCCAAGTCTCACTGGGACAGAGCCAGGCGCCTTTCCTGGAACCCCACCACCTTTCTCAGACACTAAAGAGGGGCCTGGCCTCAAATCCTGTGCCACAGCTTCCAGCAACCCCCCAGATATTTGGAAAATTATCACTTAAAGCAGCTCAAAGCCATAAACACTGGGGCAATAAAACACAGAAATGTCACCTGTGTTGAGGAAAACGCCCCAGTCACAGTAAAAATAAATCTTATTATATTAGAAATCAGGAGCGAGGGTGGGGTTAATTTTTTATAATAGCTATAAATTAAAGCTAAATTATTTTTATCAACACAGCTCCCAGAGCCTCATGAGAAACCGCTGCCCGGCCCTTCACCTGTGTTGCACTTTGAATCCAGCAGGATCATGGATTTCTCAGGATTAAAAAAAAAAAAAAAAGGAAATGAAGGGGAATGTCTACCTTCTGCCTGAAACTCTCTGGATGCCAGGGCCCGGGGGGG